>OY288240.1:21563315-22018315 GCA_958450325.1 Agrostemma githago | reverse complement strand
GGAGATGAAGACGAAGAGGAAGAATTAAAAATGGAGATAAGACCGGACGAGCTTTGTAAATGAGTTGCTTTTTATAGATATTTGTAACTTCAGTTCACATATTTTGTAACTTTAGTTTACATATTTTATAACTTCAGATCGTATATTGTAACTTCAGTCCAATATTTGTAACTTCAGTTCACATATTTTGTAACTTCAGATCGTATATTGTAACTTCAATTCTAATCAGTTCATGTATTTTTGTAATTTCACTTCACATATTTTGTAACTTCAGTTCACATATTTTGTAACTTCAGATCGTATGTTTTAACTCAAATCCATTTTTGTAACTTCAATTCTAATCATTTCATATATTTTTGTAACTTCAGTTTATATATCACGTAACTTCAGTTCATATATTTTGTAACTTCAGATCATATATATTGTAACTTCAATCATGTTCGTATATCATGCAAAAAAACTCCTACTAATCAACAAAATGTACGGTGGTGAAGATAAAACAAACATAAAACAAGAAGAGAGGAAATTAGAGTAATTAAAGAAATCTGATTTTTTTTTTTTTTTAAATTAAGTTTGCATGGAAGTTGATTAGTGTGGTGGAAGGAGAAAGAAAGGATTTAGGAGGGTAGTAATTGCCACATAGGGAGTGTGAATTAGGGAGGAAATTTGTGTATTTAGATCAAATTTCAATCATACATCATCTCTCATCCAATGGCTTAAAAGAGGACTTATGCACTTATAGGGAGGGGTGTCCTTATGTGAACCCCTATATATATATATATATATATATATATAGAGAGAGAGAGAGAGAGAGAGAGATGGGATCAGGTGAGTCCACTTATATATATTGAGTCCGTGAGTCCCCATCTTAGCCCTTGATTCAATGTTAGATTAATGGACAAGATTTGATCTCATAATTAAGGAAATAACTATAATATCTATCAAAATATATTTTCTTTCTCTCTCTTCCTTAATTATCTCGGTACAAATTCTCTTTCCTATCAAATTTTTAATTGCCTCTTTCTCTCACACAACAAGTTTATTTAAAATTAAGTTTTTTTTCATCTTCAGCAAAAAATCATCCGTTTCTTACTGCCATTGTACGTATGTTACCCTGTTACTGCCATAATCCATAAACTATGTTACTGTAACTCATACGTTGTGTTACTCTAATTCATGAACTGTGTTACTTTAACTCATAAAATCTGTTACATTGCATAGTCTCTTGCAAAAACTGTTACTCTAACTCATACAATGTGTTACTTTAATTCATGAATTGTGTTACTTTAACTCATAAAATCAGTTACGTTGCATAGTAGTCTCTTGCAAAAACAGGAGTTCCAATTAACAAAAAGAACAGTGTTTGTTTTTATTAAGATACTCCAAAACAAAAAGTGGTACAATATTCCAACTAAATCAACTCCATTACAATTCCAATGTTTCACACTTGTTACTCATAATGTTCTACTTATAATTCTGCTTCTTCTTCATCCTTCTCGTTTTCTCCGTCTTCTTCTTTTTCATCTTCTTCATCATCATCTCAGAAGCTTTGATTTAATCTCAATGGAGGAAACTCTCACCCACATCCCTACATCATTCATATAGATTAAAGTAACAGATAACAAGAGTTAAAGTAACATATGAAGTGCATTGAAGTAACAATGAATTAAATTAACAGAGTATGCTTATACACCAGGTATAAAGTAACAGAGGTCAGATATTAAAGTAACAGATAGTATGAATTAAAGTAACAGATAATGTTCATTAAAATAACACCAGATATAAGTTAGTGTAAAAAATTCATATAATGATAAAAAATGATAGTATGATGCAGTATCTTACTCTTTGATATTGTTTCCTATTTTGAAGTCATCACGTTCCATAATTATAGGAAGTAGTATTTTTTTTTCTTTTTTTTATATGGCATTACTCTTTGATATTGTTTCCTATTTTGGTGGCAATCACGTCCCATTATTATAGGAAACAATATCTTTTTTTTTTATTATTTTTTTAATATGGCAGTTTCCTAAATTCTTAGGACACTACAATGCACTACAATAACAGATGAAAAACACTAAAGTAACAACTGGAGTGTATTAAAGTAACACGGCATATAAAGTAACAGATGTTAGACATTAAAGTAACAGATGCTCTACACTAAAGTAACACTAAAGTAACAACTAGAGTGTATTAAAGTAACACGACATATAAAGTAACAGATGGTAGACATTAAAGTAACAGATTCTCTACACTAAAGTAACGCAGTATATGAACTACAATAACTTAATATATTGTAAACGTAAAAACTAATAATTGAGTAGCATCTTAATGACTTCCATGGCGATTCCAGTATAAATTACAAAACATATATACTCACCGTTTGTGTGTTCTACGATTTGCATATGAATCTATGATGAATAACACGACCATGAAAATAATATCAACATGAAAATTGACGCAAAACATGAACACAAATTGACGCAAATTAATCAAGATAATGAATAAAAATTGACGCAAAACATGAAAGCAATATCGAAACTCACCATTGTTATACTCGATGAATTGCTTATCAACCGTTAATGAAGATGTCACGATCATTGAATCATAGTAACGGAATTTCGAGCACAGATTTGATTGAATGAATGAACGTGATGATCGATGGGAGCATTTTTTTTTAAGGTTTTGATGAACCTGTGAATGAACGTGAATGAATGAATGAATGAGGAATGATTGTGATTATGGAAGTTATTGTTTCCTAAAATCATGGGAGTTATTTTAGGATACTAAATCTTCTTTTTTTTTTTTTTAATACAAAATAATAGGATGCATCTTGTCCATCCATCCTCATCTCATTCAACGGATGGGATGAGGACTTAGGGACTCAATACTTATGAGGGACTCATAAGAACCCATCTATATATATATATATATATATATATATATATATATATATATATATATATATATATGTATATATATATATATGTATATATATATATGTTTATGTATATATATATATGTATATGTGTGTGTATATATATATATATATATATATATATATATATATATATGTATGTATGTATATATATATATATGTATGTATATGTGTGTGTGTGTGTAAGAGGGATTAGGTGAGTCCACTTATCATAATTGAGTCGGTGAGTCCTCATCTCAACCCTTAGTTTAGTGATAGATTAATGGTTAAGATTTGTGTTCTCAATTAAGGAAATAAGTAACAAATCTTGGTAAATATATTATTTTCTCTCTCTTCCCTAATTTTCTACTGTCATACTCTCTCTCCTATTAAATTTCTTTTCACCGACCCTTCTCTCTCACACCACGTTTCTTCCAAGTTAAGTTTTTTCAATTCACAAACATTCCCGCCTACACATACTATTTGTCTGTTCATATTCATCTTCACCCCAAAACCATACTTTCAGCTTCATGTTTTATTCCCAAATCTTTCGCATATACAAATTACAACTCATATTCACATTCATGAAACGCCGCAGCTGTATTAGTTTTTATCTTCAAACTTAAGGTAAATTAGGTCTATGTTTGGGCTTTTAATTATTATATTATTCTTATAATTTAATGTACTGAGTTTGTCCTTACTAGGACTGTGTTTTGCTTTGTACTGGGTTTTGTTGTATTCCTTTCTAATTCAATTGTTTGTGATGCTAATTACGATTAATGGTTTGTGTTGTACGTCTTGTACAGCATGTCGATCTTCTTCAATCCGACATCCAATCATAGAGTTAATTTGAGACTGTTGACGGCTGTGCAGGATGTACAGCAGATTAAATAAATTGTCTGGTGCACTTTTGTACTGGATGGGCTGGCGGAAGCGTGTGAGGACCTAGTACTCCGTAAACCATCATATTTACTTGGCTGTGTGCCGTTCCTAATGATCACGTACATCCAGCGGTCCGTCTGCCGGAACCGCCCGTACCCGTGTGATCTTTTGTTGATCAAGCATTGGGATGGTCAGCGCATGTTACAACGGTTGGCTGGTGAGTTTGTCAGTGGTGGGCTGGGTCGGCTTACCCGATCGGAGATGGAGTACCCTCGTTGCCTACATGTGGTGAAGAGGGGAGATGCGAACTCGTCGCTGAGATGGGAGGGATTTGTTGTGGATCCCAACCGTCAAATAAGACCGGCAAAACCTAACTAGGGTAGCTAGGGTAAGTCGGGTCGAATCCACGGGGACGGTAAGAGGCGTCTAGACTAGGTCGGCCCAAATACTTGACTAAGTCAACGGGCTAAGCTAGAGAATGATAAGAGGAAGAGAAGACTAGACTATGACTAAGAAGAACAACAAGGAAAAACGGGCTAGGATTAGGTCGGGGTCAAAGGGGTAACGGAATGGCCAAGGAGGAGTTAGAGTGAAAGCGGTAGTAGGGTAATCTAGGACACACGACCTAGAGGTTCCTCATGGAACCCATCCAGCGACACACACGACAAAGGAAAGCAAGAAAAACAAGCATTCCAACCTACTTAGTCATTCAAGCATTCCATCAAACATGTAATATGCATCACTCAAGAAGAAACCTCAAATCTTCCACCAACATCTCCAACAAACCCTTAATCATCCAATTAACACCCTAATCACCTTACTAACCCTAGCAAGAACACTACTCTAACATAATCAAACTACAACTAACAAGAACAAGAGAAATCAACCCAAACATCAAAGCATATATGAGTGAAACTAACAAGAACTATGAACTAACAATAACAAAGATTCAAACTTGATAAACAATAAAGGATTAAGAGTAAAAAGTAGAAGAAGATTATACCAACTAACAATGGAATGAAAAGATGAGAACTTGTATATAAAGAAAACCCAAATTCATCCACCAATGTTGTCAAGATTGAATGGATTCTTCAAGAGATCTCTTAATACAAGATTAAACTAAGATTAACTACTAATTACCGACTAATCTACCCTAATCTACACTAATCTAACCTAAAGTAGTCTAGGGTTTGAAGAACATAAGCTAAGATAGTGTCTTAATACAAGAGGGGGGGTATATATAGGGTTACAAGTGGAAAGGAGAAGAGAAGAATGAAGCGCGGAGCAGCAGCAGCCCTTCCCGGCCGGGAGGAGGTGGTCCCGGTCGGGAAGGTGGCGGTCCCGGCCGGGAGGAGCTGGTCCCGGTCGGGATGGACCCAAAACAGGAGCATCCTCTTTTGTGCACCTCATCCCGGACGGGTTGAGGTCATACCCGTCGGGGATGAGTCTTGTAGGCCTCCAATATGATCTTTAAGGTTCCTCCTTGCTTCACATGAACTTCTCATCGATTCTCGGGACTCGGGATCGGGTCTCGGGACTCGGGATTGGGTCCCAAGGTCTCGGGGTCGATTCCAAAGCATCGAGTCATCGTTCCTTTACTCCGTTGGCTCCAAAATGTGTATGTATAGAGTCGGAATCGCTCCAACTCTTCCAAATCGGTCTCGGGAACCTGAAACGAACTAAAGGAAGCATAAGAAGCCTTTAAACCGCTCCCAAGGAGCGATTCTACAAGGAAAATGGGACCAAAACACAACAAAATAGGCACTACAAACTACACTTATCAACTCCCCCACACTTAACCCTTACTCGCCCTCGAGTAAGCACATACTAACTACTATACTAGCCGAATGGGTATTAGCGCACCCTACGCCCTTTCAACTCACGCGAGTGCACTTAGAGGAAAAGTGCACTCCGCAAGGCAAGTCGGGTCTTGCGACAAAACTGTGTATGCAACCGGACACAAAACACATAAACAAACAAACACACAAAAGGTTGCACCCAAAAGAAAAGAAATACCGCTTCCCTCAAACAAGCGGTGAAAGAAGCACCGGTTTAGGACTCAAGGCAAGTGACAACGTTCCCAAGCTAGCAATACAAACCAAGATGGACTAAACCCTAATAGTATGACGACAAAGCAACAAAAACGTTGGTAACTTACCTCGGTTCCTCCTAACCTTCTAAGAACGTACTACGGGACGATCGGCGGGATGGAAAAAGGATGAACCACGGTGTTAGTCGACATTGTAGGTAAGTGAGACCCCGCCCCCTTTAGCAAAGAGCCAAGAGGGTCGTCCCATGCCCGAAACCGCCTAACTAGTCCAAGTAAAAAGTGAAAAACATGCAAAATGAGGGAAGACCGACTAATGCCGCTATCATCCTTCCTAGGGACTCGGTCCTTTGGTAAGCTCTTCATGGCAAAAGTCGGAAAAAGGCTTATTTTGAGAGGTAGGGGTTATTTTTGTGAATCGGGTTTTCTTTTGGCATTTTCTCTTTTCTTTTGCATTTTTGCCTTGTTTTGCCATGCCATTCTTTTTCTTCTTTTCTATTTTCTTTTTGGCTTTTGTGCCTTTTCTTTTTCTTCATTCTTTTCTTTCTTTCATTTTCTTTCATTTTCTTTTCTTTGCCCTTTTTGGCAAGATTCGGCTTTTTTGGCATTTCTTTGTATGACAAGAAAGAGAGGGATCAACAATTTGCAATTTATTGTGCGGATATGAGTAGGAGGTAGGTGAATGGGTGAGTCGGGGGTGCGCACTCCCTTTCAAACCCACAAAAAGGGGAGAACTTGGACTAATCAAACAATCCTAAGCACGGTCACCTAAGGGACGGGACTCGGTAACCAAGGCCTTTTCACACCGTGGGTGGTCAAAATGGTCAAATGCAAATCCCGTAGTAAATCCCTAGTAAGCTAGGTGGACTCAAGGTAAAGGACCAACGAAATCATTGATTTAGGGTCATTCTACTAGATTAAAGTCCAAGACTCGATTTATACTACTAGGAAGGGAAAGTATGCACTCACACACTAGCCTCTAAACCGGGTTTTCAAAAACGGTTTACACACAAGACACACAACAAAACACAAAACAAAGACTCAACGAAAATGAAAGAAAAAGAAACAAAAGCAACAAAACAAGAACAACACAAAACGAACACATACACAACATAAACACCACCCCGATCATCCAAACAAGCCACCAAATCATCCACACTTTACAAAGCTCCACCCAAGCACAAAACATCACAATCTCCTCCAAACTCCGCAAGAGGTAAAGAAGAAAAAGAGATAAGATGTTACCGGGAGTCTTGAAAGCCTTCCAAAGTTAACGGCGATTAAAGCAACCTATAAGGGAAAGGGAGGCAAAACACGCACACAAAACAAATATACGACACAATGACACAAGAGGAAAACACACAAAAGAAAAATCTTTTTGATTTTTGTGAAAAAATTTCAAATTTTTAGGAATTTTTAAAGTTTTTTTAGGAAAACTACAAAAATAAAGCTAACTGTGCTAGAATACCACTCCCCCACACTTAAGTCGAGCCATGTCCTCATGCTCGACCGTAGTGCATGGGAGCACAAAAGAAACTACGAAAATAAAGCTATAAATCAAAAAGAAAAGTGGAGCAAAGGGTAGAAGGCGTCCGGCCGGGGTGTAGTCAAGTCACCATGGGCCGAGACAAGAAAAAGATATGGATGGGGGAAGAAAATAAAAAGAAGGAAATAAAAGGAAATGGGAGGGGAGGGCTAGGTGTAATCAAGTCACCTAGCCCGGATTCCTCCTAAATCCGACTAAATCCTACAAAAAGGATGAGAATCTTGAAAAATTTGGATTTTGAAATGACTCTCGATGTAGTCACGTCATCGAGAGTCGGAAGCAACAACTACCAAGGCCTCGAAGGCCCCCATGACAAAGTGGAAGGGGGGCAAACAAGAGAAAACAAGCAATAATAGACGGAAAAGAAAGGATAGTTGCCGTACCCATAGGATAGCAACTCACTTGCTCCATCGTCTCGTAGATCAATATAGGCACTTGCTTGTCTTCATCGTTGCTATCCCGCTTCAAGCTTGATAGAACCGCATGGTAGAGTTAGTAATTGTTCGAGGGGGTGGGATTTGATGTGAATATCGGTCTAAAGTGAGGAGGAAATGAGATTAAGGTATGAAAATGAGGTACATGGGTGGTATGATATGAGAAAGGAAGGTAGGGAGGTTGGGTGGGGGTATACAATGGTTGGGTGGGCTTAAATATCGAAGAAGAGGCACCAAAAAGGAGCAGGGGATCATCCCGGTCGGGATGGGTGGTCCCGATCGGGTTGATATACCCGTCCCGGTCGGGAAGCCTCCTTCCCGATCGGGATGACACTCCAGTGAACTCGATTTTTGGCACCTTCATCCCGATCGAGACGGCCCCATCCCGGTCGGGACGACACACCCTTCCCGGTCGGGAAGGGTCTTCATGATTCCCATGACCCAAAAACCGACTCCCTTACTCACGATCCAAGCTCTATCACTAACCACTCCTATCTAGGAGTCACCTTCACTTCACCTATCACAATAAACTCAAAGTACACATCAAATTCACTCCCTCACATCGCTCATCAAAATACCAAAACAATTACAAGAATATCACAAAACTAACCAAAATCAAGAGAAAAAAAAAACACAAATACAAACACAAGTACTCTAAAGAGGAGAGGAGAATATACAACATGACGGTTCTTTAGGAACTCCGTCAAACCTAGGATGGTGGACTCTCCTTCAACCGTAGCCCTCAAGGGCATGGAGGAGCAAGTCGAACGCGCTACCGACATCATAGTGAAGGCCCAAGAAGCGCTCGAGCTTTGCCAACCTCCACGGCCTCCAAGGAGGAGGCAAGAAGTAGGAATCCCAAGACCCATCGTCATCATTCATGTCATCTCCGGGGTCTATCCATCCTACGAGCTTAACCGGCCTCTTCCTCCCTAGGCATCGCCTCCAATCATTAGCAAGCTTCATCTCCAAGAAACGAGGCACAAAAAGCGGTTTTGGCCTCATCTCCTCGATGCACACCCCCACACTTTCCTCAAGTTGTGGTTCCCCATCCTCATCACTAGGCCCCACATCATCTTGGAGAAGAGGATCGAAACTTCTACCGGCGGTTTCAATCTCTTCCAAGTCATCTTTCGGTGTACTAGCAAGGGGCTCTTGATGCTTGTCCAAATTATCGCACAAGGGCAACTCGAGGCTAACAATCTCACCCAACAACTCCACAAACTCCACCAAACCATCCAACTCACTATCCTCCTCCAATTCCTCACCAATGTTGCCTTCACTAAGGGTCATATCCTCATCCGTCTCTTTTTGGGTAGACGATTGAGGTTCTTCAAAGCAAATCTCTCTATCAAAGGGAACTACATCGGCGGCTTCGTGATTAGGTTGCTCCTCTCTCTCAAGTGGGCACCCTCCATCTAAATGCGATGTTCGGGATAAATACATTACGGTTTGAACCGATAATGCATTTAACCGAGCATCCCTCGCCTCGTTTGCCCTTCGAATTTGGGCCATTAATTCCTCTTGTTCTTTTCGCAATTGAATGGCCGTTTCTTGGATGCTCCTTTGCATTTGAAGAAGCGATTGAAACTCCTCCATGTCGGGCAATTGGTGATCATTGGGGTCTTGTAAGGCTCCTTGATAATCTTGACAATCTTGATGATAATCTTGATTAAACATGGTATCTTGATGATGCCCAAGGGGTGGGGTATCATATTGTTGGTAGTGAGGTTGGGGTGTTTGGTAGTATTGTGGGTCATGGGGTTCATATTGTGGTTGGGGTGGAGGGTAATATGGTGGATTTTGGGGGTATTGGCTTCCATATAGTGAATCTTGATTGAACATGGTGGGTTCACATTGATAACTCGAGTAATAGTCACCATGATCGTAGGATTGGTAATCGTTCACTTGTTGGTAGCCGTTTTCATAGCCTTGAAGTTCATACCCACTAGAGTCTTGATCACCCCAAGAAGCTTGATAGTGGTAGGGGGACGTCATGTCATACCCTTGGTTCATGGAAGAAGAGGGGTAGCTCATATCGGCTTCCATGTGTGGGGAGTTTAGATCAAACCCCATGCTTGCTCAAAAATCGTAGTCCATACCCGGTTGGAAACCACTCATTCTAGCAACCGTCTGTTAAAGCGGCTCTTAATCGCAAGAAGAAGATAGTCACCACCTCTAAGCACAAACTATAGACTAAGAACAAACGTGAGAAGTCTAGTGCTTTTTGGGCACTAGACAAGAGAGAAATAAACCACACACACACAAGAAGCAAGGTAACCAAAAGAAAAAAGAAAAACACAAACACAAAGACAAAGTCAAGTAACTAGGAAAACAAAGTCTAAACTAGCACCGTCCCCGGCAACGGCGCCAATTTGATGGGAGGGATTTGTCGTGGATCCCAACCGTCAAATAAGACCGGCAAAACCTAACTAGGGTAGCTAGGGTAAGTCGGGTCGAATCCACGGGGACGGTAAGAGGCGTTTAGACTAGGTCGGCCCAAATACTTGACTAAGTCAACGGGCTAAGCTAGAGAATGATAAGAGGAAGAGAAGACTAGACTATGACTAAGAAGAACAACAAGGAAAAACGGGCTAGGATTAGGTCGGGGTCAAAGGGGTAACGGAATGGCCAAGGAGGAGTTAGAGTGAAAGCGGTAGTAGGGTAATCTAGGACACACGACCTAGAGGTTCCTCATGGAACCCATCCAGCGACACACACGACAAAGGAAAGCAAGAAAAACAAGCATTCCAACCTACTTAGTCATTCAAGCATTCCATCAAACATGTAATATGCATCACTCAAGAAGAAACCTCAAATCTTCCACCAACATCTCCAACAAACCCTTAATCATCCAATTAACACCCTAATCACCTTACTAACCCTAGCAAGAACACTACTCTAACATAATCAAACTACAACTAACAAGAACAAGAGAAATCAACCCAAACATCAAAGCATATATGAGTGAAACTAACAAGAACTATGAACTAACAATAACAAAGATTCAAACTTGATAAACAATAAAGGATTAAGAGTAAAAAGTAGAAGAAGATTATACCAACTAACAATGGAATGAAAAGATGAGAACTTGTATATAAAGAAAACCCAAATTCATCCACCAATGTTGTCAAGATTGAATGGATTCTTCAAGAGATCTCTTAATACAAGATTAAACTAAGATTAACTACTAATTACCGACTAATCTACCCTAATCTACACTAATCTAACCTAAAGTAGTCTAGGGTTTGAAGAACATAAGCTAAGATAGTGTCTTAATACAAGAGGGGGGGTATATATAGGGTTACAAGTGGAAAGGAGAAGAGAAGAATGAAGCGCGGAGCAGCAGCAGCCCTTCCCGACCGGAAGGAGGTGGTCCCGGTCGGGAAGGTGTCGGTCCCGGCCGGGAGGAGCTGGTCCCGGTCGGGATGGACCCAAAACAGGAGCATCCTCTTTTGTGCACCTCATCCCGGACGGGTTGAGGTCATACCCGTCGGGGATGAGTCTTGTAGGCCTCCAATATGATCTTTAAGGTTCCTCCTTGCTTCACATGAACTTCTCATCGATTCTCGGGACTCGGGATCGGGTCTCGGGACTCGGGATTGGGTCCCAAGGTCTCGGGGTCGATTCCAAAGCATCGAGTCATCGTTCCTTTACTCCGTTGGCTCCAAAATGTGTATGTATAGAGTCGGAATCGCTCCAACTCTTCCAAATCGGTCTCGGGAACCTGAAACGAACTAAAGGAAGCATAAGAAGCCCCTAAACCGCTCCCAAGGAGCGATTCTACAAGGAAAATGGGACCAAAACACAACAAAATAGGCACTACAAACTACACTTATCATGAGGATTACGCATAACCGACAGATTGATGACCTGACATCAGCTGGAATAGAGGGCGATAAGTTCATCACCATCAAGCTAGCTCATGGTGATGAAGATGACAGTGAACTGAGGGCCAGGGCTATCGACGTAAATAATCTAAAATGTCATCAATTCATTAATAACACTATGTTAGAGTATTCTACAATGTGTTAGACTATATGTTGTCCGTATATCTGGAATGTATGACTTGGAAACCATGGTTTAGTTTCTGTAAATCTGAAAATCTGTAAATCTGGAATGTAAATCTATAAATCTGGAATGTATCTGTAAATCTGCATGTTTATCCTATGCATTGTTGCTCTAACATATATCTGGTGTTACTTTAATGAACATTATCTATGACTTTAATTCATATCAACTGTTACTTTAATGCGTATCATCTGCATTTTTGATCCAACATATATGATGTTACTTTAATGCATATCATCTGTTACTTTAGTTAATATCATCTGTTACTTTAATGCCCAACCTCTGTGACTACACATTTTTGTCACTTGAATACTCGTTCAATACATTGTTACTTTAATGCATATCATCTGTTACTTTAGTGTTTATCATCTGTTACTTTAATGCATAACCTCTGTGACTAAACTTTTATGTGTACTTGAATGCCCATTCTATGCATTTTTGCAACTTGATGTATATATGTAACACATTTGTTGTTTCATGCAGAAGATCCATGAGGTTCATCTGATGATGGGAAGGAATGCAGTTGCATTCCACGATTGGTGGGTCTCATCTGCTGCCAAGATCAAAGGGATAATATCGGGCTAACCATCACCGGATAACCCAGTCCCATCACAAGCATCCCATGCATTTTGAGGTGGAGCAAAACTTCACCAGATGGTGGATGAAGTTTGTAAGGCGCTGCGACGTGCGAGGGAGTTGTCGTTGAAGGGGCCGGTCTTGGAGGCCCAACATACACATGCAGATTATCAGGACGATCTTAACTTTCAACCGTACTCGACGGCGGAGATTAATGGGGTTATTCAGGAGGAATTATAATTGAACAGTGACCGCCAGTTGGTGCTGTCTCTGTGGAATAAAGATAGAGCCGAAGATGGGGAGGTCGGTGAATTGTTGTGGGAGGAAATAGATGGAAGGAAGATCTTCCACCCTTATTTTTTTCATTCTGATAAGCAATTGAGATGCATGCAAGTCGCCGATGAGAGGCTTGGATGCTCATTTGATTGTGACACCCTGGAACCGGACCAGCTTACGTTGTCGGACTTCCTGGGTAGGGATAGCAGGTTGTACAGGTCTGTTCTGTCTGTAAGGAAAGATGTAATTGATTAAGTCTTTTACAAAAATGAAACATACGGCACATTGTAAGTGTTTTACAGTACCCAATGTTTTTCGTGCGTTTAGTGTATTTTTGTTGAGTGTTACATTATACATTCGAACTTTGTAGGGAGATGATTGTAATGTTTAGCAACTTCTTCAACGTACCCCGTGGCGAGCTGGCCACGCTAGAGCCTGGAGAGAAACTTTCTAACGCTGTAATTGACAGCTGGTGTATACTTCTGAACTACATGGCAGCTGCCCAGACTGCACCGCGGCGGACATCACGCTGCTACTTTGGTGTCAGCCACAGCGTAAGCTAATTTATTCTTATGCTCAACCAAAACGATAAGTATAAATATCATCAACAAAACCTGGTAATATTAATATAATGTCATCATATCAGTTGCTGTAAAACATTCTGCAAACAAAGGGTATTACTCTAGTTGTACAAATGTGTTACTCCAATTCAACAAACATGTTACTGTAATGCATTATCTTTGTTACTCTAATGATGAAGACCCGTTACTCCAACAATTATCATGCAGGATACAACACTGAAGATTCGGAGAAGCAGAAAGAGTGGTGTTTTTGTGGACATGAGCGAACAATTGTACAACTTCTGAAACGTATGGCTCGAAGAAAATGAAGGCAATCTCGAGCTAGATTCCGATATGGTATTTTTAAATTTAATTCTCACATTGGCAACTACTTCAAAGCTGCCTTCTCACTAATAATCATCAACACGTTACTTATACTCTATCTACAGGTACTCGTACCGGTGTTGTCTGAAAACAATGACCACTACAGTTGTGCGTGTATCAATTTTGTATCACAACAGATAGAATATCTTGATAATAGGTCTTACGAAGAGGAGGAATTTGATAGCCTACCTTATGTTAGGATGGCACGCCTCTCAAAAAGTCTACTCATTTTGATATATACTCGAACATCCTTATATACAAAATGTTGTATATAAGGATGACAAACAAACAAATGATGTTTTGTCATTCGTCATTCTTATGCGGTTTTTTGTCTCTTTTATCATTAAGGCCATAGAAATGGGTAAGCATATGGTGCAGAAAGGCCATACTAAGAAGGTGAATGTGTCATCGTTCCGTCTTGTCAACATCCCGTTCAGATGGCAGGGAAGCGGGTTCTCTGCTAATGACTACGGCGTTTACCTCATGATACACATGATGTTGTACGTCGGGAAGGAATTCGAGTGTCTCCTGGGCACGAGTGAGGCGAACAATCTTAATTTATATAAAGATAACATCATCCCAGCTGACGTGGCATGCCTAGAATCTCACAATTCCTCGCTCTGAGCTCCCACGTTAATTGGGCAAAATCGTCCTATCACTTAACCCATTTTTCATCCCTTCTTTATTTTAGGGGCAAGATTGTCATTTCCTTCATGTATTTTTTTCGCATTTATATACGCCTACTATACGGCTACTAAACGGTTCTTTTTTATGTGTATTTTTCGTATTTAGTATATATATATATACGCCTACTATACGGATTTTTTATATTCTTCATATTTTTATTTAGTATACTTAATGTATATTTTACATTATATCTTCGCTATAACGTTATAACCATAACGTTATATCTTAATACTTCATATTATGCACCATGCATATTATAACCATCTTAATTTACTATAATGTTAGATATTTTCCTAATATAATGTTATATCTTCGCTTATATAACACATTTAAAATATATAATTGTATATACAATCATATAATTGCACATACTTTAATATATCTTATAACTTATACATATATTATCATTATAATTACATGTATATTAGGTATATTGTTACATATAATTATATATAATTACATATACACGTTTTATAGTATACTTTAACACATAATTTATAGTATACCTTAACATATAATTACATATACACGTTTTATAGTAGTAAATTGTTATATAATTATATGTATATTAGGTATATTGTTATGTAAATGGATATTTACATATATAGTAAATATATTTATGTAAAATATGTATAACATATAATTATATGTATAGTAAATATAATTATGTAAAATATGATATTTCGAACATTTCGAACATCAAATTCGCATTTTTGACATTTCAAATAACCTTAATAGTAGTAAATCGTTAGGATATTTATTTCGTATATTAGGTATATGATATATAATAAAACATTAGGATCTTAAAAGTAGTAAGATTTCAAAAGAAATATCCTAACATTATGCAATATATATTTAGGATCTTAAGTAGTAAGATTTTATACGGTATATTGTTATACATGGACACTACAATATATTCTAAATATCCTTCAACTATGAGTTATATTAAATATAATAACATATTAGGAAATAAATATTACGAAATACTGTAACATATAATAAATATTAGTAAATAAATACTATATACATATACATTAACATATAATTTTATATCTATATTATAATATATCATACATATTCAGAAATAGATAACTAAAAAATATATAGTCATACAAATAGTAGATCGTTAGGAAATAAATATCTTATGGTTATATTTTATATAACCATAAAATTAGCAAATGGTTAGGAAATAAATATCACATTTCATATTAGAGATTAAATTAAAATTATTTCAAATATATGTATATTGGTTATATTATTATATATGGATTCTATAAGATATGTAATTAGTCATATAGTATTCGCATTATTCACGTAATGTTAGTCATAGATATCGAAGTATGTATCCGCCCTAGAAATGAGCTAATATATTGATATAGTAAATCCCGTGATTTTAGTGATACCCGAAGAAGTTACCTTTAAGGATAACAATTCCTTAAACATATGAGGCTAGAACAACTATATTTGTTCACATTACGTAATTCCTTAAACAATCCCTCGATATTCTCCCACAATAATATTTGTTCACATTACGTAACTCCACAATTATATATATCTGTCTAATTTACTGTTTTTTGTACCCCAACTACTCCTATCTTTATTATCCCATAACAATCATCCTTTTCAACATTATGTCGAATTCCGAGATAACTAACATATCGAGATTGGAGCAGGGGAAGCGGCTGAAAGAGATGATCGTAAGGGTCGTCCACCGCTGGACCCAGTCGGTCATGAAGGATAGAACAAAAGTCGAGTCTATCGAGGTTCTCATGATTGATTCTCAGGTATTATTTTCACCATATTTGTTACGTTAATCCTTCGCATCCGTTCATTAGTCGTTTATTTACTATATATATATATATATATATATATATATATATATATATATTTGTTATATCTATACTTCATATACTTTATTACGTTTTTTATTTAATTTTTATTTCGTACATATATTTGAATCGTACGTATATATAAATCGTTTTTTAATTTCTGAGATAATTTTTATATAAATTAGAATCGTACGTTTAGTTGTATATTAATTTTTCTATAAACGTACTATGATAATTTTAGAAAAATTAATAGAATATTATCATACGATATTTTTCTCAGATAATATTATCGTACGTTTTGTATATTTATTACGTACGTATAGAAAAATTATCGTATATAATAACGTACGCTTTTTAGTCGTATATATAGAATCGTTTATTGTATTTATATTTTTATAATAATGAATTGTACATTCGTACGTATATTAGTCGTTTATTAATTTCTCAGATAATTTTTATTTCGTACGTATATGTGAATCTTTTTTTTTAATTTTTCGTACGTATATATTAATTTTTCTATAAACGTACGTACGATAATTTTAGAAAATAGAATATTATCGTACGAGATTTTTCTCAGATAATGTTATCGTACGTTTTGTATATTAACAACGTACGTATAGAAAAATTATTGTATATAATAACATACGTTTTTTAGTCGTATATATAGAATCGTTTATTGTATTTATATTTTTATAATAATGAATCGTACATTCGTACGTATATTAGTCGTTTATTAATTTCTCAGATAATTTTTATTTAGTACGTATATATGAATCTTTTTTTTTTCGTTGCCAAATCTTAATCTAATTCCCTTCGTATTTTGAACAAATTCATATATAGTTGTATCCTCTTATACGTTTTATATGATACGTTTTAGGTATATGGTTATAATATCAATTATACTATATGTATATTAGGTATATCATTTTTTTTAATCAATTTCGTATCTCTATCAAATTCGTATTTAGTTGTGTTCTCTAATAACTTTTCATTTTGTACGTATATATGAATCGTTTTTTTATATCTAATTAATTACATATTACATTTCATATCTATATTATATTATACATCATACATATTAGGAAATAAATAGCTAAAAAGTATATAACCATAAATTACTTAAATTAACCTTAAAAGTAGTTGATCATTATGAAATAAATATTTTATGGTTAATATTTCAAATATATGTATCTTAGGTATATGGTTATAGTATCAATTTGACAATATGTATATTAGGTATATCGGTTTTTTTTTTCAATTTCGTATTTCTATCAAATTTGTATTCTGTTGTGTTCTTTGATAATTTTTATTTCGTACGTATATATGAATCGTTTTTTTCCCGTTGCCAAATAGTACTCTAATTCGTTACGTATGTGATTTCTAACAAATTCATATATAGTTGTTTACTCTTTCACGTTTTATATGGTACGTTTTTTTTTGGCGTTGCCAAGTAGTATTTTCATTACCTTCATATTTCTGTCAAATTCATATTTAGTTGTATTGTCTGATATCTATTATTTCGTACTTCCCTTTTTTGCAGAAGCATATCGTCCAGGGCACTGTGCGTAAGCAAATTTTGAGCAAATATACTAATACTGACACGCTTGCTGTTGGAGGTGTCTATATTATCCGGAACCTCACTGTCAGTTCGAATACCGGCTACGATAGGGCTACTCCGAGAAACATTCGCTTGCACTTTGAATACTCAAGCAAAGTCGTTCCTTACGATGGTCAGCTATCCATACCACTCTATGGATTTCGGTTTGCCGATTTTGAGGATATCATCAACAGTCGTGTCTCCACAACTCACTACATCGGTACATGCCTTCTCATTTACATAACCAATTTAGATTTTCAATATTTCTTGACTAATTATGTCATACATATTTTTTGAAACTAACTTAATTGCCTATAACATTCACAGATTTAGTCGGAAAGCTTTTCGAGATCGGTCCGCTCAGCCACACTAAGAACGGTTTTGAATACCGCAACATCAAGCTCGAGGATATTAAGTATGCTTTTGTCCTTCGATTTATATGTCATTTCTTTTATGCACCCTTTTTTGTCACGCAATTTGGGTCGTTGTCATATATATCACTCTCCGTGTCTCTACCGTGAATTGTTTTTGTCATATTTTACACTTCATTGTGTCGGATCGTTGACATTACGATATTGATTTCATCGCGCGTACCTAACTCCATAATTCCTCCGAATGTATCACTCAGTTGCTGTCAGGTTTCGTGTACTCTTTGGGCACCGCACAGTGACATTCTTCCCCAATTGATTAGCAGTGTGCCTAATCCAGGACAATCCAAGACCGTTGTCCTCCACATTTTCCATTAGTCATTGACAAATTAATTGTCCAATAATAACTACGTTAAGCTCTAATACTCATTTCCTCCACATTCCTATTTTGCGTAATGCGATAAACGACAAATACTCTAATAATCCTACTTATTCAACCCGTGATTCTATCACGGGTATTATATTAGTCTGTATATATAGCAGAAATTGTCGCGATGCACTACTACAAATAAGATTAAAGAGGATGGTTGGATAAGGAACCGTCCTTTAGGTCGACGTCCTATTAAATCAAATAGCGCGGTTCCAAGAAGGTCAAACCGTCCTATTTAATTGCAGAACCGTCCTATTAAATTGTTTACAAATAGGACGATTGAAGGCATAACCGTCCTATTTGTAAACAATTTAATAGGACGGTTCTGCAATTAAATAGGATGGTTTGACCTTCTTGGAACCGCGCTATTTGATTTAATAGGACGTCGACCTAAAGGACGGTTCCTTATCCAACCATCCTCTTTAATCTTATTTGTAGTAGTGATGCTGTGTCTTTGCGACATCAACAAGGAGAGGGACGAGTTGATATCGCGGGTGTCCTCCTTCGTAGCTGATAAAGCGAACGTGATCATTGGTAAGACAATGTCAGCTATCGCCGGGTCAATCAGTGAGTCTGATAAGAGGGCAGGAGAGGCGATCCCGATCAAAGACCGGCGAAGAAGAGCCGCGTGCCACCATCCAGTCCAACAACACCACCTGCAGAAACCACGCATGAATCACCGGCGACCACTCGGTCATTATCTGTCCTGAGGAGTCGATCTAGAGGGGAGGGGGACGGCCTAAGCTGCTCCATCGACTGTGGCGGCGTAGATCCTAACATCACGATGGCATCCGCGTTTCTTGCAAACAATAAGACCCTGTTAAGCAATAATATCCGCGTCTTGCGGAAAAACGCGGTGGACTACTGCCTATATCAACACAACAATTACAACAAGAGGTAATAAGACAAATACAACACCTCTTAGAAATATATGATTGTCTAAATTTTTGTCACTAGTCTATTATTCGCAATGCTTACTGGTCTGTTCTGAATGCAGCGAAATCGTGGCAGAGTATTCAATGTTGGCTACAATCACCCGGGATGATATAATGGTCTATGCTCTCGGGGAACGACATATCTTCATGCATCGCTGAGTGCATGTCAATGTTGATGAACAGCCTTGTCGCAAACGGGAGTGAGTCGGGTGATTCTCCGAAGATGGCTTTCTATGGTCATATAGTACGTATATAGTATGCATGTCTCATCTTCTGATATTTTTGGAATTTTTTTGGTTAGAGTAACACCTAAACAATGTTGGAGTAACGTTCACTAGGTGTTGCAGTAACACGAATACAATGTTTCATTACAGCACAAAACTCCAACAAATTACTTTATATTAACTATGAATGTTGACACAAGTTGAACCTTTATGGGATTACATTATGAGGATTGTCCATCCACACAGAATACTGACTCCTTGATGAAGCAATGGAAGATTTTCAGGTCGAAATGTCGCGGTACATTGCAACTCGACGCTGATATGATTTTTGTGCCTATCAATATGGATGGGTACTTAACCTGCGTATGTATCAATTGAAAGAGAAGGGCCGTCGAACTCCTCGACCACTGTCGCTACCCAAACGTGAAAGACACAAAACTTTTCGAAGCCGTGAGGATAATTATGAGCTCCTCTATTTCATTTCATTTATTTTTATCACATCTCGTGTGCCATGTTTAGGCGAGGCCATCTTATATATTGTCATCATTGATTTTCAGGTAGGGGCAATGAGGGATTACCTTGTCTCTAAATCTGTCAGCAGTGTGGAAGATATAGTGGAGTACGGGTTTCGCGTGGTTGATTTGAAGTGGCAGTCTAAGGTCACCAACGAGGATGAGTCGGGAACGTTCTTGTTGATGCACATGCTAATGTACGAGGGCCCTGATTTCGGACACATAGACCTCGAGAAGAAGGTCAACAGAAGATATCTTGTGGTCCAACTTGCAACCACTCTTCTGCTAGCGGACATGAACAAGAGGCGAAAGCGACTGATTGAAAATGTAACAAAGTTTGTGGAAGCGAGACCCAAACTAATTGAAGAAGCGAAGGCTAAGCGAAGCAAGAGCCGGAAATAATAACTTGAACAAAACTATGTTACTTTGACTCGTATATGGTTGGATTAATTGTCATTTTGGTTTGACAAAAAAACTAAGTATCATTTTGTACATGGTTGGCGCAGTATGTTGTCAAACAAACAATTACTGTCATTTTGACCAATCGTAATGTTATCATAACCCGCAAACTTTGTTACTTTAACTCGTACAATGTGTTACTGTAATTCATGTATAAGATTTTGTTTAAGAAAATGCATAAAGTATTATTGTAAGCTAAGTTTATGGACGTAAAAATCAAGTATAAGTATCAAAGATAAAAATGGGGACTAATCTTTACCGTCGGCGCTTTACTTCTTACCGTCGGTGTTAATTACATAAAATGACGACTTTCTCCTTCATTAGATTTTATTTTTTATTTTTTGTTTCTAATATTTTTTATTCACGAAGTCGGTAATATTTACGATTTTTAATTTTGAAACCGACTCCACCAAATCAACTTTTTTAGAAACCGTGTTTTAATTGACACTTATTACGTCGTTTTTTTCGCTTCATATTTTAAAAAACATGTTTAGTATTTTAATTTGAAACTCGACTCAAATGAAGCGTTTTTTTTAAAACTGTTTAAAAAACTCGGCAAAAATCCACACAATCGTTTTCATTAAAAACCCCCAACTTATTATAGAAACTTCAAAAGCATTTTATTATTCATTTCCGTTTCATCTCTCTAAAAAATCAAAATTACAAATCAAGTATTACGAAGCGGTTTTCTAAAATA
The DNA here is from genome assembly GCA_958450325.1 of Agrostemma githago. Classification (NCBI taxonomy): domain Eukaryota; kingdom Viridiplantae; phylum Streptophyta; class Magnoliopsida; order Caryophyllales; family Caryophyllaceae; genus Agrostemma; species Agrostemma githago. The sequence continues at coordinate 21,996,887 of OY288240.1, read as the reverse complement.
TCGAGTTTCTTATTTCACGAACCTTGAGGAACGAGTTTTACACTTTCACAAGCGGTGTTAATCGATCGATTGTGCTACAACTGGACGTATTCTTTGATTTTTTTTTCGCGACTTTTACTTATTTACGCAATTAAATCGATTCATATTGTAGATCGGGATAAATTTATCGGTTTAGGTCGACTTATGAATCTCCGTTTCGCTGTGTATGTCCAGTGGCGGACCTAGGATTTTTCACCAAGGGGCACAAAAAAAATTCTGACATTTTTTAAGTTTATAAATTAAACCACATTTTACGTTATTATTTTCTTTATAAATTACTCCATATTTTACGCTATTATTTTCTCTATGCTACTTGAAAGTTTCAAGTGGCTCAGGTTAATTTAACAGTCAAAATGCTATTAACAAGGATCGAACACCTAACCAATAAACTATAAGGCAAATGACTAAACCACTACACCAACATGAAGAAACTAATATTTTAAATGTTTCAAAATTACTTATTTCGAAAAGCAAATTAAAAGAGGAAAAAAAGTTGGTCGAAAAATCTACTCGATCGGTCAGTCGAAAAATCTAGTCGACCGACCGATCGGTCAGTCAAGAAACTTGGTTGACCGACCCATCGGTTAGTCGAATGAGTTCTTCGAAGAATTTTATTTTTATTTTTAAAAAAAATTGTATCGATTTGTATAATAATCTTGAATGTCGACTTGTCGTAGATTAATTAGGATTTAATTTGCGTATTACTTGTATTTATTAATTACGTTTATTAAATTTTATTAAGTTGTTAATTAATCTAATTAAATGTTTAAAACCGGAGGCGTAATGATAATCGAAAAAAATGGTTTTATTATCGAGTTCTAATAAACCGATACTCTATAAAATGTAAAAGTGATAATATTTTGAGAATTAATTGCAAGGAAGAACTCGTCATTTTACATAATTTCATGTACTAACTATATAGCTAGTCGGTTTTGGTTTATTACGATAATCCAAAACGACAGTTTTATTATCGAATTTTAATAAACCGATAATCTATAAAATGTAAAAGTAATATTATTTCGAGAATAAATAGCTGGGGCAAAGTCGTCATTTTACGTAATTAACGCCGACGATAAAAAGTAAAGCGCCGACGGTAAGAAGTAGTTCCGATAAAAATATTGGTCACTCTTATAAAGTTTATGTATTTTTAAAGATTTAAAAGTAAATCTCGGAAACCATATTGTTTTAGCTTTTCATTTATTAGAAGTATTATAACTTCTTATTTTCGAAATATAAGTTTGGACGTGCAAATCTAACTTATAAAATAAAATTACCTTTAATATTAAAATCTTAATTTAAAATAACTTTTTAAAAATGACTTATTTAGTATCCTTTATAATATTGATGATTTCGTTATTACTTAAAGTTGTTTTTATAAAACCCTAAAGATTTGAGAAATGTGATATTTAATAAGGTAAAAAATGATTACGTCGTCTTAAGGACATTAAGGCCATATTTTCATCGGGAGGAGTAAATACATGTCAGAGTCTTTTTTCCTCATCATGGTTTTGTCCCACCGAGTTTTCCAAACAAGGTTGTTATTGAGGCAATATCCGATCTATTGTGTATTATTTTAGATTATTTTCCCACTCGAATTTATCGGAACTATTTTTTACCGTCGGCGTTAATTACGTAAAATGATGACTCTACCCCTGCTATTTATTCTCAAAATAATATTAATTTTACATTTTATAGATTATTGGTTTATTAAAACTCGATAATAAAACTGCCTTTTTCAATTATCGTAATAAACCAAAACTGACTAGCTATAAAGTTAGTATATGGAATTACGTAAAATGACGAGTTCTCCCTTACAATTAATTCTCGAAATATTACAAAAAATGACGAGTTCTCCCTTACAATTAATTCTCAAAATATTATCATATTTACATTTTATAGAGTATCGGTTTATTAAAACTAGATAATAAAACCGTTTTTTTCGATTATCGTTACGCCTCCGGTTTTAAACAATTTAGATTAATTAACGACTTAATACAATTTAATAAACGTAATTAACAAATACGAGTAATACGCAAATTAAATCATAATTAATCTACGACAAATCGACATTCAAGATTTATTATACAAATCGATGCAATTTTTTTTATTTTTTTTTAAAAAAACATTGGTTGAAGAACATTTTCGATTATGGCCCATGGGCTGGTCGAAGAAGTTCTTCGACTGGCCCATGGGCCGGTCGAAAAAGTTCTTCGACCAATTTTTTTTAAAATTTGCTTTTCGATATAAGTAGTTTTGAATCATTTGAAATATCAGGTTGTTGATGTTGGTGTAGTGGTTTAGTCATTTGCCTTATAGTCAATTGGTCAGATTTTTAAAAGACAAATGTGTAGTAAATAGGGCTTATGATTCACGTTGCATATCATTGGAAGATTCATATTATATTTAAAATATTTCTCAAACCTTTCAAGTATTATAGAGAAAAATAATAGCACTTTCAATATTATTGAGAAAAATAATAGCGTAAAATATGGAGTAATTTATAAAGAAAATAATAACGTAAAATGTTGAGTAATTTATAAACTTAAAAAATGTCGGAATTTTTTTTGTGTCCCCTAGGCGAAAAATCCTAGGTCCGCCCCTGGACATACACAGCAAAACGGAGATTCATAAGTCGACCTAAACCGATAAATCTGTCTCGATCTACGATATGAATCGATTTAATTGCGTAAATAAGTAAAAGTCGCGGAAAAAAAATCGAAGAATACGTCCAATTGTAGCACGATTGATCGATTAACACCACTTGTGGAAGTGTAAAACTCGTTCTTCAAGGTTCGTGAAATAAGAAACCCGATATTTTAGAAAACTGCTTCGTAATACTCGATTTGTAATTTTCATTTTCTAGAGAGATGAAACGAAAATGAATAATGAAATGTTTTTGAAGTTTCTATAATAAGTTGTGGGCTTTTAATGAGGACGATTGTGTGGATTTATGTCAAGTTTTTTAAACGGTTTTTAAAAAAACGCTTCACTTGAGTCGAGTTTCAAAATAAAATATTAAAAACGTTTTTTAAAATATGAAGCGAAAAAAAAACGACGTAATAAGTGTCAATTAAAACACGGTTTCTAAAAAAGTCGATTTGGTGGAGTCGGTTTCAAAATTAGAAATCGTAAATATTACTGACTTCGTGAATCGAAAATATTAGAAACAAAAAATAAAAAATAAAATCTAATGAAGGGCAAAGTCATCATTTTACGTAATTAACGCCAACGGTAAGAAGTGAAGCGCTGACGGTAAAGAATAGTCCCCAAATTTATCTAATAAGCCAAGGTTTTGATGAGACAACTAGGTATGTGGCCCGTGAAATTTATGAGATTATCTGTTTCAACTTTTTTATCGTATTCTTAATATATTTCTGACCAAGTGTTGTCAAAAAATTCAAATAAAAATGTTGTCATGGGTGGGCTTACAAAATTCATTGAAAGCAAGTAGTTAATTCATACTCCATATCTTACAAAATTGAAGGATATGTGCAAAAAAATAAAGCGAATTAAATGCAAAAACAATTCTCAATTATATATATATCTCTTCATTGTTTTTATACTCCTATTATTTTTTTAGTTATAATATGAAGTTTTTAATGCTAAATAATATAATTATTCATATTAACTTTGACTGATCATTACGACGAAAGTGAATAAAATGGTGAAACAACCAAACTATTAATTTTTTTAGAAAACTATTAAGTTTTCTTAAGAATAATAAATTATGCTTAAGTGAAATATTAAATTGTGTTTGTCATTTCCTCACAAATTTTTTAAATTGATGATTTACTTTAATTAGACCCAAATATTAAATATATTACACAAATAATTGTCATCCTTAGTATGCTACTTTGATGAACACTTTGCAACTTTTTTTAATCATATTTTGTAAATTTCTTCAACTTTGAATATAAATAAAAGATCACTCTAATGAATACAAAACGAATGAGATTTCAAATTAACTCGAAATATATTTATTAAAATAATCAATATAAATATAAATTAAATTAAAATTATTATACCTTAATGAGAAATTGCATAGTTGATTATTGGCTTTGCATGCATAAGTTCACTAAACAAAAACAAATGCAGAATATAAAATTAGTACTAAAATTAGAATCAATGAAGAACAATTACGAAACTGAATAGAATATTTATAAAATAGAACAAATGAAATGTGAATAAGAACACTCAAAATACAAATGTTTTTTTCCAAGTCCATTATATTGCTTTTTTAGGTATATAATGATGATAATGAAGTTCTTCGTGATAATAAATAGTATAATTATTAACATTAAATTTGATTATTAAGAAAAAAAAAGTAGATGAAAATGTAGCCTTCAAATGATTAAGTGTTTTTTTCAAAAATCATTAATTTTCATTGATAACAATAAATTTATGTTTTAAGTGAAATATTAAAAAAAATCATTGGCTTAAAAAAAACTTTGACATGTGGAATAAATTTTAATGTTTAAAATTGTCTTTTGAATATACGAAATATTATATAGATAAATTAGTAAATATAAATTATAAATAATGTAAATCTGTTGTGATCCTTAATAATGTGATTAATTACGAAGATAATGAAAATAAAACTTTACAACACATATAATAAGAAAATTCAAAATTAAAAAAGATATTTTTTTTTGTAAAACATTAAATTGTTAAAAAAAAACATGAAAGCATCCGCCACGTGCGCAAAAACTGAATGGATAACAAAACTTTTTTTACGATTAAAAAAACTGTAAGTAGTAGAAATTTTATTAATAAACTAAAATAGCTAGACGCGTACTTATTATGTAATAAAGTTTAAACTATTATAATGTAATAAAGTTTAACTTTAGTAGGCATAAAATAGCAAACAAATATTAATTTTGTTAAAGAAAAAAAAACCTAAGAAATGAAAAATCTTATTTTTAAAAAATGTATTAAACTATTAACGAAGTACATATTATTTTTAATGATTGCTTGTAATGAAAGGTGGGAGGAAAGATTTTGAAAAATAATAATAATAATAAATTGAATTATTTATTAGAACAAATTATTAAATATGGGTAAATGAAAAGTTTGTGATACTTAATAATATGATTAAATATAAACTTAATAAAAATAAAAATACACAACACACATGTAATAAAACAATTCATAATTTAATAAGAATAAATTTTAATAAAATACAAAATGAAAAAAAAAAATCATTAATGTACATGCCAAGTTGCAAAAAATTAAATGCTTAAAGAAGTCTTTTAACTGTATGTATAGATGTCTCTATGCATTAAGGACATCCAAATCGGAGTGTTAACAAATTTAAATATCTTTATATACTTCATATGTTTTATTCATTTATTTATTTTTTATATTCATTACGAGAAATATTTTAATCAATAACAAACAAATAAACGTAGAGGGAGTAATATTGAGCAAGTACATGTTAGAAGATTCTAGTTTTTATCTTATGAAAACGTTAAAGCCTAATCAGTAATTACCCTTATATATATACCTTGTCTTATTCTTTCATTCATTCAATTCTTTACATGGATCCCGGTTTTGTGAGGATAAATGGTGTACTTAGGTAAAGAATTGAATAGATAGGAGGAAGTACGGAGTAGAATAAGATCGAAGAGCATATCAATTTTTCTCTCTTTATTAATACAATAATCGTACCTCCATCTCAATTATTTGTAAGATTATCTCTCATTCTGTACTCCAAAACAGCAGTTAAATTGAAACCTTATTCTCATCCTAAGCGATGCCAAGATGAGAAAACGATGGGCAAATATAGCAAGGAGAGGTCCAGCAAGTTAAGGATGCAATTGATGGAGGGTTTTGGTTTGGATACGCAGCAAAGGGCATATGGCATATCTCACCCACATGTTCATCACGTGACAATTTCAGTTACATGCTTAGGGAAGGGCTTCCGCTCTTCCCTCGGAGGTTGCCGCCTCGTCCTCCGCACATGACCTCTTAATTGTTCTCTTCTGTTTCGTGCACATATTACAACAAGCTAACTCAGTTGTAAGCTGAATTGCAGACCATGTTCTTGAAACTAACTAATTAATATTAATGTACTACTCAATTTCATCCACTATATATTATCCGTCCCTTGTTTATTCCCCCTTAGCTTACTTTAATTTGTATTTCATTTTATTTCAAAACGCAACTCATTGCATTCTTTCACAACAACGCAGTTGTAAGCTGAACTGTAAAGTATACGTAGAATGTGAGAGATCTCACGGTAGATTTACTCAAGTTCAAATTATATATAAAAATCATGTCTTATACAATGCATGAGAATTGTTTATAACAATTATAACCTTAAAATCTATAATTAATAGAATATAAACGGATCCCAACCATCATATTAAGGTTTTGGTTGAGCTCTGTTTATATTAATTCTATTAGTGATGATAATTTTTACTTTTGTATGTGTTTGGTCTCTTTTAGGTTCGTTTGCATGGATAAGAAAATAGGAAATTAAAGTGAAGGAGGGGAGGAGACAGGGGCGGACCTAGCTACTCGGGCTATAGCCCGAGTAGTTATGCCAAATATAAATGAAGTGCATTAGTTAACTTGAATAGGCTGTATGCTTCCCCATCATATGGAAGGACTGGCGTTCGAGCCTTCTTGCCTTCATTTTCAATTTTTTTATAGACAATCAATTTTAATATGAGTATATTTTATGATAAAGGAAAAAAATATATTTAGGTCGAGTTATTAAGTACTACTCCGTATGATATAATGGTCATTAATAGTACGAAATACAGTAGTAAATTGAAAAAATTAAAGCATACGGAGAACTAATTATTACTTTTTCCGTCTCGGTCATTTGTTGTCATTTGATTAAAATATTCAACCTAAATTCTCGTGTGAGAGTTGATGAGACGCTCTCACAATGTGATTATTGTGAGTAGTCTGTTTCACATGAGACCTCCTATATTTTCTATTTATAGTCATTTGGAAAGGTAATCTTTAATTACATCACTTCGATAAGATTATGTTTTTATGCCGACCATCTAATATTTGATAATAAAAGTCAATATTCAATAGAATCCTATATGTCGCGGGAAAAAAATTTTTATTAACATGTTTCGACCGTTCGTAAATCCATCCCCATATACATTTTATTTCTGGGTCCGCCCCTGGGAGGAGAGGAAGGAAGGTTATTAGGGAAAATGAAGGGAGATTGTTTGGATAATAAAAATCGGAAGGAAAGGGAAGGAGGAGAAGAAGGATAAGTGTCTATTACTCGTATTAGGAAATATGATGTTGAATAAACAAAATACTCGTGTATAATAAGTTAATAACAACTTCATCACATTATTTGATTGATTGAGTAATGAGTAGTTGCGTAAAAACAAGTTTGATTCACTTATTGATTTTTGAAACCTAAAAGTCATGTAATTACGATTATTATTTTTTGACTCGTTTAAATATAGTAAGTACTTCTGACTTAGAAATTGGTAAAAAAAAATAAAACATCGTAACTTTTTTTATTCGTTTTCCTATCCTAACCCGATTCACCCGTGACGGAAAAAAACAAAGCATAAAAGAATTAAACTGAATGTGTGTTGTCTGAACTAAACTAAACTAAAAAAAGTGTCGTAATATAAGTACAAAAAAATGTCTTATCTTAACTCGACTCACCCGTAACGGAAAAAAAAAAAAGCGTAATTTTTTTATCCATTTTTTATCCCAATCCGACTCACGCGTAACAGGGAAAAAAATAAATAAAACAAGTGTAATTGAAATTTTTAGTTATTGGGCCAAAATGAAAGGGGAAGACCAATGTGATATGAGAGGAGTATCATTTTTTCTCCAAATCTTGTCAACTTTGACAATATTTCATTTTGGTTTAAAATGGCAAGTGATAGACATACAATGAGTATATGGGTGGGTTTGTAGATTACCAATATATGGATGCCACTTGTTCACTACAAAGAACCTACCTTTTGCAAGATTCTTTATTAATTTAACTTCCCACCTAACTCTCACCTACTTTTCATCCAATTACCTTTTCCTTTTTTTTGTTATTTTATTAACTTCAAATTTAATACTTCTTATTTTTATACATGTATTTTTATATCCCTTATTATACGTGTATTTTTATATGGTGTTGTATTGTAAATGTATTTATACGTTAGTGTTATATTGATGTATTTTTTGACCCCAATATGTTTTGTTACCTATTATTACACTGTATTTTATATGTATGTTATAGTTATGTATTTATACCGTCTTAGTATATTAATTTATTTATACCTTTTGTGTATGTATGCCCGAATACATATTTGTAGTATATTTATACTTTATTTATACATTTTTATTTATTCTCTATTACGTTTTGTAAACTTTGTTTGCACTTTATTTGTATTTAAAAAAATTTATAGAAAAAAAAAAATTTAAGACGTTTTACATACAATATTTTCGGAAGGTATTTTTTTAGTAGTGTAACTATATTAGGTGTATTCCGGATGTATACGTGTTGAAAGTATTTGTTCTTTAATTTTAATTTTTTTAAATTTTTAAATTTTGTAAATTCTTAAGTTTACAATTTTTTTACACTTGGGCAGTAGCCGGAGATAATTTGTGAAATGTAATTCAAGTGCAAGTTACTCTAGTAATACATTGTTGCTCAATTGGTTGTTGGGTTGGTTATTCTTCTGAAGCGCCAGTATTCGAGCCCTGACGGTGACAACTTTCTATTATTTTTTCATGCTACTGGTTGTTATAGCTGTAATTAATTTTCTACTCCAATTATGCCCTCTATTTATTTATTTAAAAGATGCCGTTTCAGTTAAATTCATATTTTTTAAGGTTAAAATAATAAATCCTTAGTCGAACGAGTTTTGGTTACTACAAATGACAATCGAATGATTAAGTTATCCGTCAATTAACGTTAGCCGAATTGTTGAAAGCAGATTAAAATCTCTTTCTTAATTGCTCTTTATGGAGAATTGTAAAAGATGATCATCTTTTTAGTAAATTGCATCTAGCCAACAACATTAATTGATCTAGCCAACAACATTAATTGCACCCACCACAACACTAATTATTAATAATATTAGAATTGTAATAATAGACGATTTTAGGAGGTTTTAGAAATAGATATAGATACGAGTAATATTTTAGTATGAATTATCAGCAATGCTTAACTGGTTTAGTGACAAGGAGGCTCATTTGTGCTCACGTGATTGTGGGTTCAAGCCTTGAGTGTAACATATTTTTGTAATTTTTGACGCCTGTTGGGCATCAGAAATTACGATATTTTGTCTTCAATATCTCGTCGAACAAAAAGACGATTAAAAGGCAAAATGTGCACTATAATTAAATTCTTTACTACTTAAATATTTTGTTGGAATATAATAATAAGAATTACAAATTATATCAAAATTAAGATATAGCATATGTATATACATAAATAATAAAACTATTTTTTAACATAATAATATATTAACACAAAATTATAATATGTTAATAATATCGTATAACAAATGTGGTAAAAGACACATAAGCGCGTACTACGGCTCTAGATTATAATGCGTATATACACACACACTAACAAAGTATTGTATCGGAAACTAAATCTAAGTACAACGGTTATTTGAGTCTGTGAGACGTAGGATACAACGAATAATCTTAGTAAATCATACAACACTATCAATACTACATCGTTAAGACTTTAGAGCGTAGTACCGATAATCAAATTTAAGAAAAGTAACCGAATGACGTATACGTAATAATGTATCTTAATAACAATGTGCTTAAATTTAAATTATACTCCATATTTAAAAACGTTCTACGTATAAAAACTAATCGTAAAAAATTTACACCAAACATATAACATCAAGACGTAGAAAATACAAAATTATACAAAAATACATATGAAAAATATACAAGGCGTACAAATATTGGCCTAAAAATATACAAGGCGTAAATTTTTTTATTTTTTTTTACTAATGACATTTAAATTGCTTTTTAATGAATTCGGGGGAGATTGTATACCGTCAGTAAATTTACACGATTACACAATTTTTACTACGTACTTAATATTTATTCACATGTTATATAACATGACTACATATTTTATTATTTTCTCCGTAAAAAAAAAAATTGTCTCGCACGATTGAAGAGGACACAGTAAATCAACAAAAAATATAGTCTACCGTAACATACAATCTAAAACGTAGAAACAAATTCATATAAAAAAATACACAAAAGAAATATTCCGCAACACAACATTTTAAAACATTAAATATAAAATACGTAAACATTTAAATTACTTTTATTTCTACGTTTTATTTCTGTTTTGTTGGTTCGAAGCCCCTAATTACGTTTCAGATTATTGGGACGGTCTCACGAGAAATGTTTTTAATTTTTTTTACTAATGACATTTAAATTTGATGCGTGTCGTTTCCGCACTCAAAATTAAATTTATAAACACTACTAACTCTACGGTAGATAGAGTAAGTAGAGGTCGATCCCACAGAGACTGACGTTATTATCTAAGACGATTTATTATTTAATAGTATAGATATATAGAAAAAAGGGGGGTTTTGTTGGTTTTGAAAATAATAATAATAAAGTAAAAAAAACATAATAATAAATAAATAAAATTCCACGTGAACGCAAATTAAAAAAAAAAATTGATGCGGGAAGCGATAAATTTTGGGAGTCGGTAACCAGTTAATCCCATGAACGCACGCAAATTACCAGTTTTATCGTTTTGACTCGTTAAACTCCGTGAACGCACGCAAGTTTAATCCTAACCAAATTTATCAAATTAACCATGAACGCACGAATTAACTTAACAAATTTAGTCGCATTAAGAACACCAATCAATTGAATTATATAAAATCAGTACGCTGCAATTAAATATAACTCAATTATCATACAAAATTCTAGCACTTAAATTAGACCAGAATGCTGCAACCTAATTCAAAACACCATTAATTTAACAATCTACTCATGTAAATAATCTAGGTGATCAGGCTAAATTAATAAACATGAAAACAATAGTCAAATCGTGAATTTCATACGAATATCAAAGTACTAATTAAACGTTAAAACAATAACGTAATCTCATAACTCATTGACAATAATTGGTACATTACATGTTCGAATAACTGAAAGATTAAATAAAATAATTAATTAAACAATAAATAAACTAAATAAGATAGATAGATACAACCGTTAGATAAATTAAGAGTTGAATTGATCGCGTCCTGCATTAAAATCCGACTGCATCCGAATTGACCTTGGCCGTGAAGGCAAAGGCCTTCGCCCTATTCCTCTATGTGTGTTTTGTGTCTCCTTGTTCTCTCCTCTTTTTCTCTCTATTAAAGCCCTAATGCATCCTTTTATAGTGTTAATTTGGTTCCAGTGAAATTATTTCTTTTCTTAATTAATTGGTCTTCTTCTTACAATTTCACATCTTCTCTTTCCTTTTTACACCGGATTTTCTTTCCTTCTTTTTCATTATGGGCGGATGGTTTCAAGCTTGATTTCGACCCATTAGATGATGGAATTTGATTTTGCTCTCTTCAACAAAGTTGTTCATCTCGAACTTAGCTTCCCGATGTATGTTGATTTGCTTTATTCCGACATCGTATGAATGAGATATTGTCGTCTTAAGACAAACCTGCAAAAATACATACGGTTTTGGTAGTCTCGCAATCTTAATCCATGTGGGTTATTACTAATTAATTAAAATATATGTTAAAAACTCAATTTAGCTCAAAAATATCAAAAGTTTAATAATAAACCCAACTTACATAAAATAATCATTTTAACTCAAATATTACGAAAGACGACATAAAAAATATAATATTAAAGGGGTAAAAATACGCATAAATATCGACTTATCAAAATTGCTTTTAAATGAATTTCGGGGAGATCGTATATCGTCAGTAAATTTACACGACTACACAATTTTTACTACGTACGTAATATTTATTCACATAGTTATATAACATGACTACATATTTTATTATTTTCTCCGTAAAAAAAAATTGTCTCACACGATTGACCCGTTTATAGTAAATCAACCAAAATATTGTCTACCGTAACATACGAACTAAAACGTAGAAACAAATCATATAAAAAATTACACAAAAGAAATATTCCGCAACACAACATTTTAAAACATACAAATATAAAATACGTAAACATCCCCCTTTCCACTAACCAAATAACAATCGTCCAATTTTTCCCGCCTAAAGTTATCCACTACAAAAAAAAAATTAGAGGAACTGAAATGAGCTATATGCGAATCGAGCCCTTGACCTTAGATATGTAGTACTTATTATCTACCACTACACCACAATATCTCATTGTTTCAATTATCACTAAATTAATCCTAAAGCTATAGACTCCAATAATTTAATTAAGGAAAATCCCCATCCCCTTTCCACTAACCAAATAACAATCGTCCAATTTTTCCCGCCTAAAGTTATCCACTACAAAAAAAAAATTAGAGGAACTGAAATGAGCTATATGCGAATCGAGCCCTTGACCTTAGATATGTAGTACTTATTATCTACCACTACACCACAATATCTCATTGTTTCAATTATCACTAAATTAATCCTAAAGCTATAGACTCCAATAATTTAATTAAGGAAAATCCCCATCCCCCTTTCCACTAACCAAATAACAATATCCCTTTCCACTAACCAAATAACAATCTTCGAATTTTTCCCACCTAAAGTTATCCACTACAAAAAAAAAGAATTAGAGCAAGTGAAATGAGTTATATGCGAATCGAGTCCTTGACCTTAGATATGTAGTACTTATTATCTACCACTACACCTGATTGGGGGTGGGCCGCCTGTCAATCCACTGCCTGCTATGCAGGCCCCGAGACGATTCCTGTCAGAGAGTCGAAAGACAAGCCCCCAGAAAGGACCAAGAGCAAAGCATGAAAGCGCTAAAGTCTGGCCATCAGCCGCTGAGAGCGTAGCCCAACCCAGCCTGCCAGGGCTTAGCAGCCCCTGCCTGGAGACCGTCTGCCCTGGGAAGGACCCCGACCAACAGGGCCGGGATCCCAGGGGCCCTCTCGTCATTTTGCCTAAGGTAATTGGGAATGGATGGATGAGAAGCCGCCACTTGTCACTCTCCCATCCAACCATTCCTCTTCCTCTTCTCTCTCTTGTGGGAAGGTATAAATACCTCTCCATTTCCCACATGAAAGAGGTTGGATTTTCTCTCTCTAGACTCTTACTCTTAAAACGCCACCTAGTTCCTCACGAGCTAGGTTCGTAAAGGCACTTCACGGACTGACTTAGGCATCGGAGAGGGTTTCCTCGGACAACCTCCGAGGCCCTGTGCGTTTATTTGTGCAGGGAGCAGGCCATTTTCCGCCGGGAAAGTCCGACTCTAAGAGTGAGAGAAAAGGGAGATCAAGGGAATCAAGCAATTAATCATCCATCCTCAATTCAATTACACTACCCGGATTCTAGGCCGGGTAAATTGTTTCCGTAACCGGAACAATTTGGCGCCGTCTGTGGGGAACTTACGGTTGTGCTCACGAGTTACCCACTAAAATCAACCACTCATAACCACAAAATTAAACACAATCATGCCTGAAATCGTTGATGACAGTGCAGGAGCGGGTCCGACGGTCCCTCCGGTGACCCCCCTGTACGGAATGCCGCTGTTGGAGAGGGTCCCTCCTGCCACAATCCTTGGGGTTGAGGGAACCAATCCCTTCGGTGGACCTAACACTGCTGTGACACCCGAGCTGGGGACACGCCCTGGACGTGCTCTTAATCTGACCCCAGCTCAGATGGCACAGGCAGCCGCGTTCTTCTCTGCGATGCTGGATCAGGAGTTCACACCTGAGGACCTGGTGGGCAGGGTCGCATCGGCTCCTAGGCAACCGTCCCCAGGCAGCAGGGACGAGGCCGGGGGCACGAGGCGGACCGCCGCCAGAAACGCTCAGAGAAAGGCGAGAAGAACAGCCCAAGTGTATACGCATGTGCAGAGGCGCATTACCACTGACAAACCAGGATCACCTGCCCAGCAGGCGGTCTCTATTCACACGACAGAATCGGCGTCTGGAGGGCAGGGAGGCTTATCTCAAGGATTACAGGAGCGCATGAGGCCCAGGGAGCCTGTGTCAAAACGCCTAGGAGAGAGGCCAGGCGGAGTTTTCTCCAGGCTAACACCTGCGGCCAAGGAACAGTCAGCCCCCGGCTTATCACAAAGCTTGCAATCCAGACTCAACCGAGGACAACCGCTCGAATCCAGGTACCATCAGGGTGAAAACCTCTGCCACTCCCAGAGGAAGAGGCCCAGGCAGACCTCCTCGGGAACAGAGGACGAGGCAGCTAGCAGACCGCCACCGAGGCACCGCTCCCCCAGTACGAGGAAACCAACCCATAGACAATGGGAATCTCATGGTAACCAGTCTGGGGAAAGCAGGTCACGACTGGTAGGCAGGCCTACGAAAACCCCGTTGCACCCTGAGGTACAAGAGTACCCCATTCCAAAAATCAAAATGCCCACCATCAAATTTGACGGGACGACGGACCCTGAGGACCACCTGGCAGCCTTTGAGAGCCACATGGGCATGTATGATGTAGATGATGCCATCTGGTGCAAAGTTTTCCCTACCACCCTGGTGGGACTTGCGCAGGGGTGGTTCAGAGATCTCCGCCAGGGGTCAATCAGATTCTTCATAGAGTTGGCTGAAATTTTCCTTGAACAGTATGCCGGAAATAAGAGAAGACGACTTACTCGTTTCGATCTCATGACCCTGAAACAAAAGAAGGGTGAGAGTGTGAGAGAATACATGAGAAGATTCGATCTATCCTACCAGCAGGTTAGGGAGATCGACGATTCCACCGCAGCCTACGCCCTGACAATCTCCCTACTTCCAGGGGAAATGAAAAACCAGATGATCAGGGCCCAGCCCGAAACCTTGGCCATGGCCAGGAAGATTGCTGAGGGGTTCATTCTGCAGGAGGAGTTCCACGGCCTGACGGACACCCCTGCAGGCCAAACAAAGCCTCAAGGGGGACCGCAGGGTGGAAGGGGCAGAGGTGAACCAGGAAAGCAGAAAGAAGAAGGAGACACTCCCAAGAAAGAACGCCCAGTCTACCAACCCAGATTCGATAGTTACACCGCTCTGAACAAATCCAGGGCGGAAATCTTCGAACTAGAAAAAGAAACTGCCAAATGGAACCGTCCAAGCAAACCTCGCAGCCCAAAAGGCGACCCAAAGAAATTCTGCACTTTCCACGACTGCATTGGCCACACCACCGAAGAGTGCCGTCACCTGAAAGATGAAATTGAGAAATTAATCAGGAACGGATGGTTGGCCAACTACGCAGCTAAAAACAAGTCTCAGAAAGAAGTGTCTGAGAAACCCGAAGGGTCAGTGCAGAACCGGATGGTAATCCACGTGATTTCAGGGGGCACTGAGGGCCAGCTCAGTCGAAGAAGTCAAAAAAGGCAAATGCGCGAGCTGAGAAACCAGATCTGCTACGCTGAGAAAGAAGGGAGCCCAAAGGGAGTGACACTAAGTATCACCCCTGATGATGCAGGACGGGTGATATATCCGCACAGTGATCCTCTGGTGCTGTCCCTAGAAATCAGCAACCACATTGTGCGAAGATGTATGGTAGACACAGGCGCATATACAAATCTTTTATACAAGGATGCTTTCGAAAAAATGGGCCTGGAAAAAAGGCATCTACGGCCTGCTCCCGGATCCCTGTACGGATTCAGTGGGGCCGGCGTACTGCCCATGGGCGTCATCGACTTGCCTGTAACCTTCGGGGAAGGTTCCGCAGCCCGGAATGTCAGGGCAACCTTTGTTGTTGTGGACGCAAGGTCTGCCTATAATGCCCTGATTGGCAGGGCCACGCTGGATGAAATCGAGGCCGCAATCTCCATCAGAGATCTCACCATTGCGTATGTCACGGACTTCGGGCTGGAAGGAAAGATACGTGGGGACCAGGAGTCAGCCAGACAATGCTACTCCGTGGCCCTACAAGAGCACAAGAGGGACAGAAAAGGAAAAAGAAAAGCTGACAGTTCCCCCTGCAGGGAAGGCGAAGTCCCAGTCGAGCACCCGACGCCCGACCGCCTGGAACCAGGAGGCGAAAGCATGCTGGTAGACTTAGAACCAGGAAGACAGGTCCTGGTAGGAACAGGTTTGGAGGAATCCTACCAGGCCGAACTGGTCAAACTTCTGAGAAAAAACAAAGACGTGTTTGCCTATTCTGCAGACGAGATGCCCGGCGTTGATCCCTCATGCATCGTTCACAAGCTGAACGTAAGCATGGATGCTCGCCCTGTAAAGCAAAAGAAACGAAACATGTCTGCAGAAAAAGACGCAGCAATCAAGGAAGAAATCGACAAACTCTTGAAAGCAGACTTCATTGAAGTCTGCGACTACCCAGAATGGCTGGCAAATGTTGTCATGGTCAAAAAGTCGTCTGGAGCATGGAGAATGTGCGTCGACTTTACGAACCTGAACAAAGCCTGCCCGAAAGACTGCTATCCGCTCCCTCGGATCGATCAATTGGTAGACGCCACCAGTGGCTACACCATGCTAAGCTTCTTAGACGCCTTTTCAGGCTACCACCAAGTGTACTTGTGGCAGCCAGACAGAGTGAAGTGTGCGTTCATCACTAGTTCGGGCACTTACATGTATAAGATGATGCCCTTCGGGCTCAAAAATGCGGGAGCTACGTACCAGCGTCTGGTTGACAAAGTGTTTGAAAAACAAAAAGGCAGAAACATTGAGGCTTACGTTGATGATGCCATCGTAAAAAGCAGGGAAGACAGGGAGCACCTGACAGACTTGCAGGAAACCTTCAATTCCCTGCGCACTTACAAAATGAAACTAAATCCGAAAAAATGCACGTTTGGAGTACGCTCCGGAAAATTCCTAGGGTTCTTGGTCAGTTCTCGGGGTATAGATGCCAACCCTGAAAAAATTCAGGCAGTTCTAAACCTCCCTGAGCCCAAGACCATCAGGGACATCCAGCGCCTGACGGGACGAATGGCCGCCTTGGCACGATTCATAGCCCGATCAGCAGACAGAGCCACTCCTTTTTTCAAAATTCTGAAAGGAAACAAACAGTTCAAATGGGAAAGCGAGCAGAAAGAGGCCTTCGAGCAACTGAAGGACCATCTTAAGAGGCTCCCTACCCTGGCAAGACCAGTAGCAGGAGAGAAACTCTTCCTCTACATTGCAGTAACTAATATAACTGTCAGCGCGGTCATCCTACGGGAAGAGGCAGGCACCCAGCAACCTATATACTTTGTGAGTCATGCGCTGGGGGCAGCTGAGAAGAATTATCCGATGGTTGAAAAAGCCGCCTACGCGGTCATAATTGCAGCCAGGAAGCTCAGACCTTATTTTGACGCGCATCCAGTCATAGTCCTCACCGACCAACCCCTGGAAAAGGTGTTGGAAAAATTCGAAAAATCGGGAAGACTGTTGAAATGGGCAATTGAGCTGAGTGGGCTAGGTATCTCTTACCAGCCGAGAACAGCCATCAAAGCCCAAGCTCTGGCAGACTTTTTGGCTGAGTGCTCCCATTCAGGGGAAGAGGAAGCCCCCGCCCAGGAGTGGGTCGTATACACTGATGGGTCATCAACGGCCAACGGTGCAGGCGCAGGCGTCGTATTAACCAGCCCAGAAGGGACCGACTTTGAGCATGCTCTCAGATTCGTTTTCCCAGCATCAAACAATGAAGCAGAGTATGAAGCAGTACTCGCAGGCGTCAGGCTGGCCAAAGCCGCAGGGGCGGAACGAATTGTTTTAGCAACAGACTCCCAGCTCATCGCCAACCAAATCAATGGAGAATACGAAGCAAGAGACCAGGCAATGGCCGCATACCTAGAGATGGTAAAGGGAGAATTGTCCGGCCTGAAATCATATGAGGTCAAACAAATTCCCCGATCCCAGAACAACAGAGCAGATGCCCTGTCAAAACTGGCAAGCTCCAGTCTGCAGGACATCCGGAGATCAGTATGGGTTGACGTTTTACACGAGAAGTCTACTGATCCCTGTCAAACGATAAATGCCATGGAAGAGCTGGAAAGCTGGATGACCCCTTTCGTCCAGTACAAGAGGCACGGTATCTTACCATCAGACTCGCTACAAAAAAGGAAGGTACAGGCTAAAGCAGCCTGGTTCATATTCATTAATGGAGAACTCTACAAAAAATCTTTCACCTATCCCCTGCTTAAATGCCTACGGGCGGATCAGGCCGCTGAGGTATTGGATGATATCCACTCAGGGATTTGTGGACACCACATTGGCGGGAGGTCGCTGGCCCACAAGGCCCTCAGGGCAGGCTACTACTGGCCCACCATGCTGGCAGATGCCAAGAGCCTGACCCAAAAATGCAGAAAATGTCAACTCTTTGCCCCGTCAATCCATGCCCCGGCCCAGGCCAATCCTATCTCCCATCCCCTTTGCTCAATGGGGGATGGACATCCTAGGGCCCTTCACCGTGGCCACAGGGGGCAGAAAATTCTTAATAGTCGCCATAGACTACTTCACCAAATGGGTGGAGGCTGAAGCAGTGCCCAACATCACTGAGCCGGCTGTCCGGAAGGTAATCTGGCGAAATGTCATCACCCGGTTCGGTGTACCAAAGATGCTGGTATTTGACCACGGCAGACAGTTCGATAATGACCCGCTAAGGATCTGGCTAGAAAGCCACAACATCTCAGTCGCCTACTCAGCTGTCTGTCATCCTCAGACCAATGGACAGGCGGAAGCAGCCAACAAACAAATTCTGAATGGCCTGAAGAAAATGGTGGATGACTGCAAAGGTAGGTGGGCTGATGAACTCCCCAGTATACTCTGGTCCATCCGAACCACCAGGAAGGAGTCTACGGGCCAGACCCCATTCGGCTTGGTATACGGAGCAGAGGCTTTATTGCCAATTGAGACAAGGATTCCCTCTCTACGTTCCCTACAGTACAACCAGGCTGAGAACGAAGCTGCGATGGTTGAGGCCCTGGATTTGGTAAGTGAGATAAGAGAAGAAGCCGGTACTAATATCGCTGCCTACCAGCAGCGAATGAGGAAAGCTTTCAATAGCAAAGTCCGACAGAGGAACTTTCAGGTGGGCGAGTTGGTTCTGAGAAAAACACAAGCGACTGGAAAGTCAAGAGAGCATGGGAAGCTAAGTGCCAATTGGGAGGGCCCATACCAAATAACTCAGGTTTTGGGTCCAGGCACATACAGGATAGCCAATTTGGAGGGACAAGAGCTGAGCGCTCATTGGAACGCAGATACGTTAAAGAAATACTACGTCTGAGCAGGAACATAAACAGTTTTCACTTTTACTAAAAGTAAAAAGGCGGAGGACGATCAAAAATGTCGACGGCTCCGACCACCCCCAATGTCAAAAAAAAAAATGTCAAAAGGAATGAGAAGATTCGGATTTATACTCGTTGCCTGTTCACACTCGCGTCTTTCACACACAAACGAGCAGGGGGCAATAGGGGGAGGCCCCCCTGTTGCCAAAATTAGGAAAAGTGAACCCCCCAACGCAAACCAAAAAGCTACCCTGCTTACCTCTGGGCAGGCAGGGGGCAGGCCCCCTGGACTTTGAACGAAAAGCCAGGAGCAGGCCATACCAACAAGGACTGGGGGCAGGCCCCCCAACCTTGTATAAAAAAAAAACGCAAAAGCTACCCTGCTTACCTCTGGGCAGGCAGGGGGCAGGCCCCCTGGACTTTGAACGAAAAGCCAGGAGCAGGCCATACCAACAAGGACTGGGGGCAGGCCCCCCAACCTTGTATAAAAAAACGCAAAAGCTACCCTGCTTACCTCTGGGCAGGCAGGGGGCAGGCCCCCTGGACTTTGAACGAAAAGCCAGGAGCAGGCCATACCAACAAGGACTGGGGGCAGGCCCCCCAACCTTGTATAAAAAACGCAAAAGCCACCCTGCTTACCTCTGGGCAGGCAGGGGGCAGGCCCCCTGGACTTTGAGCGAAAAGCCAGGAGCAGGCCATACCAACAAGGACTGGGGGCAAGCCCCCCAACCTTGTATAAAAAACGCAAAAGCTACCCTGCTTACCTCTGGGCAGGCAGGGGGCAGGCCCCCTGGACTTTGAACGAAAAACGAGGGACAGGCCATGACAGGCGCGATCAAACAAACGAGAAGAAGATCCCTAAATTAAGACAGTTACGCCATAAAAAGCAAAGAGAAGTATCCCACAAACAACCCATGAAGGGTGGAAAGATTTTTACAAAGTCAAAGAAAAAACCGAGTAGCAGAATATTACAAGAGAAACCATGAAACACTGATTCATCACAAAGAAAATGAAAAGCTTCCATAGAAGAGGAGGCATCACGCAGCATCTTGGCGAGCGTTGGCGTCTGCTTCAGGCTGCCTGGCCACCCGGGCTTCATCCTTGGCAGAATAGAGGCTCCGAAAAGTGTCCTCGTCAAAAGAAGGGAACATCTCCCCAATCACCTCCATAACCAATTCCAGAGAGGAGTTGGCGCCGCTCGCAAAACTGGCCCCCACCGCTTCCTCAGTCTCGGCGGCCAGGGACTCTTTCTCTTTCGCCCATTCTCCCTTGGCCTGTGACAGCTGCTCCTCCAAGACAGTCACCCTTCCCTTCACATGCCCCATCTCGGCCAAAGATATGTTAGCACGGTCCAACGATTGACGGCTCTCCTGCAGTTCGGCCCCCAACTTGGAAACTTCCTTCACAGCCATTTCCCCCTGCAGCCTCCAACGATCAGCCTGCCTCTTGGCCTCTTCCAACTCCTCCTCTTGCCTTGACATTTTTTCCTTCAAAGAGCTTATCAGGGAGACGTCCCTCTCTATCATGGCCAGACGGTCGAGAGGAGGAGCCCCAGGGGTAACTGTTAGCTCCTCATCACTCAGGCGGCTGAGGGCCGCCAGTTCCGCAGACGCCAGCATGACCTTGGAGGTACGCTGGATGTATTGAAGCACTTGATGAGAGGTGGAAGTTACCATCTTTGTAAGACGGTCGGCCAGGACAGCCCCAGAGTCAGAAAGCAGGCCCGAAACGTCCACACTATCCCCCGCCGTGTAGTGGAACTCCACATTTTCCTCTGGGAAGGGAATGCTAGAGGGCTCACGAGCAGGGCGTTTCGCATCAGGGGTAGATATGTCCGCCTCCAAATCCACCACATCGGCACTAGGGGGCTCCCTCTCCCTTTTCCTCCTCACTTCCAAGGGAACACTCTCCCCGGTCCCTTCCGAATCTCCAGGCTGCGTTCCCTGCGAGATGCGAGGGCCGGCTGAAGAAGCGCCCTGTTTTTGGCCAGGAGAAGGAGTAGCCCCTGAAGTAACCTCCGCCTCCCCCTCATGAATACTAGGAGTAGGAGTCGCCGGCTTCGACGAGGGCAGCCGGGGGGGGGGGGGGGAGAGGCAATCTTCGACCTGCAGCGAAGTCCTTCACAAGCTTCATCAAGGCCTTACTTCCTTTCTTAAAGTTTGGCGGAAGAGAAGGACGCTTTGAAAGAACGTGCAATTCCTCGCTCAAGCCTAACCTCCTGACCTGCTTCTTGGTCCAGCTCCAAGAGTAGGAATCTGCAGAAAAGGAGAGGCGGTCGTTTAGAAAGCAGGGAGAAATAAAATCCCTGGAAAATCGCGACAACAAGGAAATCCTAGAACTACCTTCAAGGCCACGAATCAGGCCCATGGGAAGCAGGTACTCGTCAGTGGTGATAAGCTCCGCGTGAGGGAGCCAAAAAACAGGGCAAAAGTTCCCATGTTTATCCGACACGATCTCAAACTTTTCTATCAAAATCTTCTCCTTATGGCTCAGCCTGACTTCCAGAGCCTTTCCCCCAACACGAGGATGATATTCCTCGCGCGTCTCCATGCGAGTATGAACATGATTCCTAAAATGTCTAGGAATTTTCCACCCCGACGCACTATGGACGTATATGAAATTGTTTTTCCAGTCTTTGAGACTGCTCATGGGTGGCCATACCAGGGCGTATTTTTTCTGTCTCAGCAGAGACCAGTAACCAGGGGAGCCATCTCCCCCAGATGAAGACACCATTTGGAGGCCAACCATGAAGCGAAGGGCGTCGATATATGGCCCCTCGCCATGGAATAAACATGTCCAAGTATAGGCCACTAATGCTCTAATAGCCGTCGCGGTCAACTGGGCAATGGCGACGTTCATCCTCCTGAAAGTATCCTCCAGGAAGGGATGCAACGGGAACCGCAGGCCGAATTCTAGGGCCTTGTGAAAGACGGCTACACAACCATCTGGGGGACAACACACTGTGTCTCTCTCCCCAGGGATCACCACAGTATACCCCTCCCCAAAATTATAAAACTGCTCGATGGCCTTAGACGCGTCACATTCCAAGATCAGGTCCCTATTTTTAGCCTCGGGATAGGTCTGTAAGGGAATCACGTACTTTTCTTTGTCTAGAAAGTAGGTCCTCCCTCTCTCCCTGCGGATGAGAGGACCGGCCACCCTGGCGGGGTCCACCTCCAGGGCTTCGTCATCAGAATCAATCACGTCGAAGGGAGCTGGGTCGGGTGACTCAGCACCCTCTCCCCTGTGATCGTCTCCCTCCCGGGGACCAACCCCGGAGGAAGAAGCTACGTCACGACGACCATCGTCGCCGCCGCTAGTCCCTCCGAGCAGAGAATTGAGGGAAAGGGGGCGGGCTCGCGACATTTAGGCTATAGAAGGGAAGAAAAGAAGCGAAAGATTCAAAAAAGTTCTAACCTAAAAAACGCCGGTGAAGTTGTCAAAGATGGCGACGAGAGATGATCCTTGCTCCTCAAAGAAAGAAACGCTCGATCAAATTCAAGAAGTGTTATAGGAAGTGAAAATGTTGAGAGGAGTAAAAGAAGAGAATGAAGGGGGAAATGGGTTTATATAAAAGCCCAAAGAAGTTCTGATGGGGGCCAAAACCCCCTGACGCATAGGCCCGACCTCCTTTACGGGTAGCCATCGACTGGCCCAAAAATACCTATCTACTCACCACTATGCTGATGTCATGGGTGGCATCACCCTACTACACCCTTTCCTCTATAAATACCCCACTTAGGGTGAGGGGAAAGGGGGGAATGAATTCATTCACATATTCCTCCCTACTCTCTCTACCTCTCTTATCTCCCTAAATATTTATACTCAGTCACACATTTTACTGACTTGGGCGTCGGAGGCTCCGCCCCGGGGGTTCCCCTCGGGCCCGGAGTTCACCTTGCAGGATCACCGTCGGCACACACTCGGAGCCGAGGAGAACCGCGAAGCTCAAGGTCAGGGACCCGTTTCCGTACCGGAACAATTTGGCGCCGTCTGTGGGGAGAACGGTTGTGCTCATGAATTACCCACAAAAATCAACCACTCCCAAATACAATTTTTTCCAGATCTAATCTTCATCTTCGAGATGGATCTATAGAAATCAATGACAGAAGATACAAAAAAAAAAATGATATAGGGTGGTCATGGTTGCCTTTCGTGAATATAAACGAAGGCAGCTACAATTCCCACTTCCCAGATCTGATTTTTTGAGAGGATAAGCAAGGAGTCAGCCCGTCAAATTCATTCCACGCTTAATGTCATACTCCATTATAGTGTACATCTACTATATTTTATGGAAAATTCATAGCAAATGAAGGGATTAGTGTCAAAAATGCTACGCAAAAACAATATATCAAGCATATTGGTACGGCAAAATGTACTATGAATCTTCCAAGGCTCTGCAGTCTGCACATATATATTCGTATAATAGTTGCTGTCAAGAATTCTGGGTTCGTGAAACCAGGAGGAGCAAATTAAAGGGATGTTGAGGGGTGTGCCTGACAGAGAAAATCAAGTCCACTACCTTCATGTGAGGAATGTTTGGTATGCACTTTCATGTATTTATTCAAATTACATCACAAAAACAAGCAAAAATGGTGGTGTAAAAGAAGATATAGATTTATCTTTCCAGATCTAATTTTTATTGGGTCTAGGAAACCAGAAAATTACAAAGAAGGTGACACAATAGAGATATTGGAACAATAATAACACTTTCAAATTGATCCTACAAAGCTCAATTTAAGAAGGAGAGCGAGTAATTGATACAAGTATGTTCACGGTCAGTTATACATTTCGCCATCGGAGTAAAGCAAGTTGGGTCGGCCACCCGAGTTTCGGCTTGTGTCGGGCACCTAATTCATTGTGGAAGGTCGGCCATCTGAGTCGACGAACGATCATGGGTCGGCCACCCTGGCTAGCATGCCGGGTCGGCCACCCAAGTCGGCGTCTCTGGATTGTGTCAAACTCCAGGCCATCTCCGACCATCCGACTCATCACAACCTCCAACCAAATGAGATGTTATCAGCCGCTCACCTTTGAGTCAATGTGTTAGGTCGGCCACTTGATTCGATGAATACTCAGACTTGAGTTGGTAACCTTAGTTGGCGTATTGAGTGGTTGAGCCCCCTGATTCGATTAGTAATCAACTTGTGTCGGCCTACTTAGTCGTCATTTCCGATCGGCAAGTCTCGACATGGGTCAGGCGCAAAATTGCTTGTTGAGTCGGCAAAAGAAAAAATAATAATTATGAAGGCATGGGACGATGGCATAGGCACGTATCCTCCGTCATGTTTGATGAAAGAATGAATAAGATTCCACACAAAAAGATGGAGGTACGTGTAGTGCACTCCAACACTCTATTTTTGTATTGAAATCAATCAGTTGGTCAAAACAAGATGGGTTAATGATATGATAAATCTATATGTAACATATAGGATAACATGTGTGTGGGTGCGATACATATTATATAGGATATAGTCAAATGGGCCGCAAGAACAATCCAATTTTTCAATCCCACCATAAAAAATCACAAATACTTCACAAAAATTAGCCAAAAATTGTCGAAATTGTGAGACAAAAAATACCAAACAAAAATGACCCTGTCAAACTTTTACCCCATCGCAGAAACTCCTCAAGAAATTTACCCGAAAAACTGTGAAGATAAGTCACAAAAATGAGTATCAAATGAGCTGAATATTTTTAGCTTGACAGAGACATGGCCCAGCCGACTTGCGGCTTGGCCAAGATGTTGCCCTGCCGATTTACGGTTCGCCCTGCCGACTTACGGCTCGGCCCTACCGACTTGCGGCTTGGCCAAGATGTTGCCCTGCCGATTTACGGTTCGCCCTGCCGACTTACGGCTCGGCCCTACCGACTTGCGGCTTGGCCAAGATGTTGCCCTGCCGATTTACGGTTCGCCCTGCCGACTTACGGCTCGGCCCTACCGACTTGCGGCTTGGCCAAGATGTTGCCCTGCCGATTTACGGTTCGCCCTGCCGACTTACGGCTCGGCCCTACCGACTTGCGGCTTGGCCAAGATGTTGCCCTGCCGATTTACGGTTCGCCCTGCCGACTTACGGCTCGGCCCTACCGACTTGCGGCTTGGCCAAGATGTTGCCCGGCCGATTTACGGTTCGCCCTGCCGACTTACGGCTCGGCCCTACCGACTCACGGCTCGGCCAAGGTGCTGCCCAGCCAAATTACGGCTCAACCTCAGCGTCTGCAGAGACCGCATAGGTCCGCCAACCACCATGTGGAATTCTACGAAGACAAGACCAACATATACCCATCACCTGTTCATTACTCTCACAGCTAATGGGCAGGGGGCAATAGGGGAGGAGCCCCTGTTGCAAAACCCTGAGAAAATAGACCCCCCAACAAAAAATAAGGCCTGATACACATTCAGCCTTCTACAGAGCACAAGTCCCTCTGCCTAACTCTGGGCAGGCAGGGGGCAGGCCCCCTGGACTTCGAACAGAAGCCAGCGTCAGGCCCGGCCCCATGCGCCGAATCACAAGTCCCTCTGCCTACCTCTGGGCAGGCAGGGGGCAGGCCCCCTGGACTTCGAACAGAAGCCAGGGTCAGGCCTGGCCCCATGCGCCGAACTACAAGTCCCTCTGCCTGCATCTGGGCAGGCAGGGGGCAGGCCCCCTGGACTTCGAACAGAAGCCAGGGTCAGGCCCGGCCCCATGCGCCGAACTACAAGTCCCTATGCCTACCTCTGCCTACCTCTGGGCAGGCAGGGGGCAGGCCCCCTGGACTTCGAACAGAAGCCAGGGTCAGGCCCGGCCCCATGCGCCGAACTACAAGTCCCTCTGCCTACCTCTGGGCAGGCAGGGGGCAGGCCCCCTGGACTTCGACCAGAAGCCAGGGTCAGGCCCGGCCCCAAGCGCCAAATCACAAATCCCTCTGCCTACCTCTGGGCAAGCAGGGGGCACAGCCCCCCAGGACCTAGACAAGGCCCACTAACTACCCTGGCAGGCCTCTGGCACCCTGACACATCCGTATGAGATGTACCAGGGCATGAGCGTTGACCACAGGGCTTAGTGATTACCTGGTCATGTATAGAATAGTAAAACCCCATGTACACCTCCGAGTACACAAAAGGCACGACGTCTGACGCCCAGACAGAATCCAGACGATGCTAGGGCAGACGCACCCAGAAGGCCTAGTGAGTGCTTGGCTTTGTATGAAAAACAAAGTCCGTCATTTTGTTTGTCGGTCCAATCGTGCTTGACACCGGACCCGCATACTCAGTATCCGACTCCGCTGAGGGCAAATTGATGGGGGCCAAAACCCCCTGACGCATAGGCCCGACCTCCTTTACGGGTAGCCATCGACTGGCCCAAAAATACCTATCTACTCACCACTATGCTGATGTCATGGGTGGCATCACCCTACTACACCCTTTCCTCTATAAATACCCCACTTAGGGTGAGGGGAAAGGGGGGAATGAATTCATTCACATATTCCTCCCTACTCTCTCTACCTCTCTTATCTCCCTAAATATTTATACTCAGTCACACATTTTACTGACTTGGGCGTCGGAGGCTCCGCCCCGGGGGTTCCCCTCGGGCCCGGAGTTCACCTTGCAGGATCACCGTCGGCACACACTCGGAGCCGAGGAGAACCGCGAAGCTCAAGGTCAGGGACCCGTTTCCGTACCGGAACAAGTTCGAAAGGTGGAATCCCTGACAAAACCTGCGAAGACCTTCCACGTGTCACACGCTGAGCACCGACTGCTCACCTTTTTCAAGAAGAGCCTCGGTAAACAGAAACGTCAGAGAGAAAGTTCAATCAATGACCTCATTCAAAAAAAAAAAAAAAAAAAAAAAAGATTCAAATACGCAAAATATCCATTTCATTAAAAACCCCGCAAGGGGAGGATACATCGTGAGACAGGCATGAAAGAAAAATTACATAAGGCTCGGAAAAGTTCCAGCCTGACAGAAATTAAAGGCCCTGCCACGCAGGCCTAGTCGTCCCCCAAATCTGGAGAATAATCTCCAGGACTACCGGGACTCCCGAGAGCCGAACCCCAGTCCCAACTTGGAGAACCCTGAAAAGGGTCAGTTGAAGCCCCGTCTTCGTCCCTATCGCTCAGGCAGCCGAGACCTTCGCTGTCGCCAGAGTCATGGCTACTGTCTTCCCAATCCCTTCCAAAAGGGACAGCTCGGGACTCGTCGCAAGTGCGACAGCCTGTTTTCTTTACAGGCGAAGAAGGGCCCGATTCCAGGGAGGAATCGGTGTCGGAATTAGGGCCGAATTGTTCAGGGTGCAGCCATGGAAAGCACTCATGGCACCCCCTATCGTAGCAGCCCCCTCCCTGGGGGCACCGCCTAAATCTAGGCGCGGCAGGAGGGGAGGACCTCCTAGGGCGTTTGCCCTTCCTGATAGAGGCCTTCCGACCCCTCCGGCGAAGGCGAAGTCGTGAACGCCGGCTCCGGCGAACAGCTAGATAGGCGGCCCGTGCATATCTAAGCCTCCAGAACCCTCTGAAGATGAAGGACACATGTTTGACTCCACGGCGAATTACACTTTTTTTGATCCAAGTCATGTTTAGAATGAGGAAAATAGAAGAGATTGAAGAAGAAACGAAGTGCAAATGAGCAAGGAAGCTAAAGATTTTATACCAAGGGAAACTCCGCATTAATGAGCGCTCCAACCACCCTGGGAGGAGAGCCACCAATCAAGAACTCCTCACGGTTCCCCAAAATCCGCCCAGAAGAAAAAGGCAATCATTACGAAAGAGCTCCTGCCTCTTTGCATTCCTGACAGGAACAGTACAAAGTTCCATTGGGAAGGCGCGAAGCATTAAATGCTGCGATAGACTTGAAAGTCAACCCCCCTCCAAGCAAGAGTCGTCAGCAGAGGAGAAGTCTCACTTCCCTCCTACTGACGAGGGCCAATTGATTGGGGGTGGGCCGCCTGTCAATCCACTGCCTGCTATGCAGGCCCCGAGACGATTCCTGTCAGAGAGTCGAAAGACAAGCCCCCAGAAAGGACCAAGAGCAAAGCATGAAAGCGCTAAAGTCTGGCCATCAGCCGCTGAGAGCGTAGCCCAACCCAGCCTGCCAGGGCTTAGCAGCCCCTGCCTGGAGACCGTCTGCCCTGGGAAGGACCCCGACCAACAGGGCCGGGATCCCAGGGGCCCTCTCGTCATTTTGCCTAAGGTAATTGGGAATGGATGGATGAGAAGCCGCCACTTGTCACTCTCCCATCCAACCATTCCTCTTCCTCTTCTCTCTCTTGTGGGAAGGTATAAATACCTCTCCATTTCCCACATGAAAGAGGTTGGATTTTCTCTCTCTAGACTCTTACTCTTAAAACGCCACCTAGTTCCTCACGAGCTAGGTTCGTAAAGGCACTTCACGGACTGACTTAGGCATCGGAGAGGGTTTCCTCGGACAACCTCCGAGGCCCTGTGCGTTTATTTGTGCAGGGAGCAGGCCATTTTCCGCCGGGAAAGTCCGACTCTAAGAGTGAGAGAAAAGGGAGATCAAGGGAATCAAGCAATTAATCATCCATCCTCAATTCAATTACACTACCCGGATTCTAGGCCGGGTAAATTGTTTCCGTAACCGGAACAACACCAAAATATCTCATTGTTTCAATTATCACTAAATTAATCCTAAAGCTATAGACTCCAATAATTTAATTAAGGAAAATCTTCATCCCCTGACCTTAGATATGTAGTACTTATTATCTACCACTACACCACAATATCTCATTGTTTCAATATTTTTCCCGCCTAAAGTTATCCACTACAAAAAAAAAAAAAAAGAATTAGAGCAAGTGAAATGAGTTATATGCGAATCGAGCCCTTGACCTTAGATATGTAGTACTTATTATCTACCACTACACCACAATATCTCATTATTTCAATTATCACTAAATTAATCCTAAAGCTATAGACTCCAATAATTTAATTAAGGAAAATCCCCATCCCCTTTTCCACTAACCAAATAACAATCGTCCAATTTTTCCCGCCTCCAATAATTTAATTAAGGAAAATCCCCATCCCCCTTTCCATTAACCAAATAAAAGTTATCCACTACAAAAAAAATATTATAAGGAACTGAAATGAGCTATATGCGAATCGAGCCCTTGACCTTAGATATGTAGTATTTATTATCTACCACTACACCACAATATCTCATTGTTTCAATTATCACTAAATTAATGCTAAAGCTATAGACTCCAATAATTTAATTAAGGAAAATACCCATCCCCCTTTCCACTAACCAAATAACAAATCTCCAAATTTTCCCGCCTAATCACATACGGGCCTACCATATGGGCTTACTTTTGGATTATTTAATATATATTGGTTGGACTTATATCTAAATTACCTATGCATGTTAACTGCGATCAATAGCTATATGTTTAAAAGATACTATCATAAAATAGTATAATATGATCATTAATAGAGTAGATACTATCATTTTTGTTATACCATAAAATAGTATAAATCTTTTTCTATATATCATACTAATTAATTGATTGATTAATTGACAGTAGCATCTAATTTTATATTTTATATACCATAAAATAGTATAATAATATAATTAATTGAGTAGATGCTACCATTTTTGTTATACCATAAAATAGTATAAATATTTTTTATATATCATCATACTAATTAATTGATTGATTAATTGACAGTACCATCTAATTTTATATTTTATATAACATAAAATCCTCTTGCTACTAAGAGATTAACCACCCCTATAATTTTTCCGCCTATTCATATTGGACTCATATTTGGGCCTTAACTGCTTTGGTCATGTAATACTGAAATTTTGTTAACAGTATATTTTACAATCTCTGTTATTTGCACCCGTGTATACTATAGAAACTGTATATATATACCAACAAAAATACGTTTTATTTTTGTAATAATCATGACTGATATTTGATTGGAATTAAATATTGTAATCGTCTATTAAGTAAGAAAATAAAAATTCTCAAAACTTTTCGCACCAAAATTTTAAGCTATCAATCTCTACTAACTAAGAGAAAAAAAATCTCAAAACTTTTCTCGCCTAAATTTTAAACTCTCAATTTGGACAAAATCAATAGAACAAATGAGGAAGAATCACACTCAATTATCATATAAAAATTCTTACGGGTTAAATATTTAAAAACTAACAACGGGTGTATCGATACAAATAAATTGTAGAAATATAGTCGCTTAAATTTCTAACAACAATTAAGATAATAATTTTTTTGTACTACATATTTCATGATATTAGTCGAGGTTGCAATTTCAAGTTATTTTATTATTATCCAAATACAATGATAGAATCGTGAAAAATTATCAGGTTGCTAAATTAAAATCTACTTTGTATAAATAATTAACTTAAAATATAAAAATTCTATAAATACCGTGCATACATGCACGGGGTATACACTAGTAAGTTATTAAAAGTATAAAGCTAAGCGTACATGTACAGAGAATACAAATACAAAGATTAGAAATATACGAGCAGAGTATACGTACATATAAGGTAAAACTAAAAAAATATGAAATACTAAAAAAACTGAAAAAAAAAGTTAATAATTACTAAACATAATTTATACAATAAATCAATGTATTTAATAAGGTGTATTTAATGAGGGAATCTACAAAATTTAAATGAAAAAAAAAATTCTAAAATGGACACATGACAATTTATAACTGGTGGTGTACAAACCCCCCTTATACACCCATTGTATGTGTAACCTTTTTGGTTTAAAATGAAGAAATTCATTTCCTATATTTCTTTCTCCCTCCATTTCCGTTCGTCCCTAAATTGCATCCAAACAAAGGAAAATGTATCTTTCCCTTTCCCTCCCTTCCCTTTTCACAAATTTTCATTTATCCAAACGGACCCAAAATTTATACCCCTATGACATAGAAATTTTATCATCAATTTAAGACTATTGAGCGCATACTTTACAAAATCAATACTCTTAAGTTGCAACATCACCCATGTATCTGAAACAAAGTGGTGACAAGTTCAATTCATATATTTTGAATATTTGAAAGAAAAAGAAGTGTTTGAGAAATTTAGCTAATTTACCAATTTTTTTCAATTTTTAATGATCTTTTCACTACGTATTCATTTGAATGAAAATAAAATAATAAAGTGAGAAGATCTTAAAAATTAAAGAAAGTTAAATCTTTATTAATTTTATTTACCTCAACCAAAAGATGATAGCATGGGAATTAAACAAGGTGACTAATGACAGGCTAAATGCGGTGTAGCACAATAAACGAGACGCTAGCTCGCTAGTAACTACGTACGTCCACAACCAAATAACCAAGTAAACCAACCCTATATATAAAGGGAACAATTCAATACTGCAATATGTACTCCCTCAAATACCCAATATATAGTCCTTGGCATAATATCCTTGACGATCCTTTTCTATCCTCTCCACTCTCTCAAGGTAACACCTTTTCCTTTCCTAGTGTCAAGTCAAATACACTCTCAAGAATACTACGTCTACTTATTTGTATTATGGGGAAGAGTATCGAACTCGAGACATCTACAGCCTTAGGTCCATTGCTATTATTTCAACAATATTACTCCGTAACCTATCTTTTCATCTAGGTGTCCCGTGGAACTAATATTTTCTTCGTTTGGTTTTTGTGTAAGATATCGTTACATATATCCATCACACATTGATCACAAATCAAATAATATGATTAGAAAAGACTAGGAAGTAACATATGGGTAGTCTTTATCTATAGTCTTGTGAATATTATTATTTGACTTGTTACAAGTTTATGACGGATATTGTCATTACAAACAAGAATTTACCAATAGTTACAGTTGTTTCAATAAATTTTAAAGCTACCTGTACTACTTTTACATTGAATCTATATCGGTTCTTCCAAATGACATTTCTGGTCTACATGTATTTGGGGTCAGTGATCTTATTCATTTCCTTTTGATGTCAATGATTCAATTTTTGAACGATCAAAAATTAATCAATAAAGATGAGATAAAAATAAAATAAAATATTTTATATTAATTTTATTAGAGAAAATGGATGGAAAGTTGGAGTATCATTCCTGGCTCACAGTTGGTACATTGCATTAGGCGGGCTAGCGAAGGGCATGCGGTCGCTCCTTGGTTAATGAAAAATCTAAAATGTTTAATTGGTATCTTTGAAAATTCTTTGAATCTGCATTATAACATTACTCGTTCACCCATCTAGAAATTTTTATTCCCTGACCTCAAATCTTGACTCCGCTGGTGATACAACAGAAGCGAAATGAGAACTGAGTAATATATTCGAAATCCCAACCCGTCAAAAAAAAAATACCCCCTCTTCCTTCTCGAATAAACTTCGTATTTCTTTTTGGATATATTTTTGGTTAGTTCCATTTCTCAATAAGACAATTTTTTTATAATTTTGTGACCATATTACCCTTACCAACTTTTTTATATTACCCTTATATACATTTATCTACTTTCATTTAAAGATACCCGGAGCTTATTCAAGAAAAAAGAGAGATTACTATTTCCGTATTTTTTTCAAGGAAGCACACGCTTACAAATATTCGAACTTGTGACCTATCTATTATTACAGAGTACCTAGTATTAGTCACTAGATTAAGACATTTTATTGCAGTTGCATATATATATATATATATATATTTCCATAAGTTGTAGTTTTTGGTGGCCTGGTGCAGGGCGGAATAATATAATGGGGGTGGAGAAGAGGATGGTTCCTTATTGGATAGTAGTCCTTGTGGTTGTGATGAGTGGAGGAGGAGGAGGAGTAATGGGAGCAGCGCCAAAGAAGGCGGTGAATGTACCATTTGGTAGGAACTATGTTCCCACATGGGCATTTGACCACATCAAGTACTTCAATGGAGGCTCTGATATCCAGCTTACGCTGGACAACCGCACTGGTATGTATGTATTTCCATTTTTTATTTTTTTATTTTTTATTTTTTTGCCAACATGCATAAACAACACACTTACCGCATAATTTCCTTTATGCTAAGGAGTGAGCAAGCGTGTTT
Source organism: Agrostemma githago (assembly GCA_958450325.1). Taxonomy (NCBI): domain Eukaryota; kingdom Viridiplantae; phylum Streptophyta; class Magnoliopsida; order Caryophyllales; family Caryophyllaceae; genus Agrostemma; species Agrostemma githago. The sequence continues at coordinate 21,963,535 of OY288240.1, read as the reverse complement.
AAGTGGCGAGGAACAAACTTAGGGATCGTTTGGTTTGAAGTATTCGAGAAGGCAAGAGAATCAAAGTTAATGATTCTCTTTGCTTGGGTTTGTTTAGTCAATTTAATCATTTATTTTACCTAACCTCTTCTACCTCCTTAGTCCTTACCCCTCACCCCAGTAATGAGATTCCCTTTCTCCTACTTATTCATCGGGCTATCACCACCATCACCAAGGTCCACCCACTATTACTACGATCACCACAGACACCACCAAGGCCCACCTACCACCACTACGACGACCACCACACTTTCGGGTTTTGGTAAAATATGGGTCGGAGTTACGTCAAAATAATATTTGATCCCTTAATTTATCAGTTAAAAAAAACCTTTTTAAAAAATAAATTTGTCTGTAATAATTATTATAATTACCGTATTCACAATTAAAAAATTGTAAAAAAAATATTATTTTACAAGTATTTTATTATTAAAAGAAAAGATATAAAAGTTACACAATTTTTTTTAATTTAAATATTAAAATTAATTAATTTTTTTATTTTACAGTATAAATATTAGGATGGCAAATTGTTAATGTTGAGATTTGGCAGAAGCTTGGATGAAATACACTATCTTTCGTTGAAAACCAAACAACAATCTAAATTTGGGGTAATCCCATTTCTATTCCCATGTTTCCCTTTGTTGACTTCAATCCCTTTTCCTGAACCAAACGTCCCCTTAATGGAAAGACAATGAAAGGAAGCAAGCATTCTAATAATATCTTTGTTTTTTAAAGTAGTCTTCACTGAATGGTAAGCATGATCAACTTCAGCGATCTGAGTTGCCAAACTAAATGAATGTAGTCGGTCGTAAGTCGTAACCTGAAGATGTGAAATACCTTTACTTGTTGCCCATTGAATATTTAGGATACCAATAGCTTCCGCTTCAATGGCAACCTCAACCCTAAAGGTTTGTTTGGATAGGAGGATTCAGATGGAAAGGAAAGGATGAAAGAGAGAGAGGAGAGCAAGTTCCATTATTTGGGTAGAGGAATTTGGAGGAGATAATAGCTCTCCATTTCATACTTCCCCTTCAAAATAGGCAATATTTGGAGGAAAAATTATTCATTTTCATTCTCCTTCCCCTCTCCTTCTTTTTTTCTTTCCTACTTCGAACTCGCTCCCCTCCCTTTCCCTCTCATTGTGCTATCCAAACACACCCTAAGGGTCCGTTTGGATAAGAAAATAGGAAGAAAAGAGAGGGAAAGGAGGGGGGGAGGGGAGGGAAAGAAAAATGGGGGGAGATTGTTTGGATAATAAAATTGGAAGGAAAGGGAATAAATGCATAATAAGTGTCCATTACTTGTATTAGAAAAAGAATTTTGAATCAACAAAATATATAATGACAACATTTGCTTGAGTAATGAGTAATTGCGTAAAAAAAGTTTGACTCGCTTACTAATTTTTTGAACCTAATATTCCTATAATTACGATTATTATTTTTTGTCTCATTTAAATATAGCAAGTACGTAGTATATTTTCTGACTTAAAAATGGTAAAAAAAACAAAGCAACGTAAATTTTTTTATTCGCTTTCTTATCTTAACTTGATTCACCCGTGACGGAAAAAAAAACAAGACATAGAACTGAACTGAATGTGTCTTGTCTGAATTAAACTGAATGCATCTGAACTGAACTGAACTAAAAGTGGCATAATATAAGTACCGAAAAAATACTCCCTCCGTTCACTATCTTTTGTCCCGTTTTCATTAAAATAATTCTTACAAATAATGATGAAATGAGGCAAAAGATTATGAACGGAGGGAGTACCTTATCCTAACTCGACTCACTCGTAACAGAAAAAAATATGATTTTTCTATCCGCTTTTTATCCTAATCTGACTCAAGCGTACCAGGAAAAAAGAAATTTAAAAAAAGTTTTTCTACGTTGTACCTTTCTGTTTTTTTTTCTATCATGTACCCCTCCGATTTTCTAAACTCTCACCAATACCCCTGTAGTTGATTAACTTCATTAAACGTAACATAATCACAATTATTCGTCTAACGCTCCGTTAGTTAGATGAAATGACAATGTTTAAGATATTACATAACTAGTTTTTGAAAACCTTGACTTGTTTACCTCCATTTTTCCCTCTTATGTCATTAATTTTTCTCATTTTCTCCCTTTTATACATTGATTTCTTATTCATTTTTATCTAATTGATTTCTCTCCACTTTCTCCTCAACTTATTCTTTTGCTTAAAATAATGATATTTGATTGATTTCTAATGAAATTAATTCTATCATATTAACAAACAAAGCATTGATGTTGTATGATAAGGAATTTTAAAAACAAATAAAGAAGAGTGAAAGAATTAAGATAAAATGAAAAAAAAATCAAAATTTATGCCTGAAATTTAGAATTGGGAGAACATAGGAGACATAGATGGAGATTAATTAGGCTTTTTCGAGTAGGAAAAATTGTGATTAGGTCACGTTTAATGAAATTAATTAACTATAGGGGTACAATTAAGGGTTTAGAAAATAGGAGGGGTACATAGATTGAGTTTTCTTAGTTATTGTGTTTGTGCCAAAATGAAAGGGGATCAATGTGATATGGAGGGAGTATTATTTTTCCTCCAAATCTTGTCAACTTTGGGAAGATTTCATTTTGGTTTAAGATGAAGAAACTCATTCTCTTCATTTCCTTCATGCCTAAATTGTATCCAAACGAAGGAGAATGCATCTTTCTCCTTCCCTTCCCTCCCTTTCCCTCAATTTCCTTCTATCCAAACGGGTTCGTTGGTATAACAAAATAGGAGGGAACGGGAGGAGAGAAAGAGGGAGGGAAGAGAAAATGATGGTGGTTTGGATAACATTAATAAGGAGGGAAGGCAGGGAGAAGATGATGGATAAAAATGTTTTTTATTAGGGAGGAACAAAATGTTATTTTACTCTGAATCTTGCCAACTTTTGCAAGATTTTATTTTACTTTAAAATGAACTAGGTTAAAACCCGTGCAAATTGCACGGTGGCATTAAAAAACACGTGAGGAAGTCAATGACAAAATAACGAATAATTTCCGTCAATCCAAATCGCAATAGTCGGCATCAAAATAAGTAATTCAGAAAAACGCCAGATTCTAAATTGAGAATTGCATGTACATGAAAATGTAAAAGCATAGTAAGAAATGATAAAAGAAATTATTAAAGCGAATATATAAATATAAAATTACAAATATTGGAACCTTCTTTATACACCACATTAGTAGTAGTGTCTGAAATGCGTTTATTGTCATCATAAATACAATTTTTAAATCCACTATTGTTATCGATTGACCATCTGCAAACACGGGCTTGGGAAGATAAAAGACCAATGTGAGATAACGATTGACCTTACTTTTGTTAATCGTCATGGCGAAGCAAATGTAAATGGGGAACTGTCGTCGAGTAAACCGAACATAGACCGTACCTTTCACCAATTCAACAATAACTGATTCTTATAGTTCTATTTCGACCCATTAGATGACATAATTTGGTTCTGCGCGCTTTCTTCTACAAACTTGTAGATCTCGACCTTAGCATTCCAACGAACGCATCGTGAATCACATTATTACGACATCATATGAGTGAGATATCGCCGTCTCAAGACATACCTGCAAAACGTATAAATATAACTTTAGTGGTCCTCCGATGTGGGTTTCGAATAATTATTAAAAGGTCCATTTAGAACAAAAAACAAAAGGTTAATCATAAACCCAACTTATATAAAATAATCATTTTAACTCGAATAATACGAAAGACGACATCAATATCAATATAATATATTAAAGGGGTAAAAATATGTATAATTCTCGACTTATCATATTTATTTGTCCAAAATTGATTACTTAAGCCATGTGCTGAATCGAACTTATCTTAACTTAATTGAATGTCGTCAAAGTGAGATAAATTGACGGGGATAAAATGTTGAACTTAACTGGGCTGACAGACCCGACTGAAGTGAATTGAAAATATAAGCGGAAAAGAAGAGAGTCTTACATGATGCTATGAGAATCGATTCATGCGAACAAAGGAGAAAATCAATAGTATCAAATTAAACCTTAATCAATCAATTCAATAATCGACATTTCAATAAAATGCAGAGTAAACATCAACAAAACTTGAAAACGATGACAAATTGATGATTGTCGATTATGAATACCCTAGAAATTGAAAATTGAAAGACGCTTAAGTAAAGATAGATAAACCGAGTGAAAAAAGTAAAAAACCATAGAAAAACCAAGGGAAAACTGTTTACCCTGTTAGAATCCGTAGTGTCTTCCTCATTTCGAATATCCTGGTAATCAATGCTGACTTTCTATTGGACTTCCTGTTGCTAAATCATTCTCTGCACATTTGACAACTTATTTTGTATTTTTATCGTACAGCAAGACATACTAAATAAAAAACTATTTTCAATCATCCCGACTTTTGGCGTGGAGGCCAATTTACCTGTGTAAAATGAATCCATTTACTCGACAAATTGCTCTACCGCCACCCAAGCCTCGTCATCAAACCCACGCTCATCGCCATTTTCTGTCATCTCTACCTCAACATGCTAAAACATTTAGATTTGTAAACAATTAGGAAGAAATAATATTCACACAAAAGGTTGATGAATTATATTTCAAGCAAATCAATCGTCATCTAAAACAATGAAATCACACCTAATAAATAAATATGAAAACAATCTTGAAGGAAAACACCCATTCGAAATAATATGAAAGCCCTGGAGAAATAATTTAACAGCAATGTTTGCAATTAAGACATACTTCCATGACTATGAAAATTAACAAACAAACAAAAACAACTCGTATCATTTAGTTAGTATATCCATGACGTGTATATTATCAGTTATATTTGAAGCTTAAAACATAAAATCTCATATTAATTGAACTGAATATCAAAAGGAAATCTCATTACTTTTTCAAGTGTGTTTTGAAAAAAGAAATGTCAAAGCCATTCATAACTTGGTACTTTGTAAGTTATAACGTTTTACAAAGTGTATCGTTTAAACAAAATGTGTTTTAAAAGGTATGCGATTTTACTAATGCGGGATGATTGAGAATAAGGACATGGACGAACATGTGTATTGACCGTTGGAATGAATCAATGTTTAATGGCTACATTTTAGTATCAATCAATTAAATAAACCAGTATTCATAAATACATCATCATCATGCATACATTCAAAATTGATATATGGATAAATGAAATCAAACAATCACGATACAATGAATAAATGATGCATGAAAAGCATCACTCATAGCCACAAAGAAAAATCAAAATCAAAGCTTAATCAATTAATTGGATTATTGTCGATTGGCGAACACTCAAAAATTTGAAGATGCGTAAAGTAAATCAATATGTTCGTATAATTGACCAATCAATCAAATAAATAAAATCATCCGCCACCCATCAAATAAACAATTACCTACGAATTTCGGCCCACGAAATCAAAGCTCCCACTAAAACTTTTGCGACACTGCGACTTTAATTTCATGTCCATCCCAATGATCTAAAAAATGATGAACAAATTGTGAACATAATGAGAAGAGTTTAGTAACAAAGTATGAAATTAGAGAATCAAATTAAATGCACTTCAACGATGGATTATTTTAGTTACATCGTGTAACAAATCAAACACAGTGTACATAAATTTCAAGACTTGGCATGATATCAAAGTCAGGCCACAAACTAAATGTCTAAATCACGAAAATGCAGTAAAATAATCAATAATTGCATAGCCAAAAGAATAAATCAAACAAAAAGTTCAAACTTGAGAACAAAATTACAGAGGAAAGAAGATAGATAAGGAGTCAGGAAGTTTTACCCGGATAATGACTGCGCTTCATCTTACTTAAAAGTTAAATCCCCAGTTTTACATATCCCGTGGTATTTACAAACACTTAAGACGTGAAGTCAATATGAAATCATATCACAAATTACCCATGTTTATGACATATGTAAATAAATACAGTAAATATCTAAGTTCATACTGATTTCACCTATATAATTGAACATCAATCAAAAGCAAGAAGACCAAAAGACATACCTAACACCAGCGTATCTCATAGCACCATGGAAATCCCTCTTTTCAACATGAACCCCGAGTTCATAACTCGGTCTCTAAAACCCCTCAATTTTATTCAAGCAACTGCCTTTAGATTTGGGTCTTTGGTACTCTGCCGATTCACATGTGCATCGGAGTAAATAAATATGGTTCTTCAAAGACGGAGGAATACATATTCGATCTTGATGGTTTAGTATGGGTTAATGGTATAAGGGAGAGAAGAAGATGGGGAGGTGGTTTGGATGAATGATGATTAAGATATGGGGAGGTAGTTTTGTAACCGGTGAGATGAGATTAGATGGGGAGAGAAGAGGAGGTAGTTTGATGTATTATACCATGCATTCATGCCTATAGTGGGGAGTTAACATTTGAGGTAGTTATGTTTTGTATTGTACAATGTATGGTACGTGTCATGTAAATGCCATGGAGGCGCCATCTAGGACGCTGATGTGGAGGCTTATGTGGGTGAATGTGGGAAGCAGAAATGTTTCTGCTTTAAAAGATAAAGATAAATCTCTCAATTTCCTTCCCCTCCGTTTCCTCCCTTCCTAAATGATATCCAAACAAAGATAATCCATCCCTTCCTTTCCCTCCTCCTCTCTTTCTCCTTATCCAAACGCACCCTAAATCTCATCAACACCCCTCTATGGTTATCAAGACACCCCTAATTTTTAACAAAATTTGAGAATAAAAGGTGGTTGAACGTCAAAAATAAAATAAAATGTAGTTTCTCACATAACACCCAATATAAAACTATAAAAGGGAGTTTCTGACAAAAAAAACTGGAATGAAATGATGTTTAACAAAATTAGGGTAAATAAATAATTGCAGGGACAGGGTTCCAGTCAAAAGGCTCGTATCTATTCGGCCATTTTAGCATGCATATCAAGATGGTTGGAGGGGACTCCGCCGGGACTGTCACTGCCTTCTATGTACTCTTCGTCTTCCTCGTCTCTCTTCATTGAACTTCTTACCTTGAAGCCCAATCTATTCATCATCACTCTGTTCTTAAATGTGTTTCATTTTCGTTACTGCACATTCTAGCTGGATTTGTGAGTCTGCTTAATTAATATAATTTCTGATTTGGTCCTTTTAATTTGGTGCATCGTGCATGACTTGTAGCTTTCTTCTCAAAACTCGGAACATGATGAAATAGATTTCGAGTTCTTGGGGAATAGAAGTGGAGAGCCATACATATTACAGACAAATGTTTTCACTGGAGGAAAGGGAGACAGAGAACAAAGAATTTACCTTTGGTTTGATCCTACCAAAGACTATCACTCCTACTCCATACTCTGGAATCTTTACCAAATTGTGTAAGTGCATCTGCATTCAGCATTCCTCCCTCCTCCTCATTCGCACCAAGCAACATATATATAAATAAAACAACCTATCATATATGCATTGCATTTTGCATGCCTGCCTTGTGCTCGCTCGCGTCTAACTTCTCATGCCTTGATATTCTAAAATGCAAATATTCCAGAATGAGGACGCGGAAAGTAGCAACGACGAGTCTTTAACACAAATTGTATTAGATTTATGAAAATTTGACATTATTTGAGTTTAGTTTAGCTGTAGATGACATATGAAGGTAAGAGATCAGGAAAGAGAGAAATAAGAAATGTCATAATGTTGGAGTAAGGTAACGATAGAGATAGAGGTGGTTAGGACATGAAATGACTGAGTGTTGGGCAGTCTGAGGGTTGCAGAAAGGTAAATTTGGCCCAAATCTGACTTGCCAAACAAGCATTAGTGCATCCCTCTCATTATCACCAAGTTAAGATCATCTATTATTAGAGACATATACACTGCTTGTGTGCGTGTCTAAGCGTCTGATTCCTCATATCTTTAAATTCTAAGACACGACTATTCGAGAATATATGACGACACAGAAACTAGCGTATTATCTTTAACACGAACTGTACCAAATAGATGAAATGTACTGTACGTTGAGATTATATGAGTGTAGTTTTGCTAAAGATGGGATGCATTAAGGCGCTCAAAATCATCAAAATTTATGCTTATGCTTCATATTTTGTCATGCCAACCTCCTGCATCCACTGTGAGACTTGTTGAGTGTGTCGTGTGACGATATGAGACCAAATGAATGCAGTTAATTACCATTATAATACTTCAGTAAAATGATCTATGCATGATAGTATTAATATGAGGATACAATCAAGCTTATTCTCTTGGTCTTTCTACAATATATATGTTGGTAGATTCTTTGTGGATGACGTACCAATAAGGGTGTTCAAGAACTGCAAGAAGTTAGGTGTGAAGTTCCCATTTGACCAGCCGATGAAGCTATACTCAAGTCTATGGAATGCAGACGATTGGGCCACCAGAGGCGGGTTAGAGAAAACAGACTGGTCTAAGGCCCCTTTCATAGCCTCCTACCGGGGCTTCCATATCGATGGCTGTGAGGCATCCGTGACTGCTAAGTATTGTGCTACTCAAGGGAAGAAGTGGTGGGACCAGAAAGAATTCCAAGACCTAGACAGGTATCAGTATAGGATGCTTAGGCGGGTGCGCACCAAGCACACGATCTATAACTACTGTAAGGATAAAACTCGGTATTCCAAAGTCCCTCCGGAATGCCGAATTGATAGAGATCTCTTCTAAGTTCAATCACACTACATTTTGATCCAGTCTTCAAAGGTTCAAGGTCGCAGTTACTTCATGGATGCGGCGATCCAGATTATAAGTCCGTTTCTTATTAATGCTATTCAGTGTACGTAGCTGCATCTCCAAGAACTAAACTGCCATTATATGTATTGTTATCTCCATTTTCAGCATTGTATAATATTAAAGGTTGTTTCAGCTATAGTTAAAGTTATTCTGTTGCCAACATCAACAATTGAAACTTGGCTAAACAAAATCAATTGAAATGTCTGAAGTCTGAACAACAGTAAGATATTAGTCTATGTTCCACTTTTGAGGGTTGTGTTAGGAGATATGGGTAAGACAAAGGACTATCAAGACAATATCAAACAATAACCAAACTGATGCAAATCACACGGTTCCTACAATCTATAGAAGTTTTATGAAGAGAAGAGATAAATTGTATTATGTCAGGCAAGAAATATATATACAATTGTAGTGCTGGGATGTTGTTAGTAAGGTAGCCGTAACCTAGTGTAAGCTATACAATCTGCAGTAGCTACAATTAAGGGTGGACTAGCTACATACAAGGAAGTGGGTGTTGACTAGCTATGTACATGGGATACAGTTACTACGAAGTAGGAGGGTTAGGCGTAGGTATATTCTAATACGCTCCCTCAAGTCGGACGTTCGGAGAGAAAGGCCAATCTTGCACAGAATAGGCTCGAGTTGAGGACAGGGGAGTGGTTTGGTTAGAGCATCAGCGAGATGGTCGTCAGTGGAGATATGTTGGACACGTAACTGACCACGTTGAACCTGTTCTCGAACGAAGTGGAAAACAATAGCAACATGTTTCATTTTTGAGTGAAAAACCGGATTCGCGGCACCTAGATTGTCACAATAGATGATTGGAGGGGAATCAATGGCACAACGGAGTTCGATAAGAAGCGAGCGGAGCCACAAGAGTTCGGTGGTGACGGTAGCAACAACTCGGAATTCGGCTTCTGTAGTGGAAAGTGTGACACTTTGTTGCTTCCGGGAGGACCAAGAGATAGGATTGCGACCCAAATAAACAGGGAAACCCGTTTGTGGACATGACATAGGTCCACCCCGACGCGGCCACGTGCGGGTTTGGGTAGGCGAATGAATCTCATGGTAAGATTGATCTCGGGTCAAAATTTAAATCGAAGTTAGGAGTCGCCACCGAATTTTATGGGAATTCGGACCCGTTCGAACTCACTCTACACTTAGGCGTTTCGTGCACAAAGCACGACCCGCTTTTAGTGCTAGAACTTGTGAGTTCGTCCCTTTGCATTACGATACCGATGCCGAGTTATCGGATATCGTGCATCGAATGACTCTCGTGCGCCAATGGTTTCGGACATCCGGAAACCATGGTTCTGAGTAAGGGGTGAGGGTACGTGTTGGGAAACCCACAAAGGACACCCAACCCCGCCCGCTCTTTAGCGGTCTCTGCTAAGATATCGTTCGTGTTCGTGTACGCGCGTTAGTAAAATGACTAAATGTTATGCAAACAACGTTTTCGGATAAACATGCGAATTATATGTGAGCTACGTCATTTTAATGCATCAAAACTTGAGTCGAATCATTTAGCATGCGAGGTTCATTTATAAAACGATAAACATCGAAAATAAATAAAACTCCTAAATAGATACAACATACATGGGCAGAAATACAACCCGGACAAAAAAAAAAACGAGCAAAATCATAAACAATAATAATGGATACGTAAATAATTTGAAAGACTAAGATGAGATGATGCATGGTTTTAGAAAAAAATGGACGCATGATGGCCTTTACACGCGACGACCAAAGTCGTAAAAAAAAGATGAGGCTCGGATGATGCTTTGAAACTCTCGGTTTTTTGAACAAAGAAGCCCACTCGATCGAGTCATGGCAGAGACTCGATCGAGTGGCCTTCTAAGAGGCACTCTGCCTGTTTTTTGGGGTGCTACTCGATCGAGTAGCCTATGGCACTCGATCGAGTGCCCCCTGTACGAGCTGTTGCTCGTTTCGAAAAGGTGGCAATTTCAAAATTGGTGATTTGTTTAAAACTGATTGACAACCGAGTCAAATATAAATATGGCACAATTTATATTTGGCTCGGTGTAGACACCCGCATTTTGCCTGCTAGTGTCTATAGCAGTTCCCGACAAAACACCCGATGATGATCGGACATAAACGTGACTTAATACGCTCGAATACGGACTTGGAATCAATAGTATCTGACGTGGGCATTTAGCGGAGTGCAAATCTCTCAAAACTGACCTCAAATTCAGGCCCATTGGGTCGTTTCCAATAAAATGAGACTAATTTGGACCAAAACCGACACCAAAAATAAAACCCTCTTTTAGCGACCGGGTCAAAACCCGGTCAAAGACGAATCCGTCCCCAAAAACCAGCCAAGTTAAGCTTCTAGAAACAAGCGCCAAATCCACAAATTCAATATTCAAAAGAGTCAAAGCTTTCCTAAATTTGCTCACTCACTTGATCCACTCGATCGAGTGGATTGACCTCACTCGATCGAGTGGAGCCAAAAAAATTGAACAGACCCATTTTTTAAGCCACTCGATCGAGTGACCCTAGGTCGAGGGGCATTCTCTATAAATACTCCCCCATGCTCTTCACATTTCAAACTTTTTTTCAACCCTTCTACACAACCCTAAGCAACATCACATTTTACACTACATCTTCACCTCATATCACCTCAACATTCAATCATCCATAATCTACACACACACATACACATTCAAAATCCCAAGATCAAAACTCGTCAAAGACCCGAGAGCATCCTCTCCCTAACCATATACACCCTAACTCACCCTACATTTCTCGACACTCCCACGCACACACCGCCACTACGAGTCCGTTTCCGAGATCGATTAAGCATGTAGGTTGAGGGTGTCATTAAATCCCATCATCCCTTTCTCCCTTACTCTTTTTATCGTTTTTTTATATATACGTATATATGTGCTATTATTATTATTAACTACTAACACTAACATTTATTTTTATCGTTAACTAACATTTTAATTTTTTGTTACTAACTTTTTATTCTTTTGCATTCTAACATTTTATTTATTTACACTAACATTTAACATTTTAATACCGTGTGTATATATATATATAATTAAATAAAAACCGTTTTCGGATTGAACGCATTTAACTACGACTACCCCTCCAAGTCCGTTTAATCCCTTTACAAGTCGCGACCGTGGTGGCGCCCTTTCGAGGAGCACCGCCCTAAGCACTTAAGGGCGTAACATGATCGTGGTAGTACGTAGTTGAACGCGTCCAATTCCATTTTCAAGATTGGTACGAAACCCGTTGACGCTAAACCGAGCATCACATAATCCGTAAGGATTATTATAGATGTCGTAACGCGGAGGGAATTAATTTCTTCCTAATCCGATTCAAAACGATTTTATCACACTCTTTTCTAAAACCCCGATGCCGGTCTCGTAATCATAAAAAAGTTACGGGTACCGAAAACTGAGCCGAATATAAATTATGCCATATTTATACTCGACTCGGTTAACAATCGGTTTTAAACGAAATAAAACTCGTAACGGCCACCTTTTACGAAACTGAGCAGCAGCTCAAACAGGAGGCACTCGATCGAGTGCCATAGCACACTCGATCGAGTGGCACTCCAAAAGCGAGGCAGAAGGCCTCTGACAAGGTCACTCGATCGAGTGCTGACCATGACTCGATCGAGTGGTCCCTTTTTGTACTAGGACGTGAGCTCCTAAGCTTCATGTAGCCTCGTCAAATATTTTACGACTTCTGTCGACACGTGTAAAGTCAATCACGTGCCTACATTTTCAAAAAGCATGCATCACATTATATTTTAGTCACCTTTACGACTTTGACTAATGTCTTACACGTCTAATTTTGTGTCGACGACTCCTTAGTCGTATCCGACGCATGACTAGTCTAGACACCAATCTTTCAATATGATAAGTCGGGACAAGGGATCGAGATCCGGGGTCGAGCTAGCACCACGCTTCGGTCCCATACGTGAATACGTATTAAAGTCTCCGTCCTCCGTTTAATGCACAATATAATGTGTATTTAATCGAAGTTCGTCCATCTATTCAAATTACGGTTTTACTTACATTTTCTATTTACGGGTCCGTTTGTGGTTAATGTTTACCGTTTTCTATCTCGATTATTATTTTATCGCTCGTTGTATTGTGAATTCCGGGTTGTATTCCGCCCGTGTAATTTGTAATTTATTTACGAGTTTTCTATTTTTGATGTTTGCCATTTATGGCTTTAAATGAACATCGCATGCTAAATCACTTCGACGAGAACTAAATGCATTAAATGACGTAGTTCACACGTAATTCACATGCTTAGTCAAAATGTCGTTTGCATAACATTTCATCGTCAAACTAACGCGCGTACACAAAAATCGAACGGTATCTTAGTAGAGGCCGCTAAGAGCGGGCGGGGTTGGGTGTCCTTCGTGGGCTTCCCAACACGTACCCTCACCCCTTACTCAGAACCATGGTTTTCGGATGTCCGAAACCGTTGGCATACGAGAGTCATTCGATGCACGATATCCGATAACTCGGCGTCGGTATCGTAATGCAAAGGGACGAACTCATAAGCTGTAGCACTAAAAGCGGGTCGTGCTTTGTTCACGAAACGCCTAAGTGTAGAGTGAGTTCGAACGGGTCCGAATTCCCATAAAATTCGGTGGCGACTCCAACTTCGATTTAAATTTCGACCCGAGATTTATCTTACCACGAGATTCATTCGCCTACCCAAACCCGCGCGTGGCCGCGTCGGGGTGGACCTACGTCATGTCCACAATTTGGTGACTCCGCTGGGGATACCTGATGTACCACTAGTCATCGGGGTTCATAGGGTGAGAATCGAAAAGAAATCGTTCGATTAATAATGTACGCGCATTAGTTTAATGATTCATGCATATCCCAAATTTTTCCTGGGCCGGTTACTTGTGACCGACGTCCTACTATACCACGGTGCATTCCTAAATGGGTGCGCTAAAAACTTCTATGGCCAAACTTGTATGGGTTTCGCGGCATGTTCTAAGACCAATTCAGCTTAGGAAGTCCGTCCTGATTTACGAGAAAGCCGTTGTTGTTGGTATAGACCCGATTTTGACCAACCGAGACTTAGCGTAAAGCATACATGGTGTCGTCATATTGCTTGCGTGACTACGTGCTACTTGGTTTCCGTGTCATCTTTTTCTAAAACCACCATTTCAAAAATGCATCTTTCCAAAATACCAAATTTTGAAAAAACCCGAAATAGCGTCCGTTTCGGGACACATTTTTTTAAAATATCCAATTTCAAAAACTCGGAATGCTACCGAAATTAGACTGATGATTTGACTCAAAAGTAGCCTATTTTCTAGCCGGCATGCTGTCCATTTCAAAATTTGAATTTCCGATGCACCATTCGATTTTCGAATTCTCAAAATTCCATTTTGATTTTCAAATTTCAAAATTTCAATCGATTTTTTTCAAATCTTCGAGATACCGTTTTTGATTTTCAAATTTTCGGAATTTCATTTTCGAAATTTCAAATATTTCAACTTTTCAAAAGCTTGGTCCTGTCGGCATGCTGCCAATTCAAAAGACGAGACCGTCTCCCAATTTTTCAAAATGCGAATTTATTCGCAACCATTCCAACATTTCAATTGCCCGGTCCTATTGGCCCACTGCCGATTTCAGGACCGTCCTCCAAAATTTTCAAAATTCAACTCTTTTAAAAAAACCTTCTTTATTATAGGACCTACCGTAATCCGTGTGTCGGATATTTCATAATTTGTCGAAGGTCTATAGTGTCAAAAATCCGTCGATCCTACATCACGGGTTTCTTTCCCACCCTAGTCCGCCTTTTTCTAAAGGCATAACCGGCCAACACGAGTCATACACTCGTAAATGGAAGGTTCGTCTAAACACTCGAGTTCCAACTAGAAAGTCCCACGCGACCTTTCCCCCTAGCAGGACGGTCCCCACGACGACCTTTCCTAAGGGAATTTCGCCCATCTTTCAATCCGTTAGTGGAGTCATCCCAATTCAAGAATCCTTTAACTTAAGGGTCTGACCTAGTCCCAGGGTCATCCTTATTCAAGTCAAGTCAAGGGTCTCTAGCGTCGAAACTCTGTCGACCTTACATCACAAGTTTCTTCCCTTACCTCGTCTGCCTTACATCGAGGATGAGTCAACCTTTTACAAAGGCATAGCCCTATAACAAATGGTTCTTGATCCTTACGTCTAAGGGTCACTCATCCACCACTCGAGTCTTAACAAAGTCTTCAATCCCACTTGGAGGCTACCCTTCAGCGGAGCGATCAATCACGGTTGTTCTAAGGGTCATGTCTTACACGTGTTGTCTTGCATACCCCCACTTTCGAGTCACTTAGATACCACATCATCTGAGTCCTGTCAGACTCTTTAGTCTCACCCGGGGGCTATTTTCTGACGGAGAGATTAATCACAGTCACTTCGAGAATCACACCCAACATATTTGTCTTAAGGGAGTTTAACCCGAGTCAAACCGGAGTTGTCTTTCCTCCCGCGCTATTTCCTATGCCTTGGTGTATTTGAGTTCCGAAGCAACATTTCTGATTACGTGGGTATTCTCGCAGAGTATGGCATCCACAACCGGGAATAGGGACATGGAAAACACCATTAATGAAATGAAGGCCTTGCTGGAGACATTGGTTAGTAGGCAGGACATGGTTGAAACCCTAATAGGATTCATAAGAACCGCCCTAGAGGCCACAAATGCTCGTTTAACTGTCATTGAACGACAATACCTCAACTCTGGGTCGGTAAATATTGGGCCATTTGCCAAACTGATCAACACGGTGCGTGAGCTCGAACAACAGTTTCACCCCCTTCAAGGGAATAACATTCGTATTGAAAACTCCCGAGACTATACACCCATTAGTGAGAAACTACCGAAGGATCTCAACTTAGAGGGGTTGCCCATATTCGAAGGGACGGAGGATCCATTATCACACCTCGAGCTTTCAAACAATTCATGGCAATCAAGGGGGTCAAAGCCGACATGTTCATCAATTTGTTCGGCGCATCCCTCGAGAAATATCCAAAAGCCTGGTTCTATAGGCTAGACACAAAAATATTCCTTACTTGGGAAGATGTGGCTACCGAGTTCGCTCAAAACTATTCTGATAATACTAAACTTCAGACTACCATGCGGACTTTAGATGTCACGGCCCAGGATCCAACAGAGGGTTTCACCAAATACCTTCAACGTTGGCGGGCTGAGAGTGTTAAGCTGGTAGACAAACCCAGCGAGAAGACACTAGTGGAGGCGTTCATCAACAACCTCCTACCCTCCTACCGCGTCCATCTTAGGTATGCCGGTATTTCAAACTTTGCGGTGCTTACCGAAATGGGCACTAGGATTGAAGACGATCTTCGACACAATGAAGATCTGGTGAAGCTTCTAGTGAAGGCTATACTGGACATCCACTTGAGTCCTTAGAAGCCGAAGATTACTGACAACATCACCCAAGAGTCCGGATTTGATTTAAGTCCGAGTCTGAGTCCGAGTCTAGGATGTTCTATTTCTTTCAATATCAGAGTCAGAGTCAACTGTATTCTGTCCTCTTTTCAAATTCAATAAAATCAGCTTTTCTATTTCTCATATTGGTTTCCTTATGTGTTTCCGAGAACATGATGAACACCATCATACATTGTGAGCACATGCACGTGACTATTATAGGCACATCTACAATGACTGCTGGAAACTGAGACCCGTGTTTTCCTTTACCTGTTCCATGTCTGGTATAGAAAGCCACAAAACTACCCTTAGCAGGAGCGTTATCGAATCCTATGACAAATCTAGGTAGTCTCCTAGTTTGGGTTCAAGACGGGAGGCAAGCCCATTTCCCACAATAAACACCCCTCCAATAAGACTAACCAATCCCTACCTTAGGTGTTAGTCGAACCAGAAGAAAAAGAACCATCGTGACTCTATAGACGTGATGCCAAAAATACCCAGCTTGGGACGATGTTTCCACCAAGTTTGCTCGGGATTATGAGGACAATACCGAGATCCAAACCCCCATGTTTACTGTAGAGTACTCCACCGCGAGTTGCACTCACACAAACACCAACTATGCTTACACCTTACAAAGGTTTAGCTCCAAAGGCCTAATCCAATCGATAGGCCCAACCCCAAATCCACCCACAACACCATAGGAGGGGATTACCCTGAAAAAAAAGAAAGGAAAAAGAGTTGGACAAAAAAATAAAAAGTCCAAGAAAAAGCAAAAGGCCAAATCAAAAGAGCCGGTCATAAAAAAAAAGAACCCTCAACATTCCCAACCAAAGTACGGTCAATCCCTTGTCCTGTAATACTCATATTTTGTCGTAAGTCAAACCGAGTCAAGTGGAACAAGTACGCGACCCGGGCCCAATTGGCTAATGACGTTGCAAGCCCTAGCTTACACCGAATCCAATATAATATAGTAGTTCAGGCCACTAATATTATCCATAATACATGAAACCCACGCCTATTATATATATATATACACGCACGAGGAGTAACCTAGCACCCGACACACAAATTCCCACTTCAACCACAATCAACGGCCGTGCACGATTTAGAACGAGAAGAAGAAAAGGGAGAACCCTAGGAGTCGGATCGGACCGTCGGTATACTAGACTCCATTTTACACACATCTTAGGTATGCCACGTGGTTTTATTTCCATTTTTGTAGCACCGTTATAGAATTTTATTGTCATAATGACAGTAGTCGGGATTGGTCGTCGGGTTGTAGTTATTACCGTTATAGATGTGTTGCACCATTACTGTTGTCTAGTTGTTTTGTCGTTACTATAGTAGGGTCGGACTACTGATATTATAGTCGTGCTTGCCACGGTGTCGGGTATTACGGGTTTATCGGACTATTGCCATTGTTGTACGGGGTTTTGCTTGAAGTTGTTGTCCACATTAATTAGTGGGTCGAGTACGGAGCCATGAGTTTGATCATGCAAGTCAGTACAATTGAAAGTCCTTTAAGTCGTGACGTTATTCCGAGCTAATCGGAATAGCTGGAACGCGGTAGCTATGGTTGTACTCCGGCCTAGTATTTATGTTTTTGTGTCCTCCAATTCATCGTTGTCGGCGTTGGATTATTTATGAACGGCATGGAGGGAGTGTGTGGGTGGTAGCTGGAGAGTAGTAGCTATTAGAATTAGAATATATATATATATATATATATATATATATATATAGAGAGAGAGAGAGAGAGAGAGAGAGAGAGAGAGAGAGAGTGAGGATCAAGTGAGTCCTTTTTTTTTATTTGAGTCCGTGAGTCCTATTCTTAGCCATTGATCTAAAGAGGATGAATGGTTGAGATTGCATGTAGTAATTAAGGTAGTAACTACCATATTTTGGAAATAATATGAGAAAATTCTTTCTCCTCCCTAAATTACTGCCAACTGATATCTTCTTCTCTCTCATCTCATTCATTTTTTTTCATTCAAACACCCGCCTAACACAAAAACCCTTCACCTTCATCATCTCTCATCTCATTCAATTTTTTCACTCAACTCAAGCACACCCAAGCACTCAATCGCACAACTCAACTCAATCGCTCAATTCAACTCAATCGCTCACCTTCAACTCGAGTAAGGTTATATTGAAGCAGCTTTCTAACTTTAGCAAACATAATGAACAAGGTGCGATCGCGATTGTTGGAAAACGTAGACAAGTATGCGGACGCTAGACAAAAGATCATCGACGCTCCCAAGAGCAAGCCAACAAAGGGCCGAAAAAAATAACGTGTTTACTGATCATGTCATCTCTTTTCTTACTACGAATTAATGGTTTGTATTCTTTAGTTACCTGTCTAATTACATTGGTATTTTGACTATCACCAATGCATTGAACCTGTTAAACTCTGTTACACTAACTAGTTGTACCTGTTACTCTAATTTACTGCTGGTGTTACTATGGGGATTACTGAAGTTAACCCAATTTTCTTTGGTCTCACAATCTGTGTGTTACACCGAAGCATTGTAAATGTTACTTTAATGAACAATTTATGTTACTTTAAGTTATTAATGGTGTTTGTACAATGATATTGCAATTAATTCCTCTGACGCATTATATATTGTTTTTTGAAGAACAAATGATGGTACTTTGTCAATGAATGGAACCAATCCAAGTTATCCCCAGTTACTTTGGCAATGATTTTGTCTAAACAATGCTGTTGTCTTCAGTTACTTCAATGCATTGTTCGAATAGTGTTACTCTGACACACATGAGATGTTACTCTAACAAAAAAACACATGTATTAAATAAATATAGTGTTAAATGCACCGTAACACAGCGCTATGTGTAAAAAAAATTGTACAAAATTAGTTTTTCGTGTAAACCAGGAAAAAAGAAAAAAATTCTCAATGACAAAAAAACACGAGTATTCTCAAAACACTTGTTCATCCTCCTCGTCTTCCTCGGTGTCTTCTTCAGTTTCCTCTCCTTCGATGTCTTCATCTACTTCATCCTCGTCATCCTCATCATTGGTTGGCTTAGTAGGCTGTTTAGGCGGTCGTGATGCGTACGTATTTGGACAGTTTCGTTTGGTTGGCTTAGTATACTTTCTCACATCAAATCCGCAAGCCAGCGCGTAGATTTTGTAAAATTCCACTGCTTCATCAATTGTTCCGAATACTTGCTCCATGTACGGAGTGAAAACCTCACCCACATCTCTGCACCATTCCTGTGCATTCGGTTCTTTGCCAATGCTTCGTGCAAGAAATTAAAAAATGTCGCGCCCATGGACATAAGTGTTACTTCAACTCATAAGTTGTGTTACTTTAACCCTTAAAGGATGTTACTCCAACGTCAGTGCCAAAAACCCTTTTCAGTTACGTGTTTGTGTTACTCTAATTAGAATTAGATATTACTGTAATTCATAACTTGTGTTACTTCAACGCCATGACTGCTTCAACATAAAGCAAACAATAATATCAGTGAAACAATAATATCAATGAACCATTGTTATTAATTCATGATTGATCAAATGAATCAAATTCTACCTTTTCCAGTGTTGTCATGTGCGTTCGCATCTTTGGCAAAACCACCTGCACAAAATCAAACAGCGTTACACCATGCAAATAATGTGTTACTATAATTCATAAGTGGTGTTACTCTAACGTGTACAATACGTTACTCTAACATCATCATCAAAATCCTTTTTCTGAACGTTCATTTGTGTTACTGTAATTGCAAGTAAGTGTTACTTTAATGCAGAAGGCATTTTACTTCAACAACGTTTATGCGTTAATTGAAATCAAAACAATAGTATCAATGGATATCATGGAAAATCTGAATAAAAAGCATAAAAAGCCATGTAATCTATAAAGATCGAGAGAGCAAATAACCATTGATACGAAACTGTGATATCAAAACGCAATGACATAAAAAAAAACGCAAATTGATACGAAACTGTGATACGAAATGACAATGAAAGCACTATAAACATGAAAATCGACGTAAAAAAAATGCAATTTGACGCGATAAACCATTGATATTAAAACGCACATTGAAAGCAATATGACCATCAAAATCCATGAATAAAAATTGAATTAAAACGTGAATGAAATACTGAAACTCACCATTGTTATACTCGATCAGTTGCTTATCAACCGTTGAAGACGATGATGCGGTCATTGAATCCATTGTAACAGAATTCCGAGTACAAAATCGATGATTGAGCGTGAATGAAGAAAGGGTTTTTTTTTGTGTTTGAATGAACGTGATATGATGAATGAATGTGAATGATGAATGAATGTGATAGGGAGTTATTGTTTCCTAAATTCATGGGAGCTATTTTAGGAACGTAAATCTTTTTTTTTTAATGGATGCATCTTGTCCATCCATCCTCATCTCATCCAATGGATGAGATGAGGACTTAGGGACTCACAAAGAGTAAAGGACTCATAAGAGCCTTACTCTATATATATATATAGAGAGAGAGAGAGAGAGAGAGATCATATAAGTCCCTTACCTTCCTATAAGTCCATAAGTTCCATTTTCATCCTTTAGATCAAAATGGAATGTGTAGACACCCACATTTTGACCGCCAGGTGTCTATAGTAGTTTCCGACAAACACCCGATGATGATCGGACGCTAACGTGCCTTGACATACTCGGAAATGGGCTCGAAATGATGGACATTTGGCCTAGGCATTTTAAGGAGTACAAATCTCACCAAACCAACCTCAAATTCAGGCCCAGTGGGTCGTTTCGAGTCAAATAACACTAATTTGGGTCAAATCCGTCACCAGGGGTAAAACCGTCTTTTAGCGACCGAGTCAAAACCCGGTCAAAGATATTTCCCGTAACCTCCGGACTGACCGTGACACCTCACGTGTCCAGTCCACACTCCAGCTCTACAAAAACATCCGTACAAAAAATAATAAACAATTCCGTTTAAGGTAGAATTCGATCCCGAGTAGAAATCCTATCCGAGAACCGACTCAGACACTCAACCGAGTTGAAACACTCGGACAAGTACCCAAACCAGCCGGTTTTTTTCCTCTTTTCTTCCCACACAAGAAAACGGAATTCTCGTTCTCCTCAGCTTCTTACTCAAGCGGTAATTCTAGCTCAAACAGGAGTCCTACTCAAAAACCGATTCGAGCATCCGACCGAGTGTAAAACACTCGGCCGAAACAGCCCAAAATAGTAGCAAAACACCCGGTTTCCCTTTCTTCCTCTACAAGAAAGCGGAATTCTTATTTCCCTCAAATTCTCTCGTTTGCTATCCCAAGCGGTAGTCAAACTCTCCCAAGCCAAGGTCGGGAATTTCCTATAAATAGCCCCTTGCATCCAACACAAAAAGGACATTCAATTGACACCAATTAACCATCAATAATTTACCGAAATTATACACATACACACATAATTCCTTAGCATCGTTAGACCGATATTACGTCACAAACCCGAAGGAAAACCGGTTCCCATACCCGAGCCTTCACCCGTCCGAACCTTCACCTTAGCCGAACCAAATCTCGACGCTCCCGTGCCTAGCCACATTCCGACGAGTCCCGATCCGAGTCAACAAGAGCATGTAGGTTGAGGGTGCAACAAAACCCGATTTCTTCCTTTCTCTCTTTCTCCTTCCTTCGTCCGTTTTTATTATTACGGGTCTAGAGTCGTTTTTTTATTTTTCTAATATCGTTATTAACGAAAAAATATTTTCATAACGAATATTCTTAAACATGCGATATCGATTTTTCTATAATCGAATATCGTATCGAAAAGAATTATATTAAGATTTTCGACGATATCAGAAATCGTTACATCTTTCTTTTCAAAATTCTTTTTCTTTTACTTTTCGTTCAAAATAACAATTTTCGAACAAAAATAAAAACGGACAGACCCGCACGCGAGTCGCGCCATGCCTAGGCGACTCGCGCGCAGGCCTGGAATCCGGGATTTCTTTTTTCTACGTTTTCGTTCGTTTATTATTTATTCTTCGATCGATTTCTAAAATTACATCTTTTCTAAAAACTATTCCAAGTATTCGATATTAATTTCGTGGTTAACTGTCGAATATAAAGAATATCGAAAATATTAAGTCGAGTACGAATCATGCAATATTCGTACGCGATTTAATACAAACTTCAAGTTTTTCGAAAACCGGACCCGAAACAGGCCACCACGCGACCCGCCGGCGTCCCGGGCGAGTCGCGCGGCTGGCTGTTCGCCGCGGCCCTTTTCCGTCTTTTTATTATTTTTTCGAACATCGTTTTTTATACAAAACAACGTCTTTTCAACAATATTTTTCAGATTTCGATTAATATTTATTTTTTCGATTTCGCATATTTTATTTTGCTATTATTATTCACAAATCGATACTAACTCGTTTGTTTGTTTTGTAGCAAATTCATCCTCTTATTTCATTTGTTTTATTATACTAAAACGAATCTCACATGTTAAATTTGACTTTGACATCAATCAATTTGCATGCATTAAATTGACTTAGCAACCCATTCAATTCCTCACATGTTTAGGAAAACAATGTTTGCATATCATTCATCGTATTACTAACGCGCGCATTAAAACGTCATTCGATATCCTAGTAGAGGCCGCTAACGTGCGGGCGGGGTTGGGTGTTCTTAGTGAACTTCCCAACACGTACCCTCACCCCTTACTCAGAACCGTGGTTTCCGGATGTCCGAAACCATTGGCAACGAGAGTCATTCAATATACGATTAACCGCTCAAGTCGGCATCTATATCGATATGCAAAAGGGACGAGCCCAATAAACTCTGACATCGGAAATGGGCCGTATTTTGTACACGGCCCACTACGACATAGAGTGGGCTCGAACGGTTCCGAATAACCATAAAATTCGGTGGCGACTCCGACTTCGATTTAAATTTCCATTTGACCATCTCATGGAGATTCATTCGCCTCCCCAAAACCCGCGCGTGGCCGCGTCGGGGTGGACCTATGTCATGTCCACAATTTGGCGACTCCGCTGGGGATTTTCTGATGAGTTAATAACCTTCAGTGTCCTCAGGGTGAGACTCGAATAGAAATCGTTTGACTAGTACAATGCGCGTTTTAGTTTTACGGTTCATGCATAACCCCACTTTCCCGGGCCGGTACTCGTGACCGACGTCCCAGTATACCGTTGATATAGTCCAAACTGGTTATGTCAAAGGTGTCCATTAGCCGATTCATATGGGTTTTACGGCATGTCCTAATCTCAACTCGAGTTAGGGAGTCTGCCCCGATTCTTGATAGGCTGTGTACACTGGTATAGACCCTTACAGACTGACCGAGACTTAGATTAAGAGCATACATGGCGTCATTATACTGTTTCCATGACTATGTGCTACTTGATCCACATCTTTTTCAAAAAACTGTCATCGTTTCAAAATTTGCATCCTCTTTTCAAAATATCCAATTTCAAAACCCGGGTCATATACCGAATTTAGGACTTATGATTTTACTCAAAATAGCCTTTTTCTAGCCGGTACTATGCCCAATTCAAAACTCAAAAATATTTTCAAAACCCGACATCCGGCCCACTCCTTTTTCTTTTTTCGAAAAGGGGCCGGATTTCTCCCCCCGATTTATTTCGGGCTTTTCAAAATTCATATTTCAAAACTTCCTCTTCTTAGACTTCCCGTATTTAGCAGTGTCGGGTCGTGTCATAAGTCTTTGAAGTCTCTAGCGTCGAAACTCCGTCGATCTTACATCGCGGGTTTCCCCCCCATCCTAGTCCGCCTTACCTAACTAAGGCAAGGCCCACCTACGTAGGACATACTCCTACAAAGGTCGGCCCGTTTACACAATCGAGTCTAAAAGTCTGGGAATGTCTCACGTGAACCTTCCTCCGAACAGGGCCCAACCCACAGCGTTGGATCCTGAGGAAGGCCCACCTCTTCACAAGTCACCCGTCTAGGTGTCTTTTCCGAGTCATTTACCGTCTTTTTAGTCTTCTTTTTTTTTCTCCCTTGCTCGGGATGTACTTTCCTTAGGATTCGGGTTTAAGTTGCTAATTACGCGGTGCTCTTACAGACAGGCCACCCTTCACTCGAACCATGACGCAAAAAGCCATCGACGAATTGAACACCACGTTGGCCCAAATCCAGGACCAATTGAGGCAAATGAGGGAAGACCAGATCGCTATCGTCACCCGGGTTAGTGCCGTAGAACAGGGAACTCCTAACGCCTCGATCGATGACGATGGGCCCTTAGCCGCGCTAGCTGGCGCAGTCCAAAAGCTGCAGGAACAGGTCCACTCGACCACCAGAAACACCATTCTCACTGAAAATGCCCGTACTTATTCGACCCTAACTGATGAACTGCCCGCTAACCTTAACTTAACGGGCTTACCAATGTTCGATGGGACTGAAGACCCGGTACTTCATATTTGGGCTTTTAAGGACTTTATGGCTGTCAAGGGCGTCAAATCGACCATGTTCAAGCATCTCTTTGCTTCCTCTCTGGAGAAACACCCAAAAGCCTGGTACTACAGGCTCGACCCCAAGAAATTCAAAACTTGGGACGATGTTGCCATGGAATTCGCACGGAACTACGCGGATAATGCTGAAATCCAGACTACCATGCGTACTCTGGAAGTTATGGCCCAAGAACCAAAGGAGGGTTTCACCAAATACCTCCAAAGGTGGCGGACCGAGAGTGTCAAGCTGGTGGACAAGCCCACCGAAAAAGTTCTAGTGGAGGCCTTTGTCAAAAACCTCCTCCCTGCTTACCGAGTCCATCTCAGGTACGCTATTATACCCGACTTCGCAACTTTGACCGAAATGGGTACCAGAATCGAAGACGATTTAAGGCAAGAGAGCCTTACTAAGGCCTCTACCAAGGGGTATCAAGGAGCTAGCTCATCCTCCAGTAAGCCCGCCAACACAACGGCGGCCCGAAGCATCTTCGACGAGGTAAACTCACTTGACACCTCAACCAAAAAGAATGCTCCAAATCGGGTATTCACTGACATTGGGAGAACTTATGCTAATGCCTTACAAAGGCTATCTTCAAAAGGCCTAATCCAACCGATAGGCCCAACTCCGGAAGTTCCCGTAGAAAAACGGTCCAAAAGCTACAACATTCAGGCCTATTGCCACTACCACCAAGGCAATGGGCATGATACGGAGAAATGTTGGAAATTGAAACATCTTATCCAAGATCTGATCGAAAATGGGAAGATACCGCTGCCCAGTGACAAGCCAAGCAACAAGAATAATCCTCTTGCTACTCATGCCATTTTCACTGGAGAGGTAGTTGACTGTACTCATCTCATTTCCCCTTTTATTTCCCAAATCAACGGGATATGGAACGACGACGAAGATGATGTCTACTTGGCTAAAGGAGAGGTTGTCCCCGTCACTATCGAGGAAGTCCGGAGGGCTAAAGCCAGAGCTCTGGCCGGTACACACACCATCACAGCCACCCCGGAAACCGTCACTGAACTTTCCAGGACGGAATTCACTCCTGAAGAACCAAACGCCGACTCGGCCCTGGTCAGACAATTGAAGAGGGTCCGAACAGATGTTACTATATGGCAACTTTTGGTTAGTTCACAGGAGCATCGAGCAGCACTTACTAAGGCCCTTGATGAAATCAAGGTCGACTCATCGGTTACCCCCGCTGAAATGGTAGCCACGGTCTTGCCATATCTCAAGGACAAGCCCAAAGGAGAAGGCCCACTTATCACTTTCTCTGAATCCGACCTCCCACCATTCGGGACCACGCATAACTTGGCCCTATATATCACGGTGATTTGTCGAAACAAATATCTCCCGATGACCTTGATTGATGACGGGTCCGCAGTTAACGTCCTTCCTCTAAGGACCGCCAAGGCTCTCGGCATTACCGAGGCTGACTACCTTCCGACTGCAAAGACTATCCAGGCTTTTGATGGGAGCCCAAAATTAGTTGCCGGGGCCGTTAAACTAACCATCATAACGGGCCCGATCGAGAAAGAATTAGAATTCCAAGTGATCGATGTTACTTCATCTTTCAATTTGCTACTTGGAAGACCTTGGATTCATGCGGTCAAAGCTGTGTCCTCCACTCTACACAGGAAGGTCAAACTACCTCTACGGGACAGGATCATCACCCTCGAAGCTACTCCCATAACCGTGTCCAGCTGCAACACGGCAGGCTCGGCCGACCCTCGAGGATTCAACTTTGTGGGAATGATCGAAGAAGAATACCTTTTTCAGCCATACTTCACTGTTAGCATCTATACGATGCTACAGAACCTAGGTTGCCTGCCGGGAGTCACATCAAGGCCATATCTTCCGCCGGGAAGGATCATCGAAACCCTGAACAACGGACAATCTCACCTCGGTCTAGGCTATACATTGGCATCCGGCTACACGAACCAAACCAAGACGGTCACGTTCGTCACCCCGATATTCGAAACCGTGCAGACAGGCCTCTATCGGCCCACCATCTCATATCCCGGGACCA
Organism: Agrostemma githago; assembly: GCA_958450325.1. Taxonomy (NCBI): domain Eukaryota; kingdom Viridiplantae; phylum Streptophyta; class Magnoliopsida; order Caryophyllales; family Caryophyllaceae; genus Agrostemma; species Agrostemma githago. The sequence continues at coordinate 21,936,845 of OY288240.1, read as the reverse complement.
AACTGGCTCGGGAATGCAATTTCATTCCAGATGACATATTCGCCCTTATCCAGGCCGAATCAAAGGAGGGCCCAAGCAGCACTGAGCCCATTCTAGGACTACTCTTTGGGGAAGACAAGATCATCCCTACCCCTAAGCAAGAACTGGTCAGCTTGATCCTTCGCAGCAGCAACTTTGATCCAACCAAGCTGATCTCGGAAGTTGGTGCCGACACCGGGAAGAGAGCTTGGAGGAAGACAATCAAGTGGACCGACGGTCAGGGTCGAGTCTACAAGCTAACTACTGGCGAAGGAGATATGCATGCTATCGAGTCTGAATCTGAGTCCGAGTCAGAGTCAGAGTCGGAGTCTGAGTCAAAGTCTAGAGGGTCCAGTACTAGGATCGAGTCTGTAACCCCTCTCCCTTCTTTAGCCTCACCATCGGGAGCCCCGGAGTCTGTCCCGAGGGCTCTCCCTATCCCGCCTCTGACCAACGATCAGATGGCAGCTCTCTTCGAGCTCTTTTCAAAATTTACTATCAATAATAACGATAACCGTTCTGCTTACGACTTGACTTATTTTCAAAATGTTTTCAAAAACCTTACTTGCAATGACATTGAGAAACCCGACGAACAGGTACCATTGCCTCCGCATCTAATTGAGCAACTCGAACAAAGAGAGTCTCGAAATCCGGTAATCGAAGAAACCGATTCCATCAACGTAGGAACCCCTTTAGAGCCTCAGATACTTAGGTTGGGCCTATCCTTAGATCCCGAGGAGAAACAACAATTCACGGACCTCCTCCAGGAATTCAAAGACGTTTTCGCATGGTCCTACAAGGACATGCCGGGAATAGATCGGGAGATAGCTGAACACCGAATACCCATCAAAGACGGGTATAAGCCGGTAAAACAGAAACTCCGAAGAATGAGGCCCGAATGGTCTCTCAAAGTCAAAGAAGAAGTTGATAAACAATTCAAAGCGGGCTTTATCCAAGTGTCTGAATATCCAGACTGGGTCGCAAACATAGTACCAGTACCCAAAAAGGATGGCAAAGTCCGAGTATGTGTAGATTTCCGGGACCTTAATAAGGCCAGCCCAAAAGACGATTTTCCGTTACCACACATCGACATACTGGTAGATAACACGGCCGACCATGCCCTTCTATCATTCATGGACGGGTATGCCGGGTACAATCAGATCAAAATGGCGGAAGAAGACATGAGTAAGACCACCTTCATCACACCTTGGGGGACTTACTGCTATACAGTGATGCCATTTGGGCTTATCAACGCTGGTGCCACTTATCAACGGACCGCTACTACTTTATTGCATGACATGATGCATAAGGAAGTAGAGGTCTACGTCGACGATATGATTGTCAAGTCCAAGGGCCGAAACGGGCACATTACAGCCTTAAGAAAGTTCTTTACCCGACTACGCAAGTACAACATGAGGTTAAACCCTCAAAAATGCAGTTTCGGGGTAACATCGGGCAAGCTACTGGGCCACATTGTCAGCCAACGGGGCATTGAAGTTGACCCAGCAAAGATCAAGGCCATAACCGAGATGCAACCGCCTAAAACCGAAAAAGAGATAAGGGGGTTTCTCGGGAAGGTCCAGTATATAAGCCGATTCATTTCGAAGCTAACCATGGTATGCGAACCCATTTTCAAGAAACTGAAGATAGGAGAACGAACACTGTGGGACGACAAATGTCAAATGGCTTTCGATAAAATCAAGGAAATTCTATCCTCTCCACCGGTGTTAATGCCACCTCAGCATGGTTTGCCTCTATCACTATACTTGACAACAACCGAGACAGCCATGGGCGCTATGCTAGCCCAGACGGTCGATTCTGAAGAACGGGCTATTTACTACATCAGTAAGAAGTTCTTGGAATATGAATGCAAATACACTATGCTCGAGAAGACGTGTCTAGCATTAGTATGGGCCACTAAAAAGCTCCGACACTATATGCTTAGTCACGAGGTACATGTGCTATCCAAGATGGACCCAATCAAATATCTATTCGAGAAGCCCATCCTTAACGGTCGTATATCCAGGTGGACTTTAATGCTAGCTGAGTTTGACCTCAAGTTCGTACCCTTAAAAGCCATCAAGGGTCGGGTAGTAGCAGAATTCCTCGCCGATAGTCCGGTACCCGAGGAAGGTCACACCGACACTTGGGCCTTTCCAGATGAAGACATATTCCATACCGACACTGACACATGGGATCTGTACTTCGATGGAGCATCCAACTTTCGAGGATTTGGTGTCGGGATCTTGCTAATCTCACCACATGGTGAACATACCCCGCTATCCATCAAGCTAGACTTTGACGTGACTAATAACGCAGCCGAATACGAAGCATGCATTCACGGGTTGCAAGCCGCTGCCGATTTAGGAGTAACGAACCTCCGGGTCCACGGCGACTCATCGTTAGTCATAAACCAAACCCTACAAAAATGGAAGACTCGGAACGCAAATCTCGTGGCTTACCAAGCACGAGTAAGGGTTCTCGAAAAGCAATTTCAAAAGATGGAGTACATTTATCTGCCTCGAGAAGAAAACTAGTTTGCAGATGCTCTGTCAAAATTAGCATCTTTACTAAATATCCCAGCGCATCTAACCAGTATGCCCATTTGTGTCGAAAGACGGTCTGAGCCAGCATATATCAACACTATCCAAGATATTGAGATAACTGATTCAGAACCTTGGTACCAGGCTATTCTAACCTACTTGACGTCAGGGGAATATCCTCCAGGAGCTGAAAATCGGGCCAAGAAGGCTCTACGAAGATGGGCAACCCAGTTCATCCGCACAGACGATGGACAGCTGTACAAGAAGACAACACAGGGGGCTTTACTCCTATGCATTGACAAAACTCGAGCCGAAAGAGTTATGACCGAGGTGCACGATGGCGAAAACGGACCACACATGAATGCCCATATGTTGGCCCGCAAAATCGCAAGACTCGGTTACTATTGGAATAGCATGGAAACTGACTGTCAGATGTATATTAAACACTGTCATAACTGTCAGATCTTCGCTAATGTTCAGCATATGCCTTCATCCCTACTATATACAATGACATCACCATGGCCATTCTCGACATGGGGAATTGACATAATCGGGAAAGTGAACCCTTCTGGGACAGGAGGTCACTGTTTTATCCTAGTGGCTATCGACTATTTCACCAAATGGGTCGAAGCCGAATCATACCGGATCTTGAATGCCAAACATGTGGCTAAGTTTATCCAAAACAAAATTATATGTCGATATGGGATTCCACACGAGTTCATCAGCGATCACGGGACCCATTTCCAAGCTGAAACTGCCACTCTACTGGAAAAGTACAAGATCCAAAGGCATACATCATCACCTTACCGTCCTCAAACAAATGGAGCGGTAGAGGCAGCCAATAAAACAATTGTCACCATTCTTAAAAAGATGGCTGAGAATTACCGAGACTGGCCCGATAAGATACCCTTTGCCTTATGGGGATATCGGACATCGATTCGGACTGCAACCGGAGCAACTCCATACTATCTGACATATGGAATGGAAGCAGTCCAGCCGGTCGAACTAGAAGTACCATCCCTTAGGATTCTGCTTGAAAGTCAGGTGCCTGAAGCAGATTGGGTCCAAGCCCGATATGACTCGCTAATCCTCTTAGACGAACGACGATCCCGGGCTCTGAATAATATTCAGATATATCAGAAAAGGATCCAACGGGCTTTTAACAAAAGGGTTAGGCCCAGGAACATCAAGGAGGGCGATCTAGTCCTAAAATCCGTTCGAGCTTTACTACCAGTTGACCCAAGAGGAAAATTCAAACCCAATTGGGCTGGGCCATATCTAGTGAAAAAGATTCTTTCAGGAGGAGCAGTAATGCTAACGGACTTGGACGGGAACGAATTCGTTAATCCAACAAACTTGGACCAACTGAAGCGTTACTACCCATAAACCCTATCTCAATGTCATTTGCAAAAGCTTATAAAAAATGTCTTTTTATGAATTTTCAAAATTTTAAGCAAGTCAATAAGTTAGGATCATTTATCCTACCGTTGCACATCTCGAATTAATAATCTTGATGTATTTCAAAAATTGCAAAATTACTTCTGAACTACGGAAGGTATGATTCCATTAATTTTGGATACGTAGGCAACCCCTCAAAAGGGTACAACCAAGGCAATAACGAAAAGACGGGAACGGTATTCACTAATATGTCTTTTTATTATTTCAAAAAATACATCACAAAAAAAAGCAACAAAATCACACCACAAAAATAGTAGTATTACTTAAATAATAAATTTAGGAGACTACTCGTACATTTTACCCTTTCCCTTATCTTTCGGGTCACGTGGAGCCCGAGGCCGACGGGGCGGGGGCGAACGTTCCCTAATCACAAGGGGAACTTCCTTTGCTCGAACCCGTTTCTTCGATTTTGGGTTTTCCACCCTTTGCACCGGTTCAAGCCGAGCCCTAACCGGCTCGGGGAGTCTTTCTCGAGGACCAAGTCGGTCCTTAGCAGCCAGTCTTGGCCCTAGTCTCCTTTCTAAGTCAGTCTGGGGGCTCACTCTCCCCCGTGCACCCTTATTACTGGACCCTTCAGTCTGAGTCTTAGGTTTCCTTTTCTGACCTGTCAAAGTAGCTCCCTCAGTAAAGAAGCTCCTATTGTCCTTAGCATGCTCCCGGCGTAACAGGTCATAAGCCTCGTCAATTTTCAGGGCAGCCCGGGTCTTAGCTGAGTCAGCTCGGGTCCATCTTGCATAAGAATCGGTTACCCAGATCGAATGAGAATTTTTAAGAACAGGCCAAATAGCTCGTGTATACCACCTTTGCATCCAGGTGTCACACATCACATCTGTTAGCTGAGTAGACTCACTCACAACGGCCTCGATTTCTGGGATTCTTTGCGCCCGTCCATATTGCCTAAGTATGCGATCGGGAAAGAGGTGAATTGTTTGCCTAAAAGATAGGATTACCTGATATCTAGCCCTATCTCGAGACTCTAGACCAGTCCAAAGGTAAATAGGCCACCATGGCACGGCCCAACGGATTAACAGGCCCCCATGGAAAGATAGCACCTCATCCCAATATTTTTGGGTACTGAAGCGAGAAAAGGGAATGGCTCGTCTCCTCGACATAACTTGCCTGGGTTGATATCGGCTCACATTTAAGGGAGGATCCAAGATCGATAATCTCTCAAATAGCCACAGCTGAAAAACCCGCAAAAAATCAAAATTGCAAAAATCGTCAAAATCACGGAAAAAAAAAAAAATTCAAAAAAATTCAAAAAAATTCAAAAAAACGGCATACCTGCAGAAGCCGGGTACTCTCAGTCAACCTAGCTGACGGATCCCTCTTACGATTGTCCAAGCCCTGGATAATCTCCCCCGTAATCAGCCAAGCCGGGCTGTGCTCCGTCTCCATCAGGTCAGCCACGGTGAAAAGTCTAACGTGGCCCATGCAAGATAATAAGTCCATATGTCCTTCGAAGGCATAAACATGGAGCATACAAAAAGTGAAGGCCCTACGGCTATGAACCGGCCTAACCCGGACATCATCTGGATTCATGAATTTTTCAGCCAGGTCGATCAAGGAAACAGTATCTCCTTCTAGCATACGGGATACCTCCATATGGGAAAGCCCTAAAAATTCCCTTAACTTCCTCCTTGGGTCAGAAACCGAAAAAGGGATAGCAGGACGAAGTATAGGATTCCATCCTCCTGCAGCAGCAATTTCCTCAGGAATAGGGCAAATCTCTCCTCGAGGAAAACCAAATACATGATAGGTATCATCCCAATAGGATAGGCAAGCATCCAAGAAGTGGCAGTCTACTTGCATCTGACGGATCACGGACAATTGGGTAACGCCATTCTGATTTAGGATAGCCCTATCGGCATCCTTAAAATATTTGGACCACTCGTGCAACATTCCGACTAATCGGTCGATTCCCATATTTGATTTGCTAAAAGAAAGGATAAATTTTTCAGGGCTTATTCTTTTCTCTAAGTAATTAAAGGAGTAGAGAATTATGGGAATTAATGAAGCAAGAAGGGGTATTTATAGCATGAAAATAAGTCCTCCTCACCTTGGGATTCCCAATCCTAGAGCATTTAGCATACAAGCCATTGTCCTAAGGCTTAGCTAAGTCATCCCGAGCATTCCTATTCCTTTTCAAAGTCAAAACAAAATTCTCTAATTTTTTCAAAGACTTTTGCAAACTCAAAAAATTCAAACCTTTTCTCAAAATTTTTATTCCCCAGCACTAGTCATTTTTTTTCCTACAAATGTTACATGCAAAATTTTGCAGCTTTGCATAAATATGTACAGGACGACTCAAGCAGGACCATGCAATTTGCATAACTCCCCAACGGCATTTAACAAGATGAGCCCACATACAGGCCCATTTCAAGTCTCATGCGACGAATTCCCCCACGGAGTTATCATCAATTCAGGTACATTTCTAGCCCATGGCCGGCGGGCCCTCCACGCAGGTCTAATGGACCTTAAACGACCCGACCGGAAGCTACCGGGTTTTAATCCTTGATTGACTTGGTAGCTACTCTGACTTTCGCCCTGTCCAAGCCTCAGTCAGAGTGGGGGCTCTGTAGACACCCACATTTTGACCGCCAGGTGTCTATAGTAGTTTCCGACAAACACCCGATGATGATCGGACGCTAACGTGCCTTGACATACTCGGAAATGGGCTCGAAATGATGGACATTTGGCCTAGGCATTTTAAGGAGTACAAATCTCACCAAACCAACCTCAAATTCAGGCCCAGTGGGTCGTTTCGAGTCAAATAACACTAATTTGGGTCGAATCCGTCACCAGGGGTAAAACCGTCTTTTAGCGACCGAGTCAAAACCCGGTCAAAGATATTTCCCGTAACCTCCGGACTGACCGTGACACCTCACGTGTCCAGTCCACACTCCAGCTCTACAAAAACATCCGTACAAAAAATAATAAACAATTCCGTTTAAGGTAGAATTCGATCCCGAGTAGAAATCCTATCCGAGAACCGACTCAGACACTCAACCGAGTTGAAACACTCGGCCAAGTACCCAAACCAGCCGGTTTTTTTCCTCTTTTCTTCCCACACAAGAAAACGGAATTCTCGTTCTCCTCAGCTTCTTACTCAAGCGGTAATTCTAGCTCAAACAGGAGTCCTACTCAAAAACCGATTCGAGCATCCGACCGAGTGTAAAACACTCGGCCGAAACAGCCCAAAACAGTAGCAAAACACCCGGTTTCCCTTTCTTCCTCTACAAGAAAGCGGAATTCTTATTTCCCTCAAATTCTCTCGTTTGCTATCCCAAGCGGTAGTCAAACTCTCCCAAGCCAAGGTCGGGAATTTCCTATAAATAGCCCCTTGCATCCAACACAAAAAGGACATTCAATTGACACCAATTAACCATCAATAATTTACCGAAATTATACACATACACACATAATTCCTTAGCATCGTTAGACCGATATTACGTCACAAACCCGAAGGAAAACCGGTTCCCATACCCGAGCCTTCACCCGTCCGAACCTTCACCTTAGCCGAACCAAATCTCGACGCTCCCGTGCCTAGCCACATTCCGACGAGTCCCGATCCGAGTCAACAAGAGCATGTAGGTTGAGGGTGCAACAAAACCCGATTTCTTCCTTTCTCTCTTTCTCCTTCCTTCGTCCGTTTTTATTATTACGGGTCTAGAGTCGTTTTTTTATTTTTCTAATATCGTTATTAACGAAAAAATATTTTCATAACGAATATTCTTAAACATGCGATATCGATTTTTCTATAATCGAATATCGTATCGAAAAGAATTATATTAAGATTTTCGACGATATCAGAAATCGTTACATCTTTCTTTTCAAAATTCTTTTTCTTTTACTTTTCGTTCAAAATAACAATTTTCGAACAAAAATAAAAACGGACAGACCCGCACGCGAGTCGCGCCATGCCTAGGCGACTCGCGCGCAGGCCTGGAATCCGGGATTTCTTTTTTCTACGTTTTCGTTCGTTTATTATTTATTCTTCGATCGATTTCTAAAATTACATCTTTTCTAAAAACTATTCCAAGTATTCGATATTAATTTCGTGGTTAACTGTCGAATATAAAGAATATCGAAAATATTAAGTCGAGTACGAATCATGCAATATTCGTACGCGATTTAATACAAACTTCAAGTTTTTCGAAAACCGGACCCGAAACAGGCCACCACGCGACCCGCCGGCGTCCCGGGCGAGTCGCGCGGCTGGCTGTTCGCCGCGGCCCTTTTCCGTCTTTTTATTATTTTTTCGAACATCGTTTTTTATACAAAACAACGTCTTTTCAACAATATTTTTCAGATTTCGATTAATATTTATTTTTTCGATTTCGCATATTTTATTTTGCTATTATTATTCACAAATCGATACTAACTCGTTTGTTTGTTTTGTAGCAAATTCATCCTCTTATTTCATTTGTTTTATTATACTAAAACGAATCTCACATGTTAAATTTGACTTTGACATCAATCAATTTGCATGCATTAAATTGACTTAGCAACCCATTCAATTCCTCACATGTTTAGGAAAACAATGTTTGCATATCATTCATCGTATTACTAACGCGCGCATTAAAACGTCATTCGATATCCTAGTAGAGGCCGCTAACGTGCGGGCGGGGTTGGGTGTTCTTAGTGAACTTCCCAACACGTACCCTCACCCCTTACTCAGAACCGTGGTTTCCGGATGTCCGAAACCATTGGCAACGAGAGTCATTCAATATACGATTAACCGCTCAAGTCGGCATCTATATCGATATGCAAAAGGGACGAGCCCAATAAACTCTGACATCGGAAATGGGCCGTATTTTGTACACGGCCCACTACGACATAGAGTGGGCTCGAACGGTTCCGAATAACCATAAAATTCGGTGGCGACTCCGACTTCGATTTAAATTTCCATTTGACCATCTCATGGAGATTCATTCGCCTCCCCAAAACCCGCGCGTGGCCGCGTCGGGGTGGACCTATGTCATGTCCACAGAATGGATGGCTGAGATTGTTTTTATAACCCAATTTTCTATACTGATTTCACGTATACCCACATATCTTTGTCCCCCACCCTAATCAATTTCATTCATTCATTCAACCAAATTCTCATTCATTCATTCAACCAATTTCAGCCATCCTCTCTCTCCCCATCTCTTCCAAATTCTCATTCTACCCAAACCCTACTTCATTCTACTCCCACCAAATTCTCAATCGTCATTCATTATTTTTTTCAAAACTGATGATCGAAAAAAAAATTCCAATTGCTCTAAATTCTCAGCCACTGTCATCATCTTTTTGCTCCATCGCCATCGTCATCCAACTGCACCAAAGTTTCGCTCTTTTCTCAGGTAATTTGTTATGATTTTTCTCCTTATATTTAGTATAATCTGGGGATTCGTTGTTTAATTTCACGTTTTTTGGGGTTTTTCAGCGAAATTAGGGTTTTTTTTTCAATTCGGGGGTTTCTACGTTTATTGTTCCTAATCAATTTCTGGTGGTAATATTGTTCCAAATCAATTTTTATGGTGTTTAATCAAATTTCTATGGTGTTTACTGATTTTTTCTGGGTTTTTTTCATTGGGTTTATGTTTACTGATTTTTTTCTAGGTTTTTGTTTCACTGCATTTTTATTTTCACCTTTTTCATTTATTTTCACCTTTTTCATTTATTTTGACTATTATGTTTTTGAATTTCAATTAATATAGTATATGTTTTTCAATTAATAATTGCAGTTTTTTTTATAAAGATGAAGAATTAAAAATGGAGATGAAGACGAAGAGGAAGAATTAAAAATGGAGATGAAGGTCGGACGACTTTTGTAAATGAGTTGCTTTTTATAGATATTTGTAATTTCAGTTCACATATTTTGCAACTTCAGTTCACATATTTTATAACTTCAGATCGTATATTGTAACTTCAGTCCATATATTTGTAACTTCAGTTCATATATTTGTAACTTCAGTTCACATATTTTGTATCTTTAGTTCACATATTTTGTAACTTCAGATCGTATATTGTAACTTCAATTCTAATTAGTTCATATATTTTTGTAATTTTACTTCATATATTTGGTAACTTCAGTTCACATATTTTGTAACTTCAGTTCACATATTTTGTAACTTCAGATCGTATGTTGTAACTCAAATCCATTTTTGTAACTTCAATTATAATCATTTCATATATTTTTGTAACTTCAGTTTATATATCACGTAACTTCAGTTTATATATTTTGTAACTTCAGATCATATATATTGTAACTTCAATCATGTTCGTATATCATGCAAAAAAAAACTCCTGCTAATCAACAAAGGAAATTAGAGTAATTAAAGAAATCTGAATTTTTTTTAAAATTAAAATTGTATGGAAGTTGATTAATGTGGTGGAAGGAGAGAGAAATGATTAAAGAGGGTATTAATTGCTACATAGGGAGTGTGAATTGGGGTGGAAAATTGTGTATTTAGATCAAATCTTAACCATACATCCCCACCTCATCCTATGGCCCAAAATAAGACTTATGTACTTATAGGGAGGGGTGTCCTTATGTGAACCCCTCTATATATATATATATATATATATATGAGTCAGTGAGCTAATCTATGCCAACCCAAAGTTATAATTAATTTGTTCTACGTGCTAGGGTAGTATTGTTAGCTTTTGATTAGTGCGTGGTCGTGTGGGTGAAACGTTGGTGACTGGTTGAGTCAATTATGCAGGCTAATGTAATTTATGTGGGTTAGGTTAGTAGGTTAATCAGAAGTAATACCCATGTTGTTTTATTTTGATTTAAGCGGGTCAGTATCGACTTATTGTATATAGTAATTATGATAGGACCAATATTAATTTATTTATATAATATTTTATTAGGTTCGGACTTCGTAGAAATTTCGTGGTGAATTGTACTAACGACGTGATCGTGACCTGCTAATTAGGTAAGGTCATCCTTACTCAGTTTATGTTGTGTGTATTCATGTTGGATGATATGTAATGGTATAATGGTGATATTGATATTGCGGCTGTGTGCCTATTGATATTGCGGCTGTGTGCCTATTGAGAGAAGCTAGCTAGGACTAGCTAGGCCCGGTTGATCTCGGGACCTTCCCTAATGTTTTCTCCTAGGAGAGCCTAGGAGGGGTGTGCACACTCGGACTGACGGGGCGTGACTGCGGTCACGATAATGATGATAGAGATGATGATGATGTTTGTGATTCAGGTGCTTGATGGGATGTGATTTTGACTCGGGATGCTATTTACGGGATGGGCAGAGTGCAAAATCATCAGAATAGTATAGACCCTTGGCCGTTTGTATTTCGTCTTTTAATAGATCAGACCATCACAGATACTCTTCATCTTTTGGTTTGAAGATTAGTTTCTTTTATAATCTTTCATTAAGTTGTAACGTTTTGGACACTCTATTATTGTGAGTAATGATGTCTGCTACCTCGGGTTACCGAGATGGTAACACCCGTATTTATTCGGGATGTCTTGTTAAGTCTCCTGAACAAATGAGGGTGTTACAAAGTTGTATCAGAGCGATCGATTCTGGAGCCTGAATAAATGAACATAGGAATTAAAATGAACCCCGGTGATAGACCATTAGGAGCCCACTTAAAATCTCTGGTTGGGGAGACGTCCTCATACCAACCTCCGGCCCTTTTGGTTTGGACCCGGTAACTACGTGTGAGATTGAGAGGGGGTAGAATAGGATGGGTCCGCGATGATGTTATGAACTTCCTTTGAATTGCAAAATTGTACGAGTAGTTACAGGTGCGATGTTTACAATGAGATGATTAATTACAACGTTAATAGTAATGTATTGTTATGATGAATGAGCATTTAAGGCTCATGTGTATGTTATTGTTGTTTTGAAGTAATCATGTCAAAGGACGCAGCTACTAGTTCTACCCCAGCCACTTTGAGTGCCAAAGAAATGGCGCGCTTAAAGACAACTAACGATGCACTTTTGGAAGCTTTGAGAAACATCAACGCCCCGAAACCACCGGCGACAAACGCGGCCACTATCAGCGCTGCGATAGCACGCCTTCGTCCCAGTAAATATGACGGGACTGGTGGGCCGTCGCAGCTAGAGAACTGGGTGAGGGAAATGAAGAAGGTGTTCCAGACCGTAAAGTGTCCGGGGCATTTGGAGCTGAATCAAGCTGCATTCTGTTTGAGTGGCAAGGCCGATTTATGGTGGCACCTTAACTATGACTAGCTTATTGCAGAGCATGAGGAAGGAGATTATGGGGAGTATGCCTTTGGGTGGAAAAGTCTCGCAGAAGCGCTGAGGGCGGAGTTCTTTCCGGAACATATCCGTAGTGCAAAAAGAGCTAAATTTGATCGTTTCACTATGACAGAAGACATGACTGTCGAGGACTATTACGACAAGTTTATGGAGCTGGCCACTTATTCTGCTAACCTCAATTTGAGTTCTGAACTATTGGCTTCCCGCTTCGAGAGGGGCTTGTCTGTCAAAATCCTAGAAAGGCTACCCATGGGACTTAATACTTATGTGAAACAGGTATACTTGAGGGCCGGGCACGCAGAACGATTGGCTGACCGAATCAAGGAGTTGGGGGAGCAAAAGAGGGAGAAGAGAAAAGCCGAATCTGAAGGCCCACTCCAGAATGAACGTAAGAGGGGAAACCAGAACCGAGGAATGGTGCGATCTCAATACTTCGGGGGAAACAACTATGGAGGGACAGGGTCCGGTCAGGGACGAAGGAACGAACCTCGAGTATATGAATGTAAGAACTGTGACCGCAACCACCCCGGTAAGGATTGTAATGGAAAACCCGTCACGTGCTACAATTTTGGGAAAGCAGGACACCGTGCCTATGAGTGTTTTTCACCGAAGCAGAATGGGGGTTCGAGTCAAGGGGGCTTTTACTCCGCTCCTTCAGCAACTTCAGGCAATGTTACTCAGGGGAATCGATACCACGGTAACGGAAACCGACAACAGAGAAACTGGAACCGATCACAGGGGAACTGGAATCGGCAACAGGGGAGTTACTATCAGGGGTCGGGAAGCACAACCCAGTCAGCTGTAGCCGCTGGGCCAACTACATCTGTTAATGGGGCGCCTGAAGGTAGTAAGAATACTGGGAAGCTCTTTGCTATGGGGAAACAAGCTGGTAAGGAGGACACACAAGTTATCACGGGTACCTTTCTCGTTAACTCGAACCCTTCTTTTATTCTGTTCGATTCTGGGGCAACCCATTCATTTGTAGCCTGTAACCATGTACCGAGTCTGGGGTTAGTAGATTTTGAAAATATAGTTGACGATATAATCACACCCTCGGGGAAGTCGGTTAGGTGTACAAGGGTCTTTCGAAATGTGTCTTTAATAGTTGGGGGAGTTGACCTGCCAGCTAATTTAATAGAGTTTCCCTTAGATGACTTTGACATTATCCTGGGAATGGATTGGTTGGGACGGTTTAGAGCCCAGATTGATTGTAACCTCAAGGAAGTGTCATTAAGAGGTCCGAAGGGAGTTAGAGTGTCTTATAGAGGATTTGCGGTAAAGCCAGCTGTGAAGATCATAACAGCCATTACCCTGAAGACCCACCTGAAGAAGGGGAGTCCGTTATTCTTGTGCCATGTACGGGACACTCAGGCCGAGGAGTTGTCTTCTGACTCAATACCTGTAGTGAACGAGTTCGAAGACGTATTTCCGGAGGAGATCCCGGGGTTACCACCAAGGCGAGAAGTTGATTTTGGTGTTGAGTTGAAGCCAGGGACGGGGCCGATCTCTAAGGCACCATACCGTATGGGGCCTAAGGAGTTGACCGAGCTAAAGAAACAGTTGGAGGAATTGATGGATAAGGGGTATAACAGACCTAGTGTATCGCCGTGGGGTGCTCCTGTTTTGTTTGTGCAGAAGAAGGATGGGAGCATGAGGTTGTGCATCGATTACAGGGAGCTGAACAATGTCACTGTGAAGAATCGGTACCCTTTGCCTCATATTGATGATTTATTCGATCAACTGAGTGGGGCTGGTATCTTTTCAAAGATTGATTTGAGGTCCGGTTATCACCAGTTGAGGGTCAAGAACGAAGATATTCCTAAGACCGCATTCAGAACTCGGTATGGCCACTATGAATTTGTGGTGATGCCGTTTGGTCTAACAAATGCTCCTGCTGTTTTCATGGACTTGATGAACCGAGTTTTCCAACCCTACTTGGACAAGTTCGTTGTGGTGTTTATCGATGATATCCTGGTATATTCAATGAACCGAGAAGAGCATGCAGAGCACTTGAGGCTCGTGTTGCAATTACTCCGAGACAACCAGTTGTACGCTAAGTTATCAAAGTGTGAGTTCTGGTTGGAGAAGGTCACATTTTTAGGACACGTGATTTCGAAAGAGGGTGTATCTGTAGACCCGAGCAAGATCGAAGCTGTCTCAAGGTGGCAGGCGCCAAAGAATGTGGCAGAGATTCGAAGTTTCTTGGGGTTAGCCGGGTACTATCGAAGGTTCGTGAAGGACTTCTCGAAGATAGCAAGACGGTTGACTAACCTTATAAGGAAGGAGATTCGGTATCGGTGGGATGACAGCTATGAGAGGGCGTTCCAAACCTTGAACGAGCGTCTGACTACGGCACCAATCCTAGCCCTACCCGAAGGAAGCAAAAATTTTGAAGTGTACACTGATGCATCAAAAAATGGGTTGGGTTGTGTACTGACGCAGAATGGGAAAGTCATTGCGTATGCTTCACGTCAGCTGAAGACTTACGAAGAGAACTACCCAACTCATGACTTAGAACTTGGGGCAGTGGTGTTTGCTCTGAAGATATGGAGACATTATTTGTATGGGGCAACATTCAAGGTGTTTTCAGACCACAAGAGCTTGAAGTACATCTACACACAGAAGGAGCTGAATATGCGACAGAGGCGTTGGATAGAGCTGATCAGAGATTATGATATGGAGATTTTGTACCACGAGGGGAAGGCAAAAGTGGTGGCCGACGCCCTAAGCAGGAAATCGGTGCATTCCCTATGTTTGGATATGTCCAGATTGAAGCTAAGGAATGAAGTGCAACAGATGGGGATTCATGTGATAAGGAAAGGGGAAGCAATGTCAGACTTGGCGATTCAACCCGAGTTGTACGCCGAAATACGAGAAGAGCAGTTTTTGGATCAGAAGTATGTAATGTGGTGAGCCCGTATTGAGAGAGGTGAACCCTCAAATCTCACCATTCACTCAGATGGGAGCCTCGGGTTTAATGACAGGTGGTGGGTGCCGGAAGGAGGAGAATTAAGGAGGAAAATCGTGACTGAGGCGCATTGTAGTCTTTACTCGGTACATCCGGGTGGGGACAAACTGTATAAGGACCTGAAGAAGACATTCTGGTGGGAGAACATGAAGAGAGAAGTTGCTGAGTTTGTGTCCAGATGCTTGACTTGTCAGAAGGTCAAGAGTGAACACAAACGACCACAGGGTAAGCTGCAACCAATGGAGGTACCCGAGTGGAAGTGGGACTCCATTTCCATGGATTTCATTGTAGGTTTGCCGAGAACCCTAAAGGGGAATAATATGATTTGGGTGATAGTAGATCGACTCACCAAGTCGGCTCACTTCGTGCCAATGAAGGATACATGGAGTAAGGCTGAGCTAGCAATGGCTTATAGGAGACATGTTCTGAAATTACATGGAGTACCTAGGGACATTGTGTCAGATCGTGATTCGAGGTTCATATCGAAGTTTTGGCAGGAGCTGCAAGAATCCTTGGGTACACAATTGAAGATGAGTACAGCATTTCACCCTGCTACTGACGGTCAGACAGAACGAACCATACAGACCTTGGAATATAGGTTGCGGGCATGTGCATTAGAATTTCGAGGTTCGTGGGAGGATCGACAAGATTTGATTGAGTTCTCCTACAACAACAGCTACCATGCTAGCATTCAGATGGCACCGTTTGAAGCTTTGTATGGGAGGAAGTGTAGGAGCCCGGTATGTTGGGACGAGAAGGCCGACGCAGTGGTGTTGGGGCCCCACATGATTCAGGAGATGATCGAGCAGGTACAGGTAATCCGACAAAAGATGCGAGCAGCACAGGATCGTCAAAGGAGCTATGGTGACCTCCACCGCCGAGAGGTTGAGTTCGCTGTGGGTGACAAGGTCTTGCTGAAAGTGTCACCTATGAGGGGAGTTATGAGGTTCGGGAAAAAGGGCAAGTTGAGTCAAAAGTTTATTGGACCGTATGAAATTCTCGATAGGATAGGGGAGGTGGCATATCGGTTAACACTTCCCCCAGCTCTCGCTAAAGTTCATAATGTATTTCAAGTTTCCCAGTTGAGGAAATACTTGAGTGACCCGTCTCACATCATTGAACCCGAGACGATCCAGTTAGATGATTCTCTTACCTATGAGGAGGTGCCAAAGAAAATTCTAGACCGGAAAGTTCGAAAAACCCGGGGAGGAGAAACAACTCTTGTCAAAGTTTTGTGGTCTAATCACAATGTCGAGGAGGCCACCTGGGAAACAAAAGTGTCGATGCAAAAGCGTTTCCCTCACCTCTTCGATCAGGTAATTACTTCGTATACGGGGACGTAACCTTGTCTTTAAGGAGGGTAGAAGATGTAACAATTTGATCCATGCTATATACTTAAATTTCATGGTACAGTTATAGACATTTCATGCTCCTTGCTACTTGCCTTGTTATTAGAAGGGTAATTCTTTAGAGGTCCGTTATAGTTGTGTCAGGGAGCGAACTTCGGGACGAAGTTCTAAATAAGGAGGGTAGATTGTAATACTCATATTTTGTCGTAAGTCAAACCGAGTCAAGCGGAACAAGTACGCGACCCGGGCCCAATTGGCTAATGACGTTGAAAGCCCTAGCCTACACCGAATCCAATATAATATAGTAGTTCAGGCCACTAATATTATCCATACTACATGAAACCCACGCCTATTATATATATACACGCACGAGGAGTAACCTAGCACCCGGCACACAAATTCCCACTTCAACCACAATCAACGGCCGTGCACGATTTAGAACGAGAAGAAGAAAAGGGAGAACCCTAGGAGTCGGATCGGACCGTCGGTATACTAGACTCCATTTTACACACATCTTAGGTATGCCACGCGGTTTTATTTCCATTTTTGTAGCACCGTTATAGAATTTTATTGTCATAATGACAGTAATTGGGATTGGTCGTCGGGTTGTAGTTATTACCGTTATAGATGTGTTGCACCATTACTGTTGTCTGGTTGTTTTGTCGTTACTATAGTAGGGTCGGACTACTAATATTATAGTCGTGCTTGCCACGGTGTCGGGTATTACGGGTTTATCGGACTATTGCCATTGTTGTACGAGGTTTTGCTTGAAGTTGTTGTCGACATTAATTAGTGGGTCGAGTACGGAGCCATGATTTTGATCATGCAAGTCAGTACAATTGAAAGTCCTTTAAGTCGTGACGTTATTCCGAGCTAATTGGAATAGCTGGAACGCGGTAGCTATGGTTGTACTCCGGCCTAGTATTTATGTTTTTGTGTCCTCCAATTCATCGTTGTCGGCGTTGGATTATTTATGAACAACATGGAGGGAGTGTGTGGGTGGTAGCTGGAGAGTAGTAGCTATTTCAATTAGAATATATATATATATATATATATATATATATATATATAGAACTCTTGTATCTATTTTTGTTTTGGAATATCCTTAATAAAAACAAACATTATTCTTTTGGTTAATTGGAACGACTCATGTGTATGCAAGAGACTATTATGCAACGGAACAGATTTTATGAGTTAGAGTAACACAGTTCATGAATTATAGTAACACATTGTATGAGTCAAAGTAACACAATCTATGAGTTAAAATAAACAACGTCAAAACGGAAAGTAAGTTATGCGGGAGTATTTGTGAATTGAAATTTTTTTTTTTGAATAAATGTGTTGTGTGAGAGAAAGAAGATCAGTGAAAAAAAGAATTAATAGGAGAGAAGATTTGAGTATATAATTAGATAGGAGAGAGAAAAAATGAAATATTTACAAAGATTTTGTCAGTTATTTCCTTAATTGAGAAAACCAATCTTGACCATTAATCTGTAATTAAATCAAAGGCTAAGATGAGGACTCACGGACTCAAAATATATAAGTGGACTCACCTGATCCCACTTCTATATATATATATATATAGTAAGGCTCTTATGAGTCTTTCTCTATATATGAGTCTCTAAGTCCTCATCTCATCCATTGAATGAGATGAGAATGGATGGACAAGATGCATCCTAGTATTTGCATTAAAAAAAAGATACTGCTTCCTAAAATAACTCACCTAATTTTAGGAAACAATAATATCACATTCATTCACTCATTCATTCACATTCACGTTCATCAAAACCTAAAAAAACGCTTCCAATATCACGTTCATTCATTCATTCAAATTTGTGCTCGAAATCCCATTACTATGGATTCAATGATCGCGACATCTTCATCAACTGTTGATAATCAATTCATCGACTATAACAATGGTGAGTTTCATTATTTCTTTCATGTTTTGCGTCAATTTTTATTCATCATCTTGACTAATTTAATTTGCCTCAATTTTCTTTCATGTTTTTCGTCGATTTTCATGTCGATATTGCTTTCATGGTCATTTCATTCATCATAGATTCATATCTGGTTCATTGCTCTCTTGTTAGTATAGATTCCAAATTTTTATATTTGTTAAAAGGTGGAATTTTATTCATTTGATTATTCATAGATTCATATCAATTGTCCATTACTCTCGTGTTATTGTTTTGTTTATTCTTTAGGTTTTTCTTAAGCTTCATTGATACTATTGTTTTGTTTTCTATTGAAGCAGACATGGCGTTGAAGTAACATACGTTCTGAGTTACAATAACACCTAATTTTAATTAGAGTAACACAAAAATGTAACACAAAAAGGTCTAAACATTATATGAATTTTACGCACGAACAAATATATAGAGTTATTGTAATGCCCATACTGTGTTACTGTAATATACACAATCTGTTATTTTAACGGCTAACCCCTGTTATTTTAATGCACATAATGTTAACTAAATCTTGTGTTACTTTAACGCACTTCGTCTGTTACTTTAGTTCTTTTCATCTGTTACTGTAATGCATTGGAGTGATAAAAAGGATTTAGAATACCGCCATATAAAAAAAATAAAAAATAAAGATACTGCTTCCTATAATAATGGACGTGATTGACTTCAGAATACGAAACAATATCAAAGAATATCGCTCTCATTCAAAGAAAGATATTGCGTCATACTCTCATTTCTGATCATTATATGAATTTTTTGCACTAACCTATCCCCGGTGTTTCAATGAACATTATCTGTAACTTTAATTCACATTATCAGTTACGTTAATGTTTGACCTCTGTTACTTTATACCTAGTGTATAAGCTTTTTCTGTTAATTGAATACAGTGTTACTTCAATGCACTTTGATGGGAGGGATTTGCCGTGGATCCCCACCAACAAATAATAACCAACTAATCCTAACACGTAGATAGGGCAAGTCGGGTCGAGTCCACGGGGACGGTAAAGAGGGTTTCGACTAAGTTTTACCTAAGAACTTGACTAGGTCTCGAGGATAAGAAGGGAATGAACTATAGCTATGACTAAGCTAGGGGTAACAACTAAGGCTAAACAAATTTATCGAACTAAAGAAATCAAACAAGGAAAGAGTAGGGTTAGGTCGGGTTCAAAAGTGTAGTAGGATAGTTGGGGTAACGATGGTGCAAGGTTCACCTAGTTACTAAGGATGGTCCGCGCTCTCGCGTCAAAACCCAAGTCCGCACTCTCGTGTCAAAGACTAAACCCGAATACACAAGAATTCAATCACAAGTCAAACACACAATGAGTAGAGGAAGACTAGCATGAGAAGCATGGCCACTACAACTCAAACAAGCAATACAACAACCACATAGTGTGCCCAAGATATGACTAGCAACAAAGGATTCACCTTTACTCACAATCAAGCCCTAATCAGATCACCCATAATCCACATTTAATCCACCTACTAACCCCACAAAGAATCTAATCACTCATAATCAAACTAAGATTAACATAAACAAGAGGAAACATCACAAACATCAAAACATCCATAAAGAACAAACAAGAATAATAAACAATAATCAAAGATTGAAACTTGAAGGATTAAACAAAGATTAAGAGTAAAGAGAAAAAGAAGATTATACCTACTAACAAGAGGATGAAAGATTGAAACTTGTATTAATAAGAAAAACCCAAAACAATCTCCTAAGGTTGTCAATCTTGGTTGAATCTTGAAGAATTCCCTTAATACAAGACTAATTACTAAGATTAAGGATAAACTAAATATTAATCTACGCTAATCTAAACTAATCTAGTCTAAAGTAGTCTAGGGTTTAGTGGGTAATGTCTAACATAAGCTAAGATTACAAGAGGGGGGGGGGGGTATATATAGGGTTACAAGAGGAAAGGAGAAGAAAAGAAGCAAAAGCGAGCTGCAGCTGGGCCATCCCGTCCGGGACGAGATGGTCCCCGACCGGGACGGGGTGATCCCGACCGGGACGGCATGGTCCCGACTGGGACGGACCCAAAACAGACCCTTCGCATTTTGTGCACCTCATCCCGGACGAGATGAGGTCCTTCCCGACGGGGATGAGTCTTGTAGGCCTCCAATATGATTTTCAAGGTCCCTCCTTGCTTCTCATGGGCTTCTCATCGATTCTCGGGGCTCGGGATCGAGTCTAAGGGGCTCGGGAATGGGTCCCAAGGTCTCGGGATCGAATCCAAGGCATCGAGTGATCGTTCCTTCACTTCGTTGGCTCCAAAAAGTGTATGAAACGAGTCGGAATCGTTCCAATTCTTCATGAATGGTCTCGGGAACCTGAAACGAACTAGAGGAAGCATAAGTAGCCCATGAACCGCTCCCAAGGAGCGATTCCACAAGGAAAATGGGACCAATACACAACAAATTAGGCACTACAAACTACACTTATCAACTCCCCCACACTTAACCCTTACTCGCCCTCGAGTAAGCACAAACTAACTACTAAACTAGCCGAGCGGGTATTAGCTCACCCTACGCCCTTTCAACTCACGCGAGTACACTTAGGGGAAAAGTGCACTCTGCAAGGCAAGTGGGGTCTTGCGACAAAACTGTGGATGTAACCGGACACGAAAACACACAAACAAACACCAAACGGTTGCATCCAAGACAAAACAAATACCGCTTCCCTCAATAAAGTGGTGAAATAGACACCGGTTAAGGACTCAAGGCAAGTGACAACGTTCCCAAGCTAGCAACACAAACCGAAATGGACAAAATCCTATAGTATGACGACAAAGCAATAAAAACGTTGGTAACTTACCTAGGTTCCTCCTAACCTTCTAAGAACGTACCACGGGATGATAGGCGGGATGGAAAAAAAATGAACCACGGAGTTAGTCGACACTGTAGGTAAGTGAAGCCCCGCCCCCTTTAGCGTTAAGCCAAGAGGGTCGTCCCATGCCCAAAACAGCCCAACTAGTCCAAGTAAAAAGGTGGATAAGGTTTGCAAAATGAGGGAAGAGCGATCATTACCGCTATCATCCTTCCTAGGGACTCGGTCCTTTGGTAGGCTCTTCACGGTAACGATCGGAAAAAGGCTTATTTTGAGAGGGTGAGAATCTTTTTGTGAGACGGTTTTCTTTTGGCATTTTTCTTTCTTTTGCATTTTTGCTTTGTGTGTTGCTATGCCATTTCTTTTTCATATTTTGTATTTTCTTTTTGGCTTTTTGTGCCTTTTCTTTTTTTCTTCAATTCTTTTTTTCTTTCATTTTCTTTCTTTTTCTTTTCTTTGCCCTTTTGGCTTGATTTGAGTTGTAGGCATTTCTTTTTGCAACTAAGAAAGAGATTTCAACAATTTGCAACTTCATTTCGTGGATATGTGTAGGAGGTAGGGGAATGGGAGAGTCGGGAGCGCGCTTTCCCTTCAAACCCACAAAAAGGGGAGAACTTGGACTAATCAAACAATCTCAAACATGGTCACCGAAGAGACGGGACTCGGCAACCAAGGCCTTTTCACACCGTGGGTGGTCAAAATGGTCAAAATGCAAATCCCGTAGTAAATCCCTAGTAAGCTAGGTGGACTCAAGGTAAGAGACCAACGAAATCATTGATTTAGGGTCATTCTACTAGACTAAAGTCCAAGACTCGATTCACACTACTAGAAAAGGAAAGTAGACACTTGCACACTAGCCTCAAAACCGGGTTTTCGAAAACCGTTTACACACTAGACACAAGTACACATCACAAAACAAAGACACGACACAAACGAAAGAAAAAGAGACCAAAGGCAACAAAACAAAACAAAACAAACCCACAAAGAGAACAAACACCACCCCGAATTTCTAAATAAGCAACCAATCAACCACAAATCTTTACAAGGCTCCACCCGAGCACACATCATCACAAATCTCCTCCAAACTTCACAAGAGACAAAGAGGGAAAAGGGATGAAAGATGTTACCGGATGTCTTGAAAGCTCTCCAAAGCTATCGGTGATTAAGCAACCTATAAGGAAAAAGGGGGGCAAAACACGCACAACACAACAAATATACGACATAACGACACAAAAGAAAAACACACACAAAGAAAATCTTTTTGATTTTTGTGGAAAATTTTCAAATTTTTATGGTTTTTAAAGTTTTTTCGAAAAAACTACTAAAATAAAACTTACTACGATAGAATATCGCTCCCCCAAACTTAAACCGAGCAATGTCCTCATGCTCGATCATAATGTACGGAGACACTAAAAAGAAAAGAAACTACGAAAACAAAGCTAAAAATCAAAAATAAAGCGGAGAAAAGGGTAGAATGTGTCCGGCCGGGGTGTAGTCAAGTCACCATGGGCCGAGACGAGAAAAGATATGGTTGGTGGAAGAAATAAAAACAAAGAAATAAAAGGAAATGGGAGGGGAGGACTAGGTGTAATCAAGTCACCTAGCCCGGATTCCTCCCAAATCCGACTAATTCCTACAAAAGGGGGAAAATCTTGTAAAATTTGGATTTTTCGAATGACTCTCGACGTAGTCAAGTGATCGAGAGTCGGGAGCAACCATTACCAAGGCCCCGAGGGCCACCATGACACAAATGATAAGGGGAAGGGGAACTAACAAAAGAAGACAAGCAATAAAAGTCGGAAAAGAAAGGATTGTTGCCGTACCATGCGGTTAGCAACTCACTCGCTCCATCGTCTCATAGGTCGGTATCGGCACGTAGCTTGTCTTTGTCATTGCTATTCCTCTTCCTTCTCAATAAGGCCGCATGGTTGAAGTACAAAGGTATAAGAAGGTGGGATTTGATGTGAAACTTGGTGCAAAGGTTCATGAATGAAGTGTAAGGGTGGAATAATAGAGGCAAGGGTGAGCCGGGAGGTTGGGAGGGGGTATAAAGTGGTTGGGTGGGATCAAACGTCGAAGAAGAGGCAAATAGGAGGAGCAGGGTACCATCCCGGCCGGGAAGCTCCCTTCCCGGTCGGGATTACACTCCAGAGAACTCGATTTTCAGCACACTCATCCCGATCGGGATGACATCCTTCCCGGTCGGGATGGCACATCCTTCCCGGTCGGGATGAGTCTTCTAACTCTTCATTTCCTTGATAGCTTCACCCACAAGGCCACTAATACAAACCCGACTTCCTTGCTCAAAATCCACGCTCTATCAATAACCACTCCTTTCTAAGATTCATCTTCACTTTGCACCTAACAAATGAGCTCGAAACATCATCAAATTCTCTCCCTCACATCGCTCATCAAATTTCCAAATTACAAGAATTTCACAAACACACAAGAATCCTGGAGACAAAATCATAAACAACACAATTACAAACACAAAACTAGAAAGAGGATAGAAAGGGGAATATACAACATGACGGTTCTTATGGAACTCCGTCAAAACAAGGATGGTGGACTCTTCATTCCTAGCCATAGCCATTAAGGGCTCGGAGGAGCAAGTCAAATGCTCGAGCCACATCGTAATGAGGGCTCAAGCAACCGAGCCAAGCTATCCTTCAAGGCCTCCAAGTCGGAAGCACGAAGTAGCCACACAAAGACCCAATATCATCTTCCTTATTATCTCCGGGGTCTATCCATCCTACGAACCTCACCGACCTCTTCCTCCCTAAGCATCGTCTCCAATCACTAGCAAGCTTCAAGTCCTCATCATGAGGCACAAAAAACGGCTTTGGCCCCATTTCCTCGTTGCACACTCCCATACCTTCCTCAAGTTGTGGTTCCTCATCTTCAAGTCCCGGAACAACACTTGTCCCCACATCATCTTGGAGGAGAGAATTGAAACTTCTACCGGCGGTTTCAATCTCTTCCAAGTCATTGCTTCGCTTACTTGCAAGGGGCTCTTGATGTTTTTCCCTATTATCGCACAAGGGCAACTTGGGCTTGTCATTTTCACCCAAAAACTTCACAAATTCCACCAACTCATCCAACTCACTAACCTCCTTAAATTCTTCACCAACATTGCCTTCAACATGGGTTATTTCCTCATTCGCCTCCCCTTGGGTGGACAATTGAGGTTTTTCAATGCAAGCCTCGCTTCTCAAAGGGGATTCATTAGCGGCTTCGTCATTGGGTTGCTCCCCTTCCCCAAATGAACATCCCTCATCAACTTGTGAAGATCGAGTTAAAAACATGAGGGTTTGAGCCGTTAAAGCATTCAATCTAGCATTACGTTCCTCACTTCCCCTTCGGAGTTCGGCCAAGATTTCATTGTCTTTTTGCAATTGTAAGGTCATTTCTCGTTGCATTTGAAGAATCGATTGACTTAACTCCAAGTTTGGCATTTGGTGGCCATTGATGTTTTGGAGTGTTACTTGTGAACCTTGATGATGCCCAAGGGGTGGGGCATCATAAGGTTGGTGGTGAGGTTGATATGATTGGTAGTATTGTGGGTTTTGGGGTTCATATTGTGGTTGAGGTGAAGGGTAATGTGGTGGGTTTTGGGGAAATTGGCTTCCATAAGGTGAATCATGATGAAACATGGTGGGTTCACATTGATAGCTTGAGTTATAGTCACCATGATTATAGGAGTGATAAACGTTCACTTGTTGGTAGCCGATTCCATTTCCTAGAAATTCATACCCATGAGTGTTTTGATTATCCCAAGGAGCTTGATAGTGGTAGGGAGATGTCATGTCATACCCTTGATTCATAGAGGGAGAGGAGTAGCTCATGGTAGCTTCTAGGTGTGGGGAGTTTAGATCAAACCTCACGTTGTGCTCAAAAACTAGGCTTGTACCCGGTTGGAAACCTCTCAAACTAACAACCGTCCGTTTATGCGGCTCTGAGTCGTAAGAAAGAGGATGGTCACCACCTCTAGGCAAAAACTGTAGACTAGGAGCAAACGTGAGAAGTCTAGTGCTTTTTGGGCACTAGACAAGAAGGAAATAAACTTCACACACAAAAGAAGCAAAAGAAAACAAAAACTACAAAAAAAAACAAAGACAAAATCAAGTGAAAAGGCAAACAAAGTCTAAACTAGCACCGTCCCCGGCAACGGCGCGAAATTGATGGGAGGGATTTGCCGTGGATCCCCACCAACAAATAATAACCAACTAATCCTATCACGTAGATAGGGCAAGTCGGGTTGAGTCCACGGGGACGGCAAAGAGGGTTTCGACTAAGTTTTACCTAAGAACTTCACTAGGTCTCGAGGCTAAGCTAAACTAGAACGATAAGAAGGGAATGAACTATAGATATGACTAGGCTAGAGGTAACAACTAAGGCTAAACGAATCTATCGAACTAAAGAAATCAAACAAGGAAAGAGTAGGGTTAGGTCGGGTTCATAAGTGTAGTAGGATAGTTGGGGTAACGATGGTGCAAGGTTCACCTAGTTACTAAGGATGGTCCGCGCTCTCGCGTCAAAACACAAGTCCGAACTCTCGTGTCAAAGACTAAACCCGAATACACAAGAATTCAATCACAAGTCAAACACACAATGAGTAGAGGAAGACTAGCATGAGAAGCATGGCCACTACAACTCAAACAAGCAATTCAACAACCACATAGTGTGCCCAAGATATGACTAGCAACAAAGGATTCACCTTTACCCACAATCAAGCCCTAATCACCCATAATCCACACTTAATCCACCTACTAACCCCACAAAGAATCTAATCACTCATAATCAAACTAAGATTAACATAAACAAGAGGAAACATCACAAACATCAAAACATCCATAAAGAACAAACAAGAACAATAAACAATAATCAAAGATTGAAACTTGAAGGATTAAACAAAGATTAAGAGTAAAGAGAAAAAGAAGATTATACCTACTAACAAGAGGATGAAAGATTGAAACTTGTATTAATAAGAAAAACCCAAAACAATCTCCCAAGGTTGTCAATCTTGGTTGAATCTTGAAGAATTCCCTTAATACAAGACTAATTACTAAGATTAAGGATAAACTAAAGATTAATCTACGCTAATCTAAACTAATCTAGTCTAAAGTAGTCTAGGGTTTAGTGGGTAATGTCTAACATAAGCTAAGATTACAAGAGGGGGGGTATATATAGGGTTACAAGAGGAAAGGAGAAGAAAAGAAGCAAAAGCGGGCTGCAGCTGGGCCATCCCGTCCGGGACGAGATGGTCCCGACCGGGACGGGGTGATCCCGACCGGGACGGCATGGTCCCGACCGGGACGGACCCAAAACAGACCCTTCGCATTTTGTGCACCTCATCCCGGACGGGATGAGGTCCTTCCCGATGGGGATGAGTCTTGTAGGCCTCCAATATGATCTTCAAGGTCCCTCCTTGCTTCTCATGGGCTTCTCATCGATTCTCGGGGCTCGGGATCGAGTCTAAGGGGCTCGGGAATGGGTCCCAAGGTCTCGGGATCGAATCCAAGGCATCGAGTGATCGTTCCTTCACTTCGTTGGCTCCAAAAAGTGTATGAAACGAGTCGGAATCGTTCCAATTCTTCATGAATGGTCTCGGGAACCTAAAACGAACTAGAGGAAGCATAAGTAGCCCATGAACCGCTCCTAAAGAGCGATTCCACAAGGAAAATGGGACCAATACACAACAAATTAGGCACTACAAACTACACTTATCACACTTCATCTGTTACTTTAATTTTTGTCATCTGTTACTTTAATCCATATTTCAAGTTCTGATTGTTTCTTTTTCGCCACGTTTATTGGCACTGTTATTATTTTTCAGTAAATGCAAAAGCACATAAATGGTGTAGGGATGTGGCTGGGTGAGAGTAGGACGTGGATGAGTCAGTAAATTTCAATAAAATCTACGCATTGGCATGTGGATTCGATGTGAGGAGGTGCACAACGAAAAGATGGCGCGGTGGTTAGATTAAATCAAAACTTCTGACGATGATGATGATGATGATGATGAAGAAGAAGAGGACGAGGAGGATGAAGAAGCAGAATTCTAAGTAGGATAGTATATTGTTAGAGTAACATACATGATTCGTTAGAGTAACATACTTAATGAGTTACAATAACACAGATTATGAGTAACAAGTGTGAAACATTGAAATTGTAATGAAGTTGATTTAGTTGGAACTCCTGTACTAATTTATTGATGTAAAATGAGTTAGAATAACACACATTATGCGTTAGAGTAACATACATAATGAGTTACAGTAACACAATTTATGAGTATAATTTGATTGCTAATATCATGTTCTTAGAGAAACAGGTGTGAAAAATTAGAATTATAAAGGAGTTTTATAATTTTTGTTTTGGAGTATCCCTAATAGAAACATACATTTTGCAACGTACTATTTTTGTAAGACACTATTATGTAACATAACAGATTTTATGAGTTAAAGTAATACAATTCATGAATTAGAGTAACACATTGTATGAGTTAGAGTAACATGGCCGTAGCGAAATGATGATTTTTTTGGTGAAAATGAAGATGAAACGACGCACTTGTTGTGTGATAGAAAGATGCAGTTAAAAATTTGATGGGAGAGAAAAGATTTGAATTAAGATAATTAAGGAGGAGAGAGAAAAAAATAAAATATTTACTAAGATTTAGTTAGTTATTTCCTTAATTGACAAAACAATCTTAACCATTAATCTATCACTAATTTAAGGGTTGAGATGAGAACTCACGGACTCAATTATGATAAGTGGACTAACTTGATCCTTCCTATATATATATATATATATATAGGTAGGTAGGTAGGTTCAAATAAGGGCAACATGTTTCAGTAAGTGTATATTAAAGTTACAGATGACATACGATAAAGTTGCATTTGTTTAAAATTGATATGTAACTATAACATTCAGCTCTTTTATCACTTCAAGTGATAAAGTGCAACTTTATCACTCATCTCGTGTAACTTTAAGCACTTTTTGTGTAACTTTAACACTTGACCTTATGCCCTTAAAATAGTTGTTGCCCTTATTTGAACCCCCCACTCTCTCTCTCTCTCTCTCTCTCTCTCTCTCTATATATATATATATATATATATATATATATATATATATATATATATATATATATATTGTACCTTATATTATAGTAGTTATTTTAGCATACTAACAGTAACATTTTTATCATTATTGCATTTTAATTTTCGTTCTTTTTATCGTCAATTTAATATCGCGTATATATACATAGTAATAAAATTTCGGGTCAAACTCGTTTGACTACGACAACCGCTCCAAGTCCGTTTAATCCCTTTACGAGTCGCGACGGAGGTGGCACCCTTTCGAGGAGCGTCGCCCCAAGCACTCAAGGGCGTAACGCGATCGTGGTCGTTCGTAGTTGAACGCGTCCGATTTCATTTTCGAGACTAGTATGGAACCCGTTGACGTAAGGATTAGTATCGGTGTCGTGACGCGGAGGGAGACAATTTCGTCACTAATCAAAATTTTCGATCCTATTAAACATTTTTTTTATAAAATCCCGACGGCGGTCTCGTAATTAAAAAAATGTTACGGGTACTGAAAACCGAGTCGAATGTAAATTGTGCCATATTTATATTCGGTTGACAATCGGTTTTAAACAATCACCAACTTCGAAATTGCCACCTTTTCGAAACGAGCAACAGCTCGTACAGGGGGCACTCGATCGAGTGTCATAGGCTACTCGATCGAGTAGCACCCCAAAAAACATGCAGAGTGCCTCTTAGAAGGCCACTCGATCGAGTCTCTGCCATGACTCGATCGAGTGGGCTTCTTTGTTCAAAAAACCGAGAGCTTCAAAGCATCATCCGAGCCTCGTCTTTTTTTACGACTTTGGTCGTCGCGTGTAAAGGCCATCACGCGTCCCCTTTTTTCTAAAACCATGCATCGTCTCATCTTAGTCTTTCAAATTATTTACGTATCCATTACTATTGTTTATGATTTTGCTCGTTATTTTTTTTTGTGTTTTGTCCGGCTTGTATTTCCGCCCGTGTATGTTGTATTTATTTACGAGTTTTATTTATATTCGATGTTTATCATTTTATAAATGAACCTCGCATGCTAAATGATTCGACTCAAGTTTTGATGCATTAAAATGACGTAGCTCAAATATAATTCGCATGTTTATCCGAAAACGTTGTTTGCATAACATTTAGTCATTTTACTAACGCACGTACACGAACACGAACGATATCTTAGTAAAGGCCGCTAAAGAGTGGGCGGGGTTGGGTGTCCTTTGTGGGATTCCTAACACGTACCCTCACCCCTTACTCAGAACCATGGTTTCCGGATGTCCGAAACCATTGGCGCACGAGAGTCATTCGATGCACGATATCCGATAACTCGGCATCGGTATCGTAATGCAAAGGGACGAACTCACAAGCTCTAGTACTAAAAGCGGGCCGTGCTTTGTGCACGAAACGCCTAAGTGTAGAGTGATATCGAATGGGTCCGAATTCCCATAAAATTCGGTGGCGACTCCGCTGAGGATACCCGATGTACCACTAGTCATCGGGGTTCCTAGGGTGAGACTCGAAGAGAAATCGTTCGATTAATAGTGTACACACATTAGTTTAATGATTCATGCATAACCCAAATTTTTCCCGGGCCAGTTACTTGTGACCGACGTCCGACAATACCGCGGCGCATTCCTAAATGGGTGCGCTAAAGACTTCTACGGCTGAACTCGTATGGGTTTCGCGGCATGTCCTAAGACCAATTCGGCTTAGGGAGTCCGTCCTGATTTACGAGAAAGCCGTCGTTGTTGGTATAAAACCGATTTTGACCGACCGAGACTTAGTATAAAACATACATAGCGTCGTTATAATGCTTGTATGACTATGTGCTACTTGGTTTCCATGTCATCTTTTTTAAAACCGTCATTTCAAAAATGCATCTTTTCAAAATATTTCAATTTTCAAAAATTCGGGATGCCGCCAAAATTTAGACTTAAGATTTGACTCAAAATAGCCTTTTTTTTAACCGGCGTGCCGCCCATTTCAAAATTCGAATTTCCGATACACCATTTGATTTTCGAATTTTCAAAATTCCATTTCAATTTTCAAATCCCCGAGATCCTTTTCTCGATTTTCAAATTTTCAGAAATTTATTTTCGATTTTCAAAATTTTCAAAAGTCTGGGGAAAAATCTCACGTGGACCTTCCTTCGAACGGGACTTGGCCCACATAGCCTAATCCTAAGGAAGTCATACCTCCCATGGGTCACCCGTCTAGGTGTCTTCCTCGAGTCTTTTCTTTTTCACTTGGTCTTTTTCCTCGCTCGGGATGTGCTATTCTGATTCCGAGATCTGGGCTCGGTTGCTCATTACGCGGTATTTTTACAGACAGGCCTCCGTCAACGAGACACATGAACAAGATGGAAGCATCTTTGAACAATCTGAAGTCCTCCGTGGATGCCATGATCGTCAAATAGACCAATATTGAGACCGAACTAACAGCAATGAGGGCTGACCAGGCGGCCGTCGTCGCCCGTCTGGTTGTGGTGGAGCAAGGGACTCCTAATGCCAAGGCCACTGAGCCTATAGCTGACCTAGTTAGCGCGGTGCGCCGACTAGAAGAACAAGTCCACTTAGCTGGGAGTAACAACATCCATCGGGAAAATAGCCGTGAGTACTCCCCGGTGAATGACAAGCTACCCCCAAACCTGAATCTCACGGGCTTGCCAATGTTTGAGGGAACCGAAGACCCGTTATTACATGTACGAGCCTTCAAGGAATTATGGACGTTCGTCCACACCGCCCGGCGCCCCGCGCCTGCCCGCGCGAGACCGACCCAGTTTTCAACGTGTGGCGGCGGCCACCCACGCGGCCCCCTCCCTGCCGGGGGCCGGTCCGATCTCGCATACGGGGCGAACTGTCGGACCTCGATTTGGATGACGATCCGGACTTGTACTAGACGGGTGCGAGCACCCGTGTTTCCGTTTGGGAATCGATCGAGACGTGGTTGTAAATGTTTAAACGCCGATTCATTTGGTAAGGCGACCTTTTTAGTGGACTGAATTCGTTGCCGATTTGTGGAGTCGCCACCGAGTCAATTATGGGGACTCGGAAACCGTTCAAGTCAACTTTGATCCCTTACCGGCTCAAAGTTGAGTGGAACGGGACCTAAAAATAAAGACTTGTACCCTTAAACACTCCATGCCTGGAATGACTCTCATTGCCAATGGTTTCGGACATCTGGAAACCGTCGATTCTGAGTAAGGGGTGAGGGTACGTATTGGGAAGCCAACATCCGATAGATGATAACACCCAATCCTACCCGCACTATAGCGGCCTCTACCAATCAATCAGTGGGCTGATATCCTAGTTCTTTTGTTGTGGTGGAAGTACTGTAACATCCATTGTTTTAACCCTATATTTAGCTACGCCAGTTAGTTAAGGACAAGTAAATTTTATCGTCGAAGTAGTGGTGTTTACATTCTTTGCATGCGATTTCACGTGACAAGCAGGCCATGAAATGATGCACTTAGGAGAGTAGAGGGTAATAGTATTATACGTATTAGCAAATCAGGTTTAACGCGATAATACGGATATTAATCGTTCTTGTGGTATACCTTAACTGGTATTATGCTTAAGATGCGTCGGTTCGGCATTAATAGAGATGCGTCGAACCTAATAAGGTGAGCACCCGGACTAATACGGAACCCGACCATCACTTTGTTTAGTTTTAACTTATTTTACGTTTTGAATTCCATGTTAGGTGATTTAGCATGCGATTATAAGGTCATAAAAGCAACAAATCATACGAAAAACTGTAAATGCGAATGTAAGTAAATCACATTGTGAGGAATTGCACCCTCGGAGTATACACTAAACGAGACTCGATGCATAGATAGTTTTGAAAACGGAACTTGGAATTACTCGGGTCTATTTGTGTGTTTTAGTATTTATGGTTGAAGTTGGGACGTTATGTATTTTTGTAGATGCTTGTGGGCCTAGCGCCCACATCTAGTGTTGTCGTAGTGCATAATAATAGAAAGTACGAATATGGAAAGTTTTGTTTAGATGGCAACCTTGTGACGGCTCGATCAACAGGCGGATCCTCCTACCTTGACCAGCGACTCCGGTGGAACTCCGTTACCGTTTGACCTTCCCGCGGCTACTGCGGCAGGGCTTCGTTGCTAAGGACTAGTTCTATGGCTAATCCGGCAGAACTTCGTTACTAGTTTTGAGCTAGTCGATCACAAGCACCTCGGTATCGAGTGGGATGCTCGAAGGTGAGGAGTAGCGTCGGTGTCGCCTTTTTTATCGGAACTACGATCGAGTGGATCGTTTGCCTCGGGTGTCGGAGTGCGAGCCCGTAGCGAGAGTTTAGAGAGAGAAGTGAAGAATGAATTATGTGTCGAATGAATGAGGCGGAGGAGGGTATTTATAGGTGTTTTCGGCCCTCGTCGCCCATATGGGCGCCTGAGCTGGGGCGCACCAGGACTCAGGAGCCTGGGCTAAGGCGTGGTGAGACCCAGGCGCGCAGGGTGAGGTGGTTGGGATTTTGAGGATACGGTTTTGATACTTTCCAAAACCGTGAGACGGGTGTATAATACGTTTCTTGGGTGTTAAGGCTTTCCACGGCTTGACCTAGCGCCGTGGGTTTAGTGGGCCTCGGGTGTTCATCCCGAGGTTCGCTTGACACGGTGTTGACTCGGTTCGAGTTTCGGGGCCGATTCGGGGTCCCGGTGTCGGAATTAACTCTAATTAGTGTCTATGTCACTGTAACGACACAACTAAGGCTGCCATCATGTTAGTTTTTAATTTTTCCGAGTAATTATTTGATTCGTTCTATAGGAAAACTACCTACAACATCGCGAACTCGTGTCGCGTTGCTTTTCTATCATCATTGGGTGTTTGTTGGGCACTTCTGCAGCCACCAGGTCCAAATCTGGGTGTCTTCAGAAGCCCCCACTTTGACTGAGGCTTAGACAAGGCGAAAGTCAAAGTATAGCCGCGCAGGTCAATCGAAAATTACGACCTGGTGGCTGTCCGGTCGGGTTGTTTTAAGTCCAGTGGACTGCGTGTTGAGGCTCACCAGCCATAGCTTCGAAATAATACCTGACGTCTTCGCTTGCGGTTGCTTACTTGGGCCCGGGCCGTTGCTCGTCATTTTGTTCTTGATTCTTTGTGCGCGCGCTTTGTCTTCTTCGATTTATTTGAAGGTTTTGTTTAATTTTAAATGTGTTTGTGACGCGTTAGTGACGCATTAAGTGTAAGCGCAAAGGATGCTCATTTGTGTTGGCCTTTATTTGCACAAGTATTTTTGGGATGCTTCTGAACCCTTGGTGAAACAAAACGTTCGAGGGCGTCAGTCTCCACTCGAGCGGTCGTCTTTGGGATGCTTATGACACCTAGGACAAAAATAAAGTGATATAAAACCATTCGAGGGCGTCAGTCTCCACTCGAATAGCTGTCTTTCGGGATGCTTTTGACCCCTAGGACTAAAATTGCTGTGCCCCCGGGATAACTCTGACCCTCGGGCAAAATTGTTGTTGCTGTGCCTCCGGGATCTTAGATCCCTCGGGCTAAATTGTTTTGCCTCCGGGATAACTCTGACCCTCGAGCAAAAATTGTTGTGCCTCCGGGATCTTAGATCCATCGGGCAAAATTGTTGTTGTTCATTTGTTTTGGTTAAGTTGCTTTTGTTTTGTGGATTTGTCTTAATTTGTTCAGGTTTGTTCTTGCTGTTTTAGAAGTTTTGAACCTTTCGCTTAAGTATTTATTGGTGTCCTAGTTTTGATTTGATCCCTCGTGGGTGGTTGCATTAAGTTAGATTTATCCCTCCCGGGTGGCTGCGTTAAGTTAGATTTATCCCTCTCGGGTGGCTACGTTAGATTTATCCCTCTCGCGTGGCTACGTTGGATTTATCCCTTTCGGGTGGTTACGTTGGGTTTATCCCTCTCGGGTGGCTAAGTTGGATTTATCCCTCTCGGTGGCTACGTTGGATTTATCCCTCTCAGGTGGCTACGTTGGATTTATCCCTCTCGGGTGGCTACGTTAGATTTATCCCTCTCGGGTGGCTACGTTAGATTTATCCCTCTCGGGATTTATCCCTCTTGGGTGGCTACGTTAGATTCATCCCTCTCGGGTGGCTACGTTGGATTCATCCCTCTCGGGTGGCTACGTTGGATTCATCCCTCTCGGGTGGCTACGTTGGATTCGTCCCTCTCGGGTGGCTACGTTGGATTTATCCCTCTCGGGTGGCTGCGTTAAATTTATCCCTCTCGGGTGGCTGCGTTAGATTTATCCCTCTCGGGTGGCTGCGTTAGTTTTAGTGATTGTTTTGTCTTTAAAACACTAGTGTTGATGTGTAAGCCTTTTGCATTAGTTCTTGGGCTTGCATTTGCTTAGTGAATGATTCCGGGAATGTGGTAAAATAATAATCCTCCTGGGATGTGAATTGAGTGTGCTTAGGGACTTGCTAGGATAACAGATTGCTTGGAGTGCTTTGGGTCCTGTTTTAGACTAACAAATTGCTTCGAGTGGTTTGGGATTGTAGATTTGTTTTGTTCGCCTTATCACACGATCAAGCGCGAGCATTCTTATTAGTCGTATTGTAGATTTGTTTATTGTTGAGGGTCGATTTCGACTAGAAGAGGTTTTAAGGCTTGCTTTATGAGTTTGAATTTACTCCTAACTCCCTCAATTGGCATCTAGGACGGTCCGTGCTTGTCCGGTTAGGTTTCCGACGGGGATTGAATGGAGGTTGGCTCGGGCTAAGAGCACGATGAGTCACTACTCGTCGTGGAATGTGCTGGTGAACTAGCTGCGCCTTGCAGATGTAAGTTCCTTTCTTATAGTTTATTTTAGTATCCCCCAAGGTTTAGGATTATTGAAGTGTCGGTTTTGGTTTCATTGCTTGTTTTGTCCTATGGTCTAGTGTTTGCTTTCATTTTGAACGGTTTGCTTTTCTTTTAGCTAGTCGATTCGGCTGATGCTGTTCAGCCCCCAGACTTCCCCTTGACACTGCTCGGGGTCGATGTGGCTGGGGTAGCCTTTACATAGCCTCTTACCCCGTGTTCTGCTGAGGAGACGGACGCTGGGATGGAGTGGCGTGACCGGGTATACCGGGTAAGTTTCGGTTTTTGTTTTGGATTCTAAGGGTTAGGTTTTCCCTGGCTAACTTGCGTGGTTTCACCTTCCAGGTTTCATCGGCTTGCCATCAGCGGTTGTGGCAGGCTGCCAACTGCTTCAGGGTTGAGAGGAAGAGAGAGGCTGAGGCTACAGGTCGTGCTACGGGTGCTAGTGAGGAGGTTGGAGAAGTTCCTGAGAGAGTTACCGTAGATATATTGTCGGGAATGGACGGTAGTGGGTCTCCTCTCCTTGATTTAGAGGAACTAGGTTCGGACGAAAACATTGGTGGGCTTGTGATAGCCATAGGCGCAGCTTCTAGGGGTCCTCCCTGGTTTGTGAACTCGATTTAACTTTTTAGTATTTGAGTTGTTTTAGTTTAGTCTTTGCGTTTTTTTGTGAAATGCTTACCTAAATTGACAAGTAATCACTTCATGGTTATTTTATTCGTGATTTCATCGTAGTTTAGGAAGTTTTACAATGCGTTGGGGTTGCATGAGAGTACGAAAGCGGTTTTTTGGATTTTTGAAATGCGTTAGTTTGAGCCGGGAGTTGGATCAGATAGTACGTCGATTAAAACATTTTGACTCGAGACGGACGAAATGTAAGAGGTCAACGTGCTATGACCGAGTGCACTATAATGCAAATGTAGTTGTTTCGACATTCATAATGAGGCCAAAGCCGAAATCTAGGCTACCTTTGAAAAAAAGTTAGATCACTTTTTTGTATATTCAAGACAATGCCGTACTGGGCTTACAGACGCGACTTGACAACAACCGTTAAAGGCTACGACATGCCTAGGTGGGGTAGCTTATCCCCCTAAAGAAAAAAAATGAAAAGACATCTAAGTCTGTTGGATCCGATGGACGAAATGTACCGTCCGTGTGGACCTGACACTCTTGCGTGGGCATTTCGGCTGTTGGAAAAGAATTTAGCGACTTCAGGAGGTTGTTCCTGACGTCCGTGGTTGTCGGATGTGAGTGAAAGGTTAAGGATCGTGGAGATGACCGTATTACAGAATAAGGAAACTATGTGGGCTAATGTCGCTAAGAGCCCGACCGAAGACGGCGTTACCGATCCTAGTGTTCATCAGTTCATCTACACGGGCCGAGACCGACAAGACCCTATATTGAAAATGTGAGTGAGGAGGGGAAGTGAGATTGGCTGGGCTCGCTTTTGGCTAGGGAGGTGGAAGCTTGCGTTAGGAGGGTCAATGGTGAGAGACTCAAGCAAGCACACCCGAATGGCGAGGGAAAGGAAAAGTTGGACCGGTAGAGCCCAGCCGTTTAGTACTATGTTGTATTAATTGATATTATGTGGGGTATTAGTATTAGTTTTTTGTAGGGTTTTGCTTGACACGTCGTCATTTTTCGGGGTAGCCAAATTTCGGATGCTCGATGTAAAGGGCCTCGACAAAGGCTTGATTTAACTGATTTTTTTTTATTAATGAGATGCACATTTTTTTTCTTTTTTTTGTGGTGGCTCGCAACTCGATTCTTCATTTTGCCCGGAGCGCCCTTTCGGGTTTTCACTCCGTCCACGACTCACCTTTTTTTGCTCTTTTTTTCTTTCTTTCTTTTTTTGTTTTTTTTGTTTTTTTTACGACGGCTCGCAACTCGTTTCTTCATTTTGCCCAGAGCGCCCTTTCGGGTTTTCACTCCGTCCTTGGCTCGTCGTTTGTGCTTCGTCATTGGAATCACTCGTTAACCGGAGCGTGGAAAAAGGTTTCGGTTTGCATGTGAATCGAGTAATCAATTTTGTTATTTGGTTGGTTGTACCCGAAGAAGGGTTGCCTACGTATCCGTGTTTAGACGGAATCAAACCATGTTCGTAGTTCTTTTATAGATGTGAGTGATTTTGCTTTATACTCGTTATGCCAATTATCGATGTGAGATGTTTAGAGAGTACTCTCCCTAGTTAAAGAACTGAGGCGGAGTGATTGGGTGTGACCTCTTGAAAGTGACAATTACCGAGATACCGTGTTTGGGTCAGGGTGACTGGCTTGGATGGTTTTGGAATGTGGAGCTAGGTAGTAAGTGGTTTCGATAGATCAAAATCTGGAGCTTGATTTTTGTGGAGTTAGGGCTATGGGCTAAGGTTTTGTAATGTGGTAGGAAAGGGGAAGCTGAGCAAAAATGACTCAGACTTCAATCGGGCGGGATGTAAATTACGTGGGATCTGATTTCCATGTCTGGCCCTAACGGTTGGGGTTATCCTATTGAGCTTGAATCCTCAAATTCTGAACTGTCTCCTAACAAGTGTCTCGGGAAGATCTTAAGGGTTGTAATGCACGGAGGCTAGTATTTGGGTGCTAGTTGACTGGTCTATTCATTTTTCTTTTCCTTTTTTTTCGGACTTTGCACTTAAAGTCGAGTTGAATGATTGGAGGTTTCATTTTGACCGTTTAGCTTAGTCTTGATTATTGAATTGGCCCGGTTTAGCTTGGCCTTGTTTTCACTTTTTCCTTTGGCTCCTTTTGGCCATTTCAGACTCTTTTTTTTCAAGACTAGCACCTATGGTGGGGATTGGTCGGTCTTTTATTTGAGGGATATCTATTGTGGGAAATGGGTTTGACTTCCGTCTTTGATTGCAAGCTAAGAGACTATCTAGATTTGTCATAGGATTCAGTAATGCTCGTTCTAATGGATAGTTTATGGCTTTCTATACCAGACATGGAATAGGTAAAAGAAAAGAACACGGGATCTCAGTTCTTGTACTTCCTCATCGTTTCGTGGTATGTTTGATTGTTATCTATAAATGGCATTGTATCGAGTCGTAAGCGAGAAATATATGTTTTAAATCAAGCGATTGTCGAGGCGCATTATAAAGGAAGAAATGTTTGTTTCTTTTTATTGATAGTAATAAGTGGACTATGCACCCGAGGTATTATTTTCGGGGAGGTGGAGGATAGATCCCCTCGCACCTCTTGACTCAAAGTAAAAACAAAAGACATTTGTTATACTATTAGGTCTAGGCCCTAAGACGAACTAGACTTTGACTCGGACACGGATTCACCTGTCTTGGACAGTTTCCCGCGGGTAGCCGAGGTTTTCCTCGATATTCAGAACATTTTCCTCTATAGGGTCGAGGTGGGAATAATCGATGGTGTCGTCAAAGATGGCATGGACACTAATGGGGTTTGTGGTATTGTTTGGTTTCTCGGGTGGAGGGAGAGGAATCGTCCCGTTTTCTATCATATCTTGTATGGTATTCTTGAGCCGAAAACAAGATTCAGTATCATGGCCATTGCCACGATGGAAATGGCAATATTCATTAGCATCCCATGCCCTTTTCCTCTTGTTTACGGGTGGTTCCGTAGTAGGACCTATTGGCTTGAGCTTTCCTTGCTCAATTAGCCTTTTTAAGGCTTCGGCGTATGTGATGCCTAGCTTGAAAAATATCCTAGGGGTGGAATTTGTCTTCCCTCTAGTGGTTGGTTCAAGAAGGTGTACTTCCTCGGCTTTGTTATTTCCGGACGTTCCATAAGGCCGGGTTCCCGTGGAAGTGGTTGGTCTCTGATAGCCTTTCCCCATTATCTTGGAGAATACTCCCTTTTTTATATCGTCCTCTAGGCGCATTCCTAGGGTGGATAGTTCCTTAAAGGTATGGATGTTTTGGTACCTAAGGTGAGAGGCGTAAGGGGGTCTAAGGTTATCGACAAATTTCTCTACTAAGGTGGCCTCGTCAGGGCGGTTCACTAATTGGGTGCTGACCTTTCTCCACCTAGTCAGAAATTCGGCGAAGCCTTCCTTCTCGTTTTGGGAAAGGACTTCGAGGCTTCTAATGGTGACTTTCATTTCGGAATTATCCACATATTGTTTTGCGAATTCTATGGAAATATCGTCTCACGTGGATATCTTTTTGGGATCGAGCGAATAAAACCAATATCGAAGTGTGTCCCCTAAAGAGGATGGGAATATCCTAGAGAATAGGTTGGGCTTGACCCCCTTAATGGCCATGTAATCCTTAAAGACCCGGATGTGATGAGGGGGTCCTTCGTTCCTTTAAATTTTGGTATGTAGGCTAAGGAAAAGTTTTCTGGTAGCTGATCGTTCACCTTTTCAAACTTCCTATAGTTTTCGAGGTGGACATTTTTGCCTTAGTTTAGGCGCATTTGACTTTCGAGGAAATCTATGCGATTCATAGCGGATTGGAGGGTGTCATCTTGAGGTAGGGCGATGGGATCACTAGGGATGATGCTGACGGGTGCCCCACCTAGCGGGGTGGAATTTAAAAGGACCTCGTTGAGGACCCGGTTGTGGTGTTCATCTGAGGCCCTATCTTCCAAATGGCCTAGGCGAGAGTCTATGTTGTTTACGGATGCACTCACCGTGATAATGGTGGCTTGTAAATCCCGAATCAGGTTAGTTAGGGTTTCTACGATGTTATCCCCAGATTGTTCGGCGTTGTTCCCACTATGGTTACTTGCGTCTGTGCTTGAATCTCCTGACATGACTGGAAGGGGTGGTATTAATGAGAATGGATCTACCAGACGGCTTAAAGACTCGTGGAATGCCCGTAATTGAGCTACACGGAAATAAGACCCTTGACTCGCGTGTGTTTGCAGTCATTTGGCGTAGGGACTCAGGTGCTTTAGACTCTTGGTATATTCGGCGAAACACCTAATGAATTTAGGTCTCTATATTGAGACGATTTGACACAAACCTCGGAGGTGAGGTTTAAAGAAGACTTCTCGAAAGGAGACGACCCAAAATGTAAGACCTCGAGTAGAGGTGATCCTCGTAACTAACACAGACAGTTAATCACATGGTTGCATGACATAAGAAGTTGATCGCGATCCCGGCTCAGGATCAAAAAATTTTGATATTTTTTTGAAAACGACCGATACTCGCAGAGGGAAGTCTTCTCTTTTGAAAACAATTTTGCAAAACTAGGGTGAGGATGGTGTGGTGACATCATTTGTGATGTGAAAAATGCGCTGTTATGCGTGTGCGTCGGGAATTCGGCGATAGCAATAGTGTAAAGGCTTTTTTTTTAAAAAAAGAGCATGGTTCTTGGGGGAACCAGTTTTGAAAATAATAACGTGATGCTTTTATCGAAACTACTATCGATTAGCTAGCTCGATACTGGTGGTGCACGGGATGCTCGTGATAGAGCGTGAACTCTAATGACGGTGTTTTAAGGGTGTGACTAAATCCTAGTTAAGGATTTAACTAGTGATTAGTGTTTTTAGAAAAGCCTTTTTTTTTAAAACGAGTTATTCTCGTTTGTCGGTTGCAATAAATAGCATTTGACGTTGAGGGTGGTGTGTTTGTGAAAAGTGTTTCGAGAATGTAACCGTTTTGGATTCCTTGACTTCATTAAATGAAGCTTTGGTTGTGTTAACGATATGTGTGTAAAAATAGAACATATTTTTATTTTTAAAATAAAAATGTAACCGTTTGGTGCACCTTGATCCCATTGATCGGGAGTTTCGGTGGCATTAACGGTATTCGTTGTTTGACAGGTTTTATTTTAGCCGTGTGACGGCGTTCGAAAATGTATTTCTTTTTTCTTTGAAAACATCGAGTGTAAAATTTGCCATGACAATGGCGTCTCAATTTTTTTTTCCTTTTCTTTTTAGAAATCATGACTTGACCGGAGTATCAGTGTTTAAGAAATCGTTTTGGAAAGATGAGATATTTTCGAAAACGGAATTGGGTGCAGTTGAATATGTTGGCGTGGTTGAATCCAGATTTTTAGTGTTTTATTTTGGTTGAATTGTTCAAACACGCTACACATAGCTAGGAATGCGTACACTCATGCAGGATGCAGACACGGGTAGGTTAAGGTAGGCTACCGCCCACGAATAATCTTTACTTAGGTATTGACAATGATCCGGGGAGATGAGTTTCATACCGTCCGTTCGGAACTATCTGCTTATTAATCCCGCGGATTACGCGTTAGGCGGCCGGAGCGTCAACCAAGGATCTCTTCGTGCGTCCCCAGAGATCTTACCGCGAAGAGGTCGATTGGTCCTGATATCGGTTAAGGTGAGCTTTTTAGGGCCAAAACCTGTAGTGACCACAACTAGAAACTAAGAAATAAGCTTCACCGACCTCGTTCAAGTTACACCATCGCTGGAAACTTGTTTCCAAATCCCCAGCGGAGTCGCCAAACTAAGGACGTCCGTCCGCACCGCCCGGTGCCCCGCGCGGGACCGACCCAATTTTCAACATGTGCCGGCGGCCACCAACGCGGCCCCCTCCTTGCCGGGGGCCGGTCCGATCTCGCATACGGGGCGAAGTGTCAGACCTCGATTTGGATGACGATCCGGACTTGTACTAGACGGGTGCGGGCACCCGTATTTCCGTTTGGGAATCGATCGAGACGTGGTTGTAAATGTGTAAACGCCGATTCATTTGGTAAGGCGACCTTTTTAGTGGACTGAATTCGTTGCCAATTTGTGGAGTCACCACCGAGTCAATTATGGGGACTCGGAAACCGTTCAAGTCAACTTTGATCCCTTACCGGCTCAAAGTTGAGTGGCACGGGATCTAAAGATAAAGACTTGTACCCTTAAGCACTCCATGCCTGGAATGACTCTCATTGCAAATGGTTTCGGACATCCGGAAACCGTCGATTCGAAGTAAGAGGTGAGGGTACGTATTGGGAAGCCAACATCCGATAGATGTCGACACCCAATCCCGCCCGCACTAAAGCGGCCTCTACTAATCAATCGGTGGGCTGATATCCTAGTTCTTTTGTTGTAGTGGAAGTACTGTAACATCCGTTGTTTTAACCCTATATTTAGCTACGTCGGTTAGTTAAGGACAAGTAAGTTTTATCGTCGAAGTAGTGGTGTTTACATTCTTTGCATGCGATTTCACGTGACAAGCAGGCCATGAAAAGATGCACGTAGGAGAGTAGAGGGTACTAGTATTATACGTATTAGCAAATCAGGTTTAACGCGATAATAGGGATATTAATCGTTCTTATGGTATACCTTACCTGGTATTCTGCTTAAGATGCGCCGGTTCGGCATTAATAAAGGTGCATCGAACCTAATAAGGTGAGCACCCGGACTAATACGGAACCCGACCATCACTTTCTTTAGTTTTAAGTTATTTTACGTTTTGAATTCCGTGTTAGGTGATTTAGCATGCGATTATAAGGTCATAAAAGCAATAAATCATACGAAAAACTGTGAATGTAAGTAAATCACATTGTGAGGAATTGCACCCTCGGAGTATACACTAAACGGGAATCGATCCATAGATAGTTTTGAGAACGGAACTCGGAATTACTCGTGTTTATTTAGTTTGTTTTAGTATTTGTGGTTGAAGTTGGGACGTTACGTATTTTAGTAGATGCTTGTGGGCCTACCGCACACATCTAGTGTTGTCGTAGTGCATAATAATAGAAAGTACAAATATGGAAAGTTTTGTTTAGATGGCAGCCTAGTGATGACTCAATCAACAGGCGGATCCTCCTAGCTTGACCAGCGACTCCGGCAGAATTCCGTTACGTTTGACCTTCCCGCGGCTACTCCGGCAGAGCTTGGTTGCTAAGGACTAGTTCTTCGGCTAATCCGGCAGAACTTCGTTACTAGTTTTGAGCTAGTCGATCACAGGCACCTCGGTATCGAGGGGGGTGCTCGAAGGTTAGGAGTAGCATCAATGTCGCCTTTTTTTATCGGAACTACGATCGAGTGGATCGTTTGCCTCGGGTGTCGGAGTGCGAGCCCTTAGCGAGAGTTTAGAGGGAGAAGAGAAGAATGAATTGTGTGTCGAATGAATGAGACGGAGGCGGGTATTTATAGGTGTTTTCGGCCCTCGTCACCCATATGGGCGCCTGAGCTGGGGCGCACCAGGACTCAGGCGCCTGGGCTAAGGCGTGGTGAGACCCAGGAGTGCGGGTGTGGCGGTTGGGATTTTGAGGATACGGTTTTGATAGTTTCCAAAACCGTGAGACGGGTGTATAATACGTTTCTTGGGTGTTAAGGCTTCCCATGGCTTGACCAAGCGCCGTGGGTTTAGTGGGCCTCGGGTGTTCATCCCGAGGTTCGCTTGACACGGTGTTGACTCGGTTCGAGTTTCGGGGCCGACTCAGGGTCTCGATGTCGGAATTAACTCTAATTAGTGTCTATGTGACCGTAACGACACGACTAAGGCTGCCATCA
The DNA here is from genome assembly GCA_958450325.1 of Agrostemma githago. NCBI lineage: Eukaryota > Viridiplantae > Streptophyta > Magnoliopsida > Caryophyllales > Caryophyllaceae > Agrostemma > Agrostemma githago. Next base: position 21,893,223 of record OY288240.1, on the reverse strand, counting down.
TGTTAGTTTTTAATTTTTCCGAGTAATTATTTGATCCGTTCTATAGGAAAACTACCTACAACATCGCGAACTCGTGTCGCGTTGCAGTCCTATCGTCATCGGGTGTTTGTTGGGCACTTCTGCAGCCACCAGGTCCAAATCTGGGTGTCTAAAGGAATTCATGGCTATCAAGGGTGTGGATTCTTCGATGTTCAAGAATCTCTTTGCTGCATCCCTTGAGAATCACCCACGGGCCTGGTACTATAGGCTAGACCCGAAGAAATACCCTACCTTGGATGATGTGGCTTTGGAATTTGCTCGGAACTATGCTGACAAGACCGAGATCCAAACCACAATGCGCTCTTTGGAGGTTATGGCGCAAGAGCCCAAAGAAGGTTTTACCAAGTACCTTCAACACTGGAGGGCCGAAAGCGTGAAACTGGTTGATAAGCCCAGTGAGAAAACTTTGGTGGAGGCTTTTGTCAAGAATCTCCTTCCCTCCTACCGGGTTCATCTCCGGTACGCTGTCATACCCAATTTCACCACCCTTACTGAAATGGGTATGAAGATTGAAGACGACCTGAGGTTAGAGGGCCTTAATAAGGCCTCTAGCAAATGATACATACCAAGGGGCTTCCTCTTCCACTACTAAGCCCCAAGCTGCAACTCGCAGCATTTTCGACGCGGTCAATCTACTAGATACCCCGTCCAAGAAGAATACCCCACCTCGGGTATTCACTGATATAGGTACCACCTATACTTATGCCTTACAAAGGCTATCCTCCAAGGGCCTAATTCAACCGATAGGCCCAACTCCCGAAGTTCCGGTCGAGCGACGCTCCAAGAACTACAATGCCCAAGCGTATTGCCAATACCACCGAGGCAATGGGCATGATACCGAAAAATGTTGGAAGCTGAAGCACCTGATCCAGGACTTGATTGAGAGCGGTAAGATCCCGCTGCCTGGAGATAAGCCGATCCACTAGTACAAAAAGCACTTGTGACTTCGGTTAAAAAGGACATATGGCTACGGTTAAATGGGCGTAGTAAATCAAGGCATAGCATTAAGTCTATGAGTGTGGCTACGGTTATGAACCGAAGCAAAAAGCTGGTGAAAGGTTTCAGTCATTGAGATGAACCGAAGCCAAAAGTAGTTCTGGCTTCTGTTGTTCATAGGAACCGTAACCAAAGGTTGATAAGAGGCTTCGATTATTTGAGATGAACCGTAGCAAAAAGTACTTTTCGCTTCAGTTGTTTGTAGGAACCGAAGCCAATGGTTGATAAAAAGCTTCGGTTGATTATTATAACCGAAGCTAAAAATATATTAAAGGCTTCGGTTCATAATAAATAACCGAAGTCATTTCATAGTTAAAAAATAAAAAAAAAAACCAAAAATTTCACATGAAATTAATATTAGTATATTTTAGTAACCACCAAAAAAGTACATTATCCAAAATAATACCACTTACAAATTACAATTAGCTAGCTATTACAGCCAACCAAAAATATAAATTTCAAGATAATAACTCAAGCTATTAAAATTAACAAGTAATACTCCGTACTAAACTTTATCAATTGCTTTCGTATTAATGAAGCATCATCATCTCAGCCTTTTCGACACTTCGTTTAAACGTGGTCACATTTTCCTTCATGCATCGTGTAATATTTTTTTTTTTTTGATTTCCTTTCAAAACCAGTTTAGGCAGCTCTACAAGCCCTGCACACAATGCTTAACAGAAGTAATAAGGATACAAAACCTGCATACAATGCTTAACATAAGTACTAAGGACAACTGATATTCTACAACCACTAATTTGTACATCAATACTTACCGGGAATAGTTCATACAAAGCATCCCAAGCAACATGACGGACAGTTCCGGTAGGAAATGTCGGACCTCCGGGTGAAGTAAAACTGTATAGGCAAGGCTTCAGCCATGTACTAGTTGTCATTCTAAGCTCTAGACCTGGAAAAGTATTGTAAACTCAAACTCGGTCTTGCCTAATACGGAGTACTTTAAAACATGTACAATAAGAGTATCGAGGCAAACGAGATAGTATGTGTACCTTGCTAAATCTTGATTTGAAATAGATAAGGCAGCAGGACGGGTTCGACCATCAATTTCTGAAGTTGGGCTACGAAAAAAATGGTTGCTATGAAGGTGATTTTTAACATCTAGCAAGTAAAAGGATAAAAAAACGGAATTATAGTGTAAAACCGTTGTACGATAAATAGTTAGTAACTTACCGTAAAAAAATTCCTCAACTTAGTTTTATCATCCTCACCTAGCTACCTAGCATTCAAGATGGCATGAAAATATGATTAGTGATCATCGATGATGAAGGAGATAGATGGATAATAATAATAATAATAATAATAATATCCTGCAGATAGATGGGTTAGCTTGCTTATTTTACCTCTCTGTGTTCTTAAGTCTTTTTCTCCCAGGAGTAACCTTGAGTGTAGAGCTGTCGTGAAGCGCCAGCGTCAGGAGGAGTGTATTACTAGTGCCATTCGCACTTGGGGTACCCCTGGTGGTATTGCTCTGCTTCTGCAGGAGACCTTAGCTGAGGAGGGTCCTTCTCTTCGTTTGGAGGAGGACATTGACTCTAGTGAGGTTAACTTGCGGCAGTGTCGGCGGAAGATTTGTGATGGTCATTACGCCGCCGCTGTCCGGGTGCTTTCTTCGTCTGGCGTTGCCCCTTACTCGGCCGATACTCTGCAGGCTTTGAAAGACAAGCACCCCACTATTCCGCCCCCTTCCTTGCCGCCTTTGCCTGCCGCTCACCCACAGCTCGTCGCGTCCACGACTGTCGTGTTGGATATGATCAGGAGTTTTCCGCGTGGCACTTCTTGTGGACGGGACGGTTTTCGTGCCCAACATCTTCTGGATTGTTTGAGCGGGGCCGCGGTGGCTATCTCGGATGATCTGATCACCTCTATCACTAGGGTGGTTAACCTGTTTCTCGAGGGCAGATGCCCGCAGGTTCTCAGTGAGTACATCGCCAGTGCCCCGCTTACCCCGCTTGTTAAACCAGGTGGTGGGGTCCGTCCTATTGCTGTGGGTACGGTTTGGAGACGTCTTGTCTCTAAGGTTGGGGCTATTCTGATTGGGCCGTCGCTTTGTGGTTATTTTGAGAGCCTCCAGTTTGGGGTCGGGGTTTCCGGTGGAGGAGAGGCCATTCTGCACGCCTTGAATCGGTTTATTGAGGATCGTGGTAGTGATGTGGGCCTTTCCATGCTTTTGGTCGACTTCCAGAATGCTTTTAATTTGGTCGACCGGGAGATCATGTTGCGTGAGGTTCGCCGTTGTTGCCCTGTTCTTTCCCGCTGGGTCGAGTTTTGCTACTCTCGGCCCGCCAGACTCTTCTTCGGGGAGCATAGCCTGTGGTCTTGTCAGGGGGTCCAGCAGGGTGACCCTTTGGGCCCTCTTCTTTTCGCTTTGGTCTTGCATCCCTTGATTTGCAAGATCCGGGACTCTTTTTCCTTGAGCTTGCAGGCTTGGTACTTGGACGACGGCACCATCGTTGGAGATACTTTGGTCGTGGGGAAGGTTTTGGAGCTGATTATGGAGGATGGTCCTCGCTTGGGTCTTCACCTTAATGTCGGAAAAACCGAGGTTTTTTGGCCTAAGGAAGACCCTAGGAGTCGACTTCCGGGTGTTTTTCCCCCTGATATTTCTCGACCGGTTCGTGGTGTCAAAGTCCTTGGTGGTCCCGTCAGTATCTGTCGTACTTTCAGCAGTGAGCTTGTGGCGAAGAGAGTTACGAGAACCATTGAGCTTATGGATTCGGTTGCCAAGATTGAGGACCCGCAGTGCGAGCTGTTGTTACTTCGTGCTTGTGCCGGTATTTCTAAGCTCTCTTTCTCTCTGCGAACCTGTCCCCCTACGGTCTTCGACTCGGCTAAGACCTTTGATGCGGCATTGCGGTCTAGCCTGGAACGCATTGTCACCGCGTCTGGCCCCGGGTTCGGGGACTGGCAGTGGCGTCTTTCCACACTGCCTTTTAATCTCGGGGGGCTGGGTGTGTATAGCGCCGGGGATGTCATGCACTATGCCTTTTTGGCTTCTCGCCTTCAGACCTCTGAGTTGCAGGCTACGCTCCTTCGGCCTTCAGCTGTCTCTACTCCCGGGCCGACCTTCGATGCGGCCTTGACTCTGTTCAGCGAGACCACCGGTTCCGACGTCTTCCGTAATCCTAGTGAAGTCGCTGCCCCCAAACTCATGAAGAAATTGGCAGATATATACTTCACGAAGGTTGCTGCTTCTTTAGAATCGGTTTTCTCCTTGACTCGACGACAGGTGGCTTTGTGGAAGTCTCTGCAGGGTGCTCACACGTCTGACTGGTTGCGCGCAGTTCCTATCTCCGGGCTGGGACAGACCATGAATGGGAGGACTTATCGATCTGTCCTTAGCTATCGGTTGGGTGTCCCTTTGTTCCCGGTACCCAAGCCCTGTTCTGCTTGTTCCCGAGTCTTTGAGGGGGACATTTTTGGAGATCATGCTGTGTCGTGTGCTGGTACCGTTGGTATTAAACATAGACATAACTTGGTTCGTGACACCCTTTTGGACATCTGTTTCCGATCTGGTATTTCGGCCGGTAAGGAGGTAGATGTCGGTTTGATCGATGGGCACGATAGGCCCCTACGCCCCGCGGATTTGCTTCTTTATTCCTGGGATAGGGGCCGTGATGTGTGTGTCGATTTGACGAGGTCGTCCCCTTTGACCCAGTCTGCGATGTCTGATTTTCTACCTGGCCGCGCAGTCGCTGATGCTGCTCAGCGCAAGTGCGCCAAGTATGGAGATTTGTGCACCAAGATTGGGTATGGTTTCCTACCTTTCTCTTTCTCTTCCCTAGGGGAGCTCGACGCGGAGGCCGCTGCTTTACTCAAGCGGATTCAGAAATTCTCTATCTCTCAGGACGCGGGAGCTCGGGCAGCTGCTTTTATTTTTACTCGTCTTAGTTTTTCTATCGCTAAGGGAGTGGGAGCCCAGATAGTATCTCGGCTTCCCTCTAACTTCTTGTAATTTGTTCTGGTGTTTAATGAAAGTTCCGTTTCATAAAAAAAAAAAAAAAATAAAAATAAAAAAAAAAAAATAATAATAATAATAATAATAATAATAATAATAATAATAACAACAATAATAACAACAACAATAATAACAACAACAATAATAACAACAATAATAACAACAATAATAACAATAATAATAATAATGATAACAATAACGATAACAATAACAATAACAATAACAACAACAACAACAACAACAATAATAATAATAATAATAATAATAATAATAGACGGAGGTCTTCTGGCCGGTCGAAGATCCGAGAAGCTGGTGTGCTGGTGTTTTCCCCACCTCTATTGCCAGGCCCTTGCACGGTGTTAAGGTCCTTGGGGGACCGGTCAGCGTGTGCCCAGCTTTCAGTGGCGCTCTTGTCTCGAAGAGGGTCACCCGTACTATAGAGCTCATGGACTTGGTTGCTACGAATGAGGATCCCCAGTGTGAGTTACTTCTTCTCCGGGCGTGCACAGGTATTTCTAAGTTATACTTTGCTTTGTGCACTTGCTCTCCCCGTGCTTTTGGGTCGGCCTACCTTTCTTTCGACACTGCGCTCCGCTCTAGTCTTGAGCGTATTGTCACGGCGTCCGGACCCGGTTTCGGGGAGTGGCAGTGGCGGCTGGCCACCCTTCCCTTTTCCCTAGGGGGGCTCGGTGTCTTTGCCGCCGCCGATGCCCTGCACTTTGCCTTCCTTGCTTCTCACCTCCAGTCTGTCGATTTGCAAGCTAAGCTGCTTCGTCCCTCCAAGATCGCCTCCCCTGGATTTGCCTTTGAGTCTGCCTTGAGTGGGTTCGTTGAGGCTACCGGTTCTGACTTCTTGTGTAACCCCTCTGAGATCGCTGCCCCAAAACTTATGAAGAAATTGACAGATATATATTTCACGAGGGTCGCTATTGTAGCGGAATCTGTTTTCTCCTTGACTCCTCGACAGATTGCTCTGTGGAAATCTCAGCAGGGGGGCCATTCTTCTGACTGGCTGAGGGCGGTCCCTAATACTGGGCTCGGGCAAACCATGAACGGTCGGACATATCGCAGTGTGCTTAGGTACCGCCTTGGAGTCCCTTTGTTTCCGCTTTCCGGGACCTGCTCTTCTTGCTCCAGGAGCCTCAGAGACGATTTTTTGGTGATCACGCGGTTTCGTGTGCTGGTACTGTGGGGATTAAACATCGCCATAACCCTGTCCGCGACACACTGTTGGATATTTGCTTTCGGACGGGGATCTCTGCAGGTAAGGAGGTGGAGATTGGCCTCTGCGACGATAACGACAAGCCCTTGCGACCGGCCGACCTCCTGCTCTACTCGTGGGACAAGGAGCGTGATGTTTGTGTTGATCTGACTGGATCCTCGCCCTTGACTCAGTCTGGTCTTAGCGCTTTTGAGCCTGGACAGGTCGTTGCTGATGCTGCCCGTCGTAAGTGTGCCAAGTATCAGGCACGCTGCACGGCGATCGGGTTCTTACCTTTCTCCTTCTCCTCTCTTGGCGAGTTTGACACGGATGCTGTTTCTCTACTCCAGCGGATTCGGAAATTCGCTTTATCACAAGATGCTGGAGCGCGTGCCGCAGTTCATATTTTCACTAGAATTAGCTTTGCAATCGCTAAGGGAGTGGGAACCCAGATAGTATCTCGACTTCCCTCTAACTTCTTGTAATTTGTTCTGGTGTTTAATGCAAGTTCCGTTTAAATAATAATAATAATAATAATAATAATAATAATAATAATAATACTCTCTCTCTCTTTCGTTCTAGAGAAAGAATTTCTCTCTCGAATGCGACTTCACGACGATCGTCGACGATGACGGGGACAGGGCGAGGAAGGGGGAGGCCGCGAAAGGTACAATTGGAACAGGAAAAAGAGCAACCTATGGATCCGATGGATGGGGAACTGGAGACGAATACTGATGAGCCGGATACTCGTACTCCGGCGAAGGGAGGTTCTATCAATGATATGATTCATCAAGCTTTTCAGTCGGCTTCGGCGATGGTCTCAGGAGGTTCTAAGGAGTCTGGGCCTGTGAAGGTAGCTGGAGTGGGGGCGACTCCGGCTTCGGGTCAGGCTAAGGAAAACAGGGGATCGGGATCTTCTGGAGGCAAGGAGCCCAATCCTAAGGTCGTGTTAGAGAAAGGTGGTGTTGATGGTGTTTCTTGGGCTGCTAAAGCCAAGAAAACTAAGATGGGTATGGAGCTACATTTTATGGAGGAAAGCGCAAATTCAACTGAGATTGATATACAGGTTGATGATTTTGAAGATGAGTTGGGATTATGGAAGTTTACTCTAATGGGTAACATAATTGGTGCTCGACCAACACTTAAGAATATGGAGGATTTTGTGCAAAAGCATTGGAATCAGGTTCGATTTCCGGTGGTTCAATACTTTAAACGAGGATGGTTTTCATTTCGTTTCAGTAGCCAGAAGGATGTGGACACTATTCTTAAGGGAGGACCATGGTTAGTTGGTCAGAATACACTGATCTTGAAGCAATGGAGTCCGCTTTTTTCTCAAGAGATGGATCGAGTGTCAAGGGTGCCTGTTTGGGTCTTATTTTCGGACCTTGACCCGTATCTTTGGTCGGCATTGGTTCTGAGTAAGATGGCGAGCAAAGTTGGGTGTCCTATGTTTGATGACACCACCACAACGTTCAAGGAGAAACTCTCCCTTGCTAGGGTGTTGGTGGAAGTTGATGTTTCACAAGAATTGCCTGAAATGGTGATTATCAATGTTCCTGTTCTTGGTCAATCTGCTCAGAGGGTGGATTATGAATGGTTGCCTTATTATTGTTCAGGATGTGGAAAACTTGGACACACAAAGGCTAAATGTAAGAGAGAAAAGAAGAATGAGCAGGCGGTATCTACTGTACCTGCCACTAGATACACTCCTAAGAAGAATGGCCCTCAGAGGGGAGGTGGTACCTCAGAAGGGAAGGATGTGGAGCCTCCTATCCCAACTGTAATGCATCGTGGAACCTGATAAGTGTAGTTTGTAGTGCCTATTTTGCTGTGTTTTGGTCCCGTTTTCCTTGCGGAATCGCTCCTTGGGAGCGGTTCATGGGCTACTTATGCTTCCTCTAGTTCGTTTCAGGTTCCCGAGACCATTCATGACGAGTTGGAGCAATTCTGACTCAATACATACACTTTTCGGAGCCAACGAAGCGGAGGAACGATAACTCGATGCCTTGGATTCGACCCCGAGACCTTGGGACCCATTCCCGAGCCTCCGAGACCCGATCCCGAGTCCCGAGAATCGATGAGAAGTCCATGTGAAGCAAGAAGGAACCAAAAGAATCATATTGGAGGCCTACAAGACTCATCCCCGACGGGTATGCACCTCATCCCGTCCGGGATGAAGTGCACTTTTTAAGAGGCCACTGTGAGCCCGTCCCGGTCGGGATGATCCCTTCCCGGTCGGGACCAACAAGCTGTAACACGCATCTCTTTATTTCATCCTCCCTCATTCTTGTAACCTTATAAATACTTCCCTCTTGTATTGTTTATGTATCTTACCTTAACCTAGACTATCTTAAGCTTCTCTACAACATATAAACCCTAGATTTAGTTTTCCTCTCATTAGTTTAATCTTCCTTTAATCTTTAGTTAATCTTAGTTAATTAGTCTTGTAATTAAGAAGATTCTTGAAGACTCATCCAAGATTTACAACTTTGGGGTTTCATTTGGGTTTCTAATTGATTCAAGTTTTCATCTTTTTCATCCTATTGTAATGGGTATAATTTCTCTTCTCTTAATCTTTGTTTTATCATCAAGTTTTAATCATTGATTATTGTTTATTGTTCTTGATTGTTTATGATGAATGTTTTGATGTTTATGATGTTGTTTTATCTTTTCATTGTTGTAGTTAGTTTGAATATGTGTGAGTAGTCTCCTTGTGGGTTAGTAAGGGAATTAAGGGTAGAATATGGGTGATTAGGGTTTGATTAGGGGTAAAGGGTGAATCTTTGTTGTTAGTCACATACTTGGCACACCATGTGTTTGTTGAAATGCTTGTTTGAGTTGTAATGGCCATGCTTCTCATGCTAGTTTTCCTCTATTCATTGTTTGTCTTGTATGTGCTCATGTTGAGGATAGTGTTGAGGATAGTCGTAGTCACGAGAGTGCGGACTAGGGTCTAAGTTGCGAGAACCCGGACCTACCTCGACATCGGTCTAAGTAGCGAGAGCCCGGACCTACCTTGACATCGGTTTAAGTTGCGAGAGCTCGGACCGATTCTAACAATTAGGAGACACCTACACCCTTGACCACCCAAGTCACCCTACTACACTTATGAACCCGACCTAACCCACTTCTTCTTCATATTTGATTCCACTTATTAGTTAGTCTTCGGTTAGTCTAGTTTGCTTGCTAGTTTGATCTTAGTTATTCCGTTTTAGCATCATTTTAGTCTAGTCATTGTTAGTCCAATTCCTTCTTCTCCTCTCATCATAATTCACCATTTAGCACTTCTTTGTGTTTGTTTGGTAGCATAGTCTCGTTCTAGGCCGACCTAGTCTAAACCTTGCAACACCGTCTCCGTGGACACGACCCGACTTACCCTAACGACCGTTAGGTCTTAGCCGGTTATTATTTGGCGGTGGGAATCCACGACAATTCCCATCATCAATTTGGCGCCGTTGCCGGAGACGGTGCATTGTTTAGACTTAGTTTGCTTATAGATAGACTTAGTTACCCTTCTTTGTGCTCTTCTATCATCTCTTGTGCATATTCTCTAGATTTTTCTTGTTTCCTTAGTTCTATTTCTTCCTTTTCTCTTTGTCTCTCGATTGTGCTTGTTTATTGTCGTTACCTAGTGCCCATAAAGCACTAGGTGTTCTCACGTTTGTTCTAGTGTGTAGTGTATGCCTAGGCGGGGAGGCGAATTCTTTCTCTTTAATCCAGAGCCGGAAAGGCTTTTTCGAGCTTTTCGCCAACGGACGATTAACCGGGTTAGAATCTCTCAACCAAGTGCAAGCAATACTCATCAAGAGCAAGCTCAAGGAAACGATTTTGAGGAAGCATCTCGAGAGACGACCGAAGGGAATTTCACCAATCCCTTTGGATATTCTAGTCCTAGTTCCCCCTCTTCATCTACATCAACACCGTCTACACCACCATCTTCTCCCTTATATCCAAGAATGCCTAAGTTTTCTTCTCACTCAACCTTCACGGAAGACGTTTTGCCGGGTCCATCCACTTTACCGGAGGCATATACCGGGAATTTTGTGGCAAAAACGCAATTTATTCAATTGGTCGAGAGAAGTCAATTTAGTGGTTTGCCCACCGAAGACGCGCACCAACATATGGAGACCTTCTCCGATTATTGCGATGCTATTTCCCAAACCGGGGTTTCACAAGACCAAATCCGTTGGGTTTTATTTCCATTCTCATTAATCGGAAAGGCAAAGCAATGGATCAAGAGTCTCGATAGGGCAACCATGGGGATCGATACTTGGAAAAAGCTTGCCTTGGCGTTCTACCAAAAGTTTTACTCTCCGGAAAAGACAAATTTGCTTAGGGCCTCCATCACCGGGTTCCAACAAAGGGATGAAGAGAGCCTATATGAAGCTTGGGAGCGGTTTAAGTCTTTGGTTAGGTCGTGCCCTCATCGTGGACTCTCACAATGGTTCTTGGTACAACAATTTTGGAATGGCCTTTATGAGGACTCGAGAGCTATACTTAATATGGGCTCCAATGGTAGGTTGACCGAGGTTGATGACGACCAAACTTGGGCGAGAATCGAAGAGATGGCGGTGCATAATTCGCAATACTCTAGGCCTAGGAAGGCAAATCGAGGAGGTAGGCACGAGGTTGATGCTATTACTCAACTAAGCATTGACCTTGGAGCTCAATTGAAGACCCATATGGAGACCATTGACAAGAAGCTCCAAGGTCACCTCACTCAAGTTCAAAGCATTGGTTCCTCCAATCATCACTCAATTCAAGAAGTTAATGCTTTGGGATTTGCACCTCCTTTGCCTTATTATGGGATGTGCGATACTTGTGGAATCGTTGGTCATAATCCTATGCAATGCCAAGGAAGTATTGAGCAAGTGAATGCTTTTCAAGCGTTCAAACAAGGTGCCTCCTACTCTAATCAATACCAAGCTTCAAATCAAGTCCCTCAATAACAAGCTATGCAACCTCGTCCCTATGTTCCACCTCCCTTAAGGGACAACAATCAAGGTCACCAAGGTTATCAAGGCAACTCAAGGCCCTTCAACAATTTCAAGCAAAATAACCAAGGCACCTTCCACAACAACAATCAAGGGTTCCAACAAGGGAACTTCAACCAAGGGTATCAAAACCACAACCATGGCAACAATCAAGGCCATAATCAAGGCAATTCTCATGGGTTCCAAGGGAACCGTCAACAACAAGCAACCCAATGTCAACAAAAACAAAGCAAGCCTAGGAGCCGGTCTCCTATTCATGATTACGGTGCTCCATTAGCCCTCACCGATACTCCGCACAATCCACAATCTCCAACTCGTGATTTCGACGTTCAAAAATCCTTGTTGGAGATGCAAAGGGGTCAAATGGAGATGTCAAAGAATCAACAAGAATTCTATGCTTATATTCAAAAGGACAACATGGCGAGAGATGCTCATACGAAGATGCTTGAGACCCGAATAGCTCAACTTGCTTCGGGTAGCTCTTCAAGGCAACCGGGGCAACTACCTCCTCAAGGTGAGACACCGAAATTTGAGCATGTAAATGCTATTACCACGAGGAGAGGTACATCTTATAACCCTCCCACACCCCCTAATGAGCAAGAACCCACAAGAGAAGTTGTGCATCCAATTCAAGAAGATCAAGGCTTGGGAAATCCAATAGAGGAGCAAGTCTTGTGGGAGATCGAGAGACCCCAAGAAGACAAGCTTCCCCCACTTCAAGAAAAAGACAAGGGCAAAAGGAAAGTGTCATTTGAGGAGTCTACCCCGATTGAGCCAAATAAGTTCCATATCAAGTTGCCTTTCCCAACAAGGCAAATGAAGACCAAGGTAGACTCTCAATATGAAAAGTTCCTTAACATTGTGAAGAAATTGGATGTTATTGTCCCATTCACCGAACTACTTACCCAAATCCCGGCATATGGAAAATTTATGAAAGAAATCTTGGCTAGGAAGAGATTCATCGACAAGGAAGAGACCATTGCGTTCACAAGGGTGGTGAGCGAGCTCATTCAAGGTTCTACGCTTCCAAAGTTGAAGGATCCGGGTAGATTTTCGATCCCTTGCACCATAGGCCACTACAAGATCGAAAGAGCATTATGTGATTTGGGTGCGAGCGTGAGTATTATCCCTTATTCTATTTGTTGCCGACTTGGGATGAAGGAGCTTAAAAGTACTTCTATCACACTCCAAATGGCCGATAGTTCATTCAACCGACCATTGGGGATGCTAGAGGATGTGCCGGTGAGAATCGGGAAGTTTTTCATTCCGGTCGATTTCATCGTGCTCGATATGCGGGAAGATGCTATCACTCCCATTATCCTTGGGCGCCCATTTCTACACACCGCCGGTGCTATGATCGATGTGAAGAATGGTAGGATCACCTTCGAACTAGGCGAAGAGAAGCTAGTGTTTGACCTCCAAGGTAACACTTCGCCCACCAACGATGAGTCATGTAATATGATCCAAGCCGCGAAGAACATTGATCTAGGGGGAGAGTCGGGACAAAGCTTGAAGAAGAATTCTTGTGAACTTGAGGATGATGACTCCGAGAGTGGAGAGGATGAGTGCCCATATCATGGGCTTGATGACAAGTTGAAAAGCAAGGAGAAGGATGAGCCTCCCTTGGGGCCACATGAAGACCGGTAGACGTTTGGGTATGTCCCCAAAGACCAAAAGTACAAGTTCAAGTCATTGAACTTGGAAGATCGGGATGCCCCGGGAACGTCAAGGCAAGGCCATGAAGAGCCTTGGTATGTGGTCGGCTATATCTCGAGCTTGATTGAAGACTTCGCTAGGGCCTTCGACTTGTTTCTTCGTGCCCTTGATGGAGATGGAACTAGTTTTTGTTGTTGAAAAAGATTGAAGAATGCACCACCTTGGTTTGACGGAGTTCCAAAAGAACCGTCTCTTTGTATATATCTCTTTCTCTTGTAGTTTGTTTGGTTTTGTGAATTTCTTGATTATTTGGATTATTGATGAGCGTTGTGAGGGAGGGAATTTGATGTGTATTTGAGTTTATGGTGATAGGTGTGAAGTGAAAGTGTCTCCTAGGAAGGAGGGGTTAATGTTGGAGCTTGGACCGTGTGAAGGGAAGTCGGTTTTTGAAGCTTGGAACGAGCTTTTGGGAGCTATAGAGGGTTAGGAGACTCTTCCCGGCCTAGAAGAGGTCATCCCGTCCGGGATGGAAGACCCATCCCGACCGGGAAGGATGTCATCCCGTTCGGGATGAGGTGCACAAAAGATGGGTCTACTGACAGCTCATCCCGACCGGGACGAGACGGTCATCCTGACCGGGACCACCCATCCCGACCAGGATGGACCCCCTGTCCTCCTTCGACCTTTTCTTCGTCATTTGAGCCCACCCAACCACTTTATACCCCCTCCCAACCTCCCTACATGTCCTTACTCTCATCATATGACCCCTACCCCTCACATACACATTCTCACCTCACTTTCTCTTCACTTTAAACCAACTTTCACATCAAAACCCACCCCATTTTACTTTGGTACCCCAACCATGGAACCGTATTGCTATTGGGAAGGAATAACGACGACGACGACTAGCTACATGCCGATATTGAATTATGAAACGATGGAGCGAGTGAGTTGCTAACCGTATGGTACGGCAACTATCCTCTCTTTTCCGTTTTTATAGCTTGTCTTCATTTGTTTATTCCCTTTCCCTTATATCATTTGTGTCATGGTGGCCCTCGGGGCCTTGGTATTTCTTGCTCCCGACTCTCGATGACGTGACTACATCGAGAGTCATTTCAAAATCCAAATTTTACAATATTTTCACCCTTTTGTAGGAATTAGTCGGATTTGGGCGGAATCTGGGCTAGGTGACTTGATTACACCTAGTCTTCCCCTCCCATTTCTTTTTATTTCTTTCTTTTTATTTCTTCCCCCATCCATATCTTTTCTCGTCTCGGCCCACGGTGACTTGACTACACCCCGGTCGGACACTTTCTACCCTTTTCTCCACTTTTTGATTTTTAGCTTTATTTTCGTAGTTTCTTTTCTTTTCTTTTGTGCTCCCATGCACTACGGTCGAGCATGAGGACATTGCTCGGCTTAAGTGTGGGGGAGCGATATTCTATCGTAGTTAGTTTTATTTTTGTAGTTTTTCAAAAAATCTTTAAAAACCCTAAAAATTTGAAAAAATTTCACAAAAATCAAAAGATTTTCCTTTTGTGTGTTTTCCTTTTATGTCGTTGTATCGTGTATTTGTTGTGTTGTGCGCGTTTTGCCTCCCTTTTTCCTTATAGGTTACTTGAATCACCGATAGCTTTGGAGCGCTTTCAAGACTCCCGGTAACATCTTTATCCCTTTTTCTTCTTTATCTCTTGTGGAGCTTGGAGGAGATTGTGATGTTGTGTGCTCGAGAGGAGCTTTGTAATGCTTGTGGTTGATTTGGTTGCTTATTTGGAAGCTTGGGGTGGTGTTTGTGTTGTTTATGTGTTTGTTTTGTTTTGTTTTTGTTTTGTGTCCTTTTGTCTCTTTTTCTTTCATTTTCGTCGTGTCTTCGTTTTGTGTTGTGTATTTGTATCTTGTGTGTAAAAAGGTTTCCGAAAACCCGGTTTAGAGGCTAGTGTGCGAGTGTTTACTTTCCCTTCCTAGTAGTATAAATCGAGTCTTGGACTTTATTCTAGTAGAATGACCCTAAATCAATGATTTCGTTGGTCCTTTACCTTGAGTCCACCTAGTCTACTAGGGATTTACTACGGGATTTGCACTTTTGACCATTATGACCACCCACGGTGTGAAAAGGCCTTGGTTGCCGAGTCCCGTCCCTTAGGTGACCATGATTAGGATTGTTTGATTAGTCCAAGTTCTCCACTTTTTGTGGGTTTGAAGGGAAGGCGCCGTCCCGACTCACCCATTCACCTACCTCCTACACATATCCACACAATAATTTGCAACTTGTTGAATTCTCTCTTTCCTAATTGTCAAGAATTGCCAAAAATACCAAATCATGCCAAAAGGGCAAAGAAAAGAAAATGAAAAAAAGTGAAAGAAATAAAAGAATGAAGAAAAAGAAAAGGCACAAAAGCCAAAAAGAAAACAGAAAAGAAGAAAAAGAAATGGCATGGCAAAACAAAGAAAAAATGCAAAAGAAGAAGAAAATGCCAAAAGAAAATCGTCTCACAAAAATAGAAACCTCACACCTCACAAAATAAGCCTTTTACCGACTATTACCGTGAAGAGCCTACCAAAGGATCGAGTCCCTAGGAAGGATGATAGCGGTAATGGTCGGTCTTACCTCACTTTGCAAATATTTCCACCTTTTTACTTGGACTGGTTAGGCGGTTTCAGACATGGGACGACCCTCTTGGCTCTTTGCTAAAGGGGGCGGGGTCTCACTTACCTACAGTGTCGACTAACACCGTGGTTCATCCTTTTTTCATCCCGTCGATCGTCCCGTAGTACGTTCTTAGAAGCTTAGGAGGAACCTAGGTAAGTTACCAACGTTTTTATTGCTTTGTCGTCATACTATTAGGGTTTAGTCCATTTTGGTTTGTATTGCTAGCTTGGGAACGTTGTCACTTGCCTTGAGTCCTAAACCGGTGCTTCTTTCACCGCTTTTTAGAGGGAAGCGGTATTTGTTTATCTTTGGGTGCAACCTTTTGTGTGTTGTTTATATGGTTGTGTGTTTGTGTGTTTTGTGTCCGGTTGCATCCACAGTTTTGTCGCAAGACCTCACTTGCCTTGCGGAGTGCACTTTTCCTCTAGGTGTACTCGCGTGAGTTGAAAGGGCGTAGGGTGCGCTGATACCCACTCGGCTAGTTTAGTAGTTAGTTTGTGCTTACTCGAGGGCGAGTAAGGGTTAAGTGTGGGGGAGTTGATAAGTGTAGTTTGTAGTGCCTATTTTGCTGTGTTTTGGTCTCGTTTTCCTTGCAGAATCGCTCCTTGGGAGCGGCTCATGGGCTACTTATGCTTCCTCTAGTTCGTTTCAGGTTCCCGAGACCATTCATGAAGAGTTGGAGCGATTCCGACTCAATACATACACTTTTCGGAGCCAACGAAGTGGAGGAACGATAACTCGATGCCTTGGATTTGACCCCGAGACCTTGGGACCCATTCCCGAGCCTCCGAGACCCGATCCCGAGTCCCGAGAATCGATGAGAAGTCCATGTGAAGCAAGGAGGAACCAAAAGGATCATATTGGAGGCCTACAAGACTCATCCCCAACGGGTATGCACCTCATCCCGTCCGGGATGAAGTGCACTTTTTAAGAGGCCACTGTGAGCCCGTCCCGGTCGGGATGACAGGCCGTCCCGATCGGGATGATCCCGTCCCGGTCGGGACCAACAGGCTGTAACACGCATCTCTTTATTTCATCCTCCCTCATTCTTGTAACCTTATAAATACTTCCCTCTTGTATTGTTTATGTATCTTACCTTAACCTAGACTATCTTAAGCTGCTCTACAACATATAAACCCTAGATTTAGTTTTCCTCTCATTAGTTTAATCTTCCTTTAATCTTAAGTTAATCTTAGTTAATTAGTCTTGTAATTAAGAAGATTCTTGAAGACTCATCCAAGATTTACAACTTTGGGGTTTCATTTGGGTTTCTAATTGATTCAAGTTTTCATCTTTTTCATCCTATTGTAGTGGGTATAATTTCTCTTCTCTTAATCTTTGTTTTATCATCAAGTTTTAATCATTGATTATTGTTTATTGTTCTTGATTGTTTATGATGAATGTTTTGATGTTTATGATGTTGTTTTATCTTTTCATTGTTGTAGTTAGTTTGAATATGTGTGAGTAGTCTCCTTGTGGGTTAGTAAGGGAATTAAGGGTAGAATATGGGTGATTAGGGTTTGATTAGGGGTAAAGGGTGAATCTTTGTTGTTAGTCACATACTTGGCACACCATGTGTTTGTTGAAATGCTTGTTTGAGTTGTAATGGCCATGCTTCTCATGCTAGTTTTCC
Source organism: Agrostemma githago (assembly GCA_958450325.1). NCBI lineage: Eukaryota > Viridiplantae > Streptophyta > Magnoliopsida > Caryophyllales > Caryophyllaceae > Agrostemma > Agrostemma githago. The sequence continues at coordinate 21,876,078 of OY288240.1, read as the reverse complement.
TCTATTCATTGTTTGTCTTGTATGTGGTCATGTTGAGGATAGTGTTGAGGATAGTCGTAGTCACGAGAGTGCGGACTAGGGTCTAAGTTGCGAGAGCCCGGACCTACCTCGACATCGGTCTAAGTAGCGAGAGCCCGGACCTACCTCGACATCGGTTTAAGTTGCGAGAGCCCGGACCGATTCTAACAATTAGGAGACACCTACACCCTTGACCACCCAAGTCACCCTACTACACTTATGAACCCGACCTAACCCACTTCTTCTTCATATTTGATTCCACTTATTAGTTAGTCTTCGGTTAGTCTAGTTTGGTTGCTAGTTTGATCTTAGTTATTCCGTTTTAGCATCATTTTAGTCTAGTCATTGTTAGTCCAATTCCTTCTTCTCCTCTCATCATAATTCACCATTTAGCACTTCTTTGTGTTTGTTTGGTAGCATAGTCTCGTTCTAGGCCGACCTAGTCTAAACCTTGCAACACCGTCTCCGTGGACACGACCCGACTTACCCTAACTACCGTTAGGTCTTAGCCGGTTATTATTTGGCGGTGGGAATCCACGACAATTCCCATCATCAGAACCTCTGAGGAAGAGCTTACTGGAGGCCTCTGTATCACCGGCTTAGGACCCCAGGCACTAGGCGCTTTAGATACAGGAGACCAAGCTTTACATCAGGAGGCTGCAGTGGGGGTATTGACTGCCTCTGACTCAAATGATGGCTTCACTCCTGTTCAAAGACGCTCAGGATGTGCTGGGCAAGGCCTTATGGTGACAGGATCTGGTTCAAGCTTAAATGGGGGTTTGGAGACAATTTTGCAAGTGGTAACGCCTAATAGGTATGAAGTATTGGAAGAGGCAGATGAATTTCAGGAGGAGGATAAAGGGAGTGGGACTCCTAATAGGAAGAAAGTTCCACCTGATTTATTGTTATGATTATTGCTTCTTGGAATATTCGAGGAGGCAATGAACCCTTTAAACAGAATGCTGTGTTAAAATTAATAAGGGATAGAGGGATTGATGTGATTGGACTTTTAGAAACAAGAATAAAAGATAATAAAGCTAAAGCTATTATAGCTAGTAAGTTTGCTAGATTTAGTGTTTCTTGCAACTATAGTTGGCACTACAATGGTTGAATTTGGGTCATCTGGAACTCTGCAACTATTAGTGTTACTGTTTTGGTTAAGACTGCCCAGATTATGCATTGTAAGGTTCATCATTTTGGTTCCAACTCTGATTGTTTGGTCACCTTTGTGTATGGATTGAATGATGCAGCAGGTAGATTGGAGTTGTGGGAGGCTTTGGAGGGTCTTAACTCTGGGATTGATAAATGGATAGTTCTTGGTGATTTTAACAAAGTTCGATGTAGAGAGGAGAAAATTGGAGGTTCGAGTCCTGTTGCGAAGGAAATGGAGGAGTTCAATAATTGCATTGTGGAGTGTGATTTAGTGGAGCTTAATGGACAGGGATGTGAATTCACCTGGACCAATAAGCAGGAGACTGGTACAAGGGTTTGCAGTAAATTAGATAGAGTCTTGGTTAATTCTCATTGGTTGGCTGAGTTCTCTGACTCTTTTGCTCACTTCATGGCTCCTGGTGTGTCTGACCATTCTCCTGTGGTGGTTAAGGCATGTTTAGGGGCTCACCTTGGTAAGAGATTCAGTTTTCTCAATTGTTGGATTTCTTACCCCCTTTACTCTTCTATTGTGGCTGATGCCTGGGGTAAGAAGGGTTATGGTACTAAGGGTTTTCAGTTCTTTAATAAACTAAAGAATGTAAAAGTAAATCTGAAAAATCTGCACAGGGAGGATTTCTCTAGTATTGGAGGCCGGATAGAAGAAGTGAAACATGATTTGGAGACCTGTCAATACCTTCTGCAGGCATCTCCTTTCTCAGATGACCTTTGTAGAAAGGAACACGAGCTGACAGTTAAGTATATTGCCCTTTAGAAGGCTGAGATTAGTATACTTTCTCAACGTGCAAAAATGGATAAGATTAATTTTTCTGATTCCGGCACTGCTTACTTTCATGCTCGAGTCAAGGAGAGGAGAATGCAGCAAGTTATTGGGGCTATTACTGATCATAGAGGGGAGGTTAGACTGGGTCCTGACGCAGTGGCAAAGGGTTTTTTGGATTATTACCAGACTTTGTTAGGGCAGGAGACACATGTTCAGAATGTTGATGCTTCTCTGTTTGACAATGGGGCTAAAGTCAACGAGGCTGATTGGGAGGGAATGATCAGGTTTCCTGATGAGAGGGAAATTAGGTCTGTTCTTTTCTCTATGGGATCTGGCAAGAGCCCAGGTCCTGATGGGTTTTCCGCTGGCTTTTTTAAGGCCTTTTGGGATTTGGTTAAAGAAGATTTTTGTGCAGCAGTGAATGAATTTTTTGTTAAGTCTAAGATGGTTAAACAGGCAAATACAACCATTATTACTCTCATCCCGAAGAAGAAGGTTTGTAATTCAGTCATGGATTTTAGACCCATATCTTGCTGCTCTATTCTTTATAAAAATGTTAGCAAGATTCTGACTAATAGGGTCAAGAGAGTTCTCGATGTTCTTATTGGTGGTGAGCAAGCTGCTTTCATTCAAGGTAGAAGTTTACATGATAATATATCCTTATCTCAGGCTTTGATTAAAGGTTATAGTCGAAAATTTCTTTCTCCAAGATGCTTAATGAAGGTGGATTTGAGAAAATCTTTTGACTCCGTTCAGTGGTGGTTTATAAGACAGATGTTGGAGGGGTTCAACTTTCCTCCCAAGCTTATAGGTTGGATTATGGAGTGTATCCAGGGGTCCTGGTTTTCTTTGAAGATTAATGGATCTGTTCATGGTTTCTTTAAAGGGAAAGGGGGTGTTCGACAAGGGGATCCTCTCTCCCCTTATCTTTTCGTTCTGAGTATGGAAGTTCTATCTAGACGGTTAAGGCAAATTAGGGCTGAATTCCAGGTTTCTTGTCACCCTAAATGTACGAAATTGGGCTTGAATCACCTAATTTTTGCTGATGACTTAATGAATTTTATGAGAGGTGATGTTCCCTCTGTTGGTGCTGCTACTAAGGCCCTTGACCGCTTTGCTTTAGACACTGACCTATATGCGAATAAGGATAAGACGGAGATCTTCTTTGGTGGTGTTAGGGATGAGGTGAAAGATGCCATTCTACAGGATACGAGCTTCACAATTGGGTCATTTCCTTGTAGGTACTTGGGTCTACCCCTTAACAATGTTATCAATAGACTTGAGCACTATGCTCCTCTACTGAGAAGAATTGAAGGCATTATTGATGGGTGGTCTATGCATTCTCATACTTATGCAGGCAGGCTACAATTACTCAACACAGTTATTTTGGGTATTCTGAGTTTTTGGTTCTCAAATGCTCTTCTTCCTGTGAATGTCATGGATAAAATTATTACTCTGTAGAAATTATTTTTGGACTGGGTCTAGGCTGAGGAAGGGAATGGTCTATAAAAGCTGGGCAGGGATTTGTGCTCCTTGGGAGGAAGGGGGTTTTAATGCTAAAGATTTAGTTGCTTGGAACAAGGCGCATATTGCGGGTAGACTGTGGAAAATCTTGCAGGATGATAATGATTTATGGACATTATGGCTTAAAAAGTATGTGATAGGTCCTCGAACTATTTGGGAAATTCACAAGCAGGAATGGTATGCGGGCACACTTACGAGCATACTGCAGTTGAAGCAAGAAATTTTGGATTCTGAGGGGGATGTAAGTAATGCTATGCAGCAGCTGCAGGCTTGGACAAAAGGGGGAAGGTTCTGCCTTGCATCAGCTTACTCGTGGTTCAGGGGAAAATTTAGAAGGGAACCGTGGTTAAGAATCTTTAAGGAGCAACAAATTCTTCCTCGACATGGGATTATTGCTTCCTTAGCTTGTCAGGGTAAGCTTCCCACTGTTGATATTTTGCAGGGAAGAGGAGCTATTATGGTAAACAGGTGTACATTGTGCTGTCAGGCTATTGAAAGCCATGAACATTTGTTTTTCTCTTGCTCCTTTTCTTCTCAGATCTGGGTAGGTCTTCAGGGCTGGATGAGGGTTCGAGGTCGAAGTGTCAAGCTCTTGCAGAAAACAAAATGGGCTGCAAATAGACGGTGTGCTAAGCATTGGAAATGTAGATGGTACATGTCATGCTTGGCTTCTGCAATCTACTATATCTGGTCCGAGAGAAATGGGAGAATTTTTGAGAGTAGCGCAAAGAATCCTGAGACTGTAATTAGACTTATCAAGTTCGATGTTTTCACTAGGATGAGGCGGATAAACATTGATTTAAGTAGGAAGATGTTGTTCTGAGTGGTTTCTTCATAGGGGTTTTTTCTTTTGTAAGTCAGGTTCATGTTGTTCCCAAATTGGATGAATAATATGAGTCATATCTTCTTGCAAAAAAAAAAAAAAAAAAATAATAATAATAATAATAACAATAATAATAATATTATTATTATTATTATTATTATGGATGTCGGTTTGATGGATGGGCACGACAACCCCCTACGCCCAGCGGATTTGCTTTTTTATTCCTGGGATAGGGGGCGGGATGTGTGTGTTGATTTGACTGGGTCCTCTCCTTTGACCCAGTCCGGCTTGACTTCTTTTGAGTCTGGACGAGCCGTTGCTGATGCTGCTCGCCGTAAGTGTGCCAAGTATCAGACACGCTGCACGGCCATTGGGTATGGTTTCCTTCCTTTCTCCTTCTCCTCTCTCGGTGAGCTCGACCCGAATGCTGTTTCTCTGCTCCAGCGGATTCGTAAATTCGCTATATCTCATGATGCTGGAGCGCGTGCAGCAGTTCATATTTTCACTAGAATTAGTTTGCGATCGCTAAGGGAGTGGGAGCCCAGATAGTATCTCGGCTTCCCTCTAACTTCTTGTAATTTGTTCTGGTGTTAATGAAAGTTCGGTTTATAATAATAATAATAATAAAAAATATTATAATAATAATAATAATAATAATAATAATAATAATAATAATAATAATAATAATAACAATAACAATAACAATAATAATAATAATAATAATAGAGCGAGGTAGGTAGCTAGGTGAGGAACGTGGGAAAGAAAGAAGGAATGAATAATGAAGAGAAAAACTAAGCTAAAGGAAGTCAAAATTTATGAATGTATGTAGGTGGAGTGAGGGATGGGCTGGGCTGCCTAGCTCTTGTCTCCTGTTTGTGTGTGTGTGTATGTATGTAGTACACTGCCCGTACCAGTAGTTTACAACTAGCAGCATAGCAGGGGCCGGACATGACATACAGGACAGGGTTAATCAATACGTACTGTTCTAGCTAATACACCACCTTAGCTTTGATTATACGACCTATTGCATGTACATTTTCTTTGTTTCTATAGGGTTTCATTCTACTGTATATATGATCAGCCACGACTCATTCAATTCACTAACCTAGCTAGCTCCTCCTTTAACCTTTTTATACTTACTTACACAGGGTCGGACATGAGACATACACTCGTAGGACCGCCCATATGTATCATTTAGCCATGGACGGAGGAGGTCCGGAGGAGGAGGTGTTTACTCGCTTTTCACTATAATATATATTCATGATATTCTACGTTCTCATCCATTTTCATAGCTACCCTTGACTCCACAATCATCCGATCCATACATTATTACTTGATCTACATACCTCCTAGCTATACAATTGTTCTCTTGGATCAATTGTAGTAGTGTTTAAATCTTGACATACTATCCAATTTTTCTTATCCAGTGTTTAATTTCAATCAATTAAGCAACAAAAACCCTCAAAAAATCATCCAATGAAGAAAGCAAAAACAAGGAAAGAAAGTTACCTGTTGAACAAAACCAGAAAGCAAATATAATCAGGAATTGTATCATAGACACATACTGATATGGCATACCTGACACTTTGACAGGTCGCCAAAACCAAAAATGGGAACTCCAAAAGAAAGCCTCTTCTCTTCGCCCAAAGATACTTTCCTTTTCTTTGTCGACTTGCCGACCAAGCTCCCTAGTAGGTGTCAAAATGCTAATCAGCTCTATTCAGCATATGTCTCCGGCAATTCAACCTATTAAGTCCAATTAACAAATCGCAATTGAGTTTATGTTTGCGTAAGCCCATTTACGCCACAAAGAACAATGCCTTATTCAATGACATCAACGAGTTCAACCTCTCATCTACCCCCAATTCTAACCCAGGTACTGAGTTGATTCTCACCTAAAACCTAATTTCGACATGGCAGAAAAAACTCAATAATCAAGTCAAGGTGAGTTTGGGTGAGAATGTGTAGAGTCTTAGCAAAGTCGAAGTGGGTTTGAAGAATAGAAAAATAATAAGTGTGGAAAACTGACAAATAATCTTCCCCTGAGTTTCAGCACACAAACTCTAGTAATCAATCAATTTCAACTCCACGAAGTATCTCAAGCATCATTCAATAAAAAATTCTACTTGTAAGAAAAACTTGAGTATCAAAGACGACACCTCCATAACTGAAACATTGTCCAATCATCATCATATTTATCAATCATAAAAAAACATGCGGAAGCTAATACAAAGAAGCGACCAAGCAAAAACAATTTACTTTGGAAAAAAAGGGTATGACAAAGGAGAGATTAATAATCAGAAATTGGTTGAATCATCAAAACCACAAGAAAGAAAGCAATGTCAATAAAGCAATAACGAGAATTCAGGAGAAAACCATGAAATAGAGAAGGGAAGGAGGAGAGACATCTTTGAATTGGAGAAGGCCGAGGTCATCGAGATAACAGACGGCGAGATGAGTTGAACCAAGTGCATAGGTTCGGACCTCATGAGATCCATGGGAGGGCAGCATCCTCCTCCTCCTGCTGCTGCTGCCGCCGTTGTTATGGCGTGAGTGAGTGATTTGATTGAAGGGTTGAAGACAAAGTTAGGGTTGAAGAGGAAGGGAAAGTTGGAAATTTTTTATTGAATAGAAAACGTACGACCCAGTGTTACTCTCAGGATTGAACAGGATGGGTAGTATATTTTAATAGGATGGGTCCTATATTTTAATAGGATGGGTATAGTATATAATCGCGCTTTTAAATTGTTTTAATAAAACGGGCTTAATTTATAACCGTGCTTTTATATTAATGAGAACAGTTTTATTAACTAACCACGCTAACAGTACAGATAAAAGGATGGTTCTTTTCCTGAACTGTGTTATTTAACCAAGGTCGTGGGGCGCCAAAATTTATCATGATATAGAGGACGATTCCTTATATAAGCGTCTTATTTGGGGCGTCTTGTATAATCAAAATTGTAGTAGTGTACATTTTTAAGTAAAAAAAACGGGTCGATGACCCTAAAAACACGGGGTCAGGCAAGTAGTATTTGGGTCAAGTCAAGTTCTAACAGGTCAACAATATATGAATTAAGGGGTTTTTTGTGGTATGATTAGAAAATCATGGATAGTTATCTATTATAGGAAATTTACGGATATATTAACTAATGATATAATAAAAATTGTCAATTTTTTCTATATACAATTTTTTTTATATTATATGTTAACATAAATGGTTACGGCTCCTTAATTACAACTGTTGTCATTCAAAATCACTTCTAGCTGCGGTTAAAAACTCAACCATAGCTTTTTATATTTGGTTATGGTTCTTGATTAAAACTGTTACCCTTTATAACCACTTTTGGCTACGGTTTATAAACTTAACCGAAGCATTTTATATCTGGCTACGGTTTTTTTAGTAGAACCGTAGCCATTTATAAATCCTATTCCTATAGAAATATTGTGGTTACGGTTATTATATGCAACCGTAACCTTTTTCACAAACCAAATGTGTTTTTTGTACTAGTGCGAGTAACAAGGAGAACCCTTTCAGCTCCCATGCCATCTTTACCGGCGAGGTGATTGATTGCTCTCATCTTATCTCTCCATTTGTCCCGCAAGTAAACGGGATCTGGTTCGACGACGAGGATGAAGTCTACCTCGTTAAAGGGGAAGTTGTCCCCATTACCCCCGAGGAGATCCGAAAGACCAAATCCCGAGTCTTAGCCAGTAACCACCTTGGTCGTCCCTATCAAGCCACTAGCTCTAAGGATACCCCTATCCCGACAACCGTCACTGAGCCACTCAAGATGGAAGTCGCTCCTGAAGAGCCGACCGTTGAAACGGCTCTCGTGAAGCAACTAAAGAAGACCCGAGTTGACCTCACCATATGGCAACTTTTAGTTAGCTCACAAGAACATCGAAAAGCACTCACTAAGGCTCTCGATCAAGTTAAGATCGATTCTCTGGTTACCCCCACTGAAATGGTAGCCACGATCCTGCCCCACTTGAAGGGCAAAAACAAGGAAGGAGGCCCACTGATCACCTTCTCAGAAGCCGACTTGCCGCTGTTCGGGGCCTCTCATAATCTGGCCTTGTACATCACGGTAATCTGCCGGGAAAAATATCTTCCGATGACCCTAATTGATGACGGGTCGACTGTGAATGTACTCCCCTTGAGAACCGCCAAAGCCCTCGGGATCACCGAGGCCGATTATATTCCGACTGCTCAGACCATCCAGGCTTTTGTTGGGAGCCCAAAGTCGGTAGATGGGGCCGTAAAGCTGACCGTTATAACGGGCCCAATAGAAAAGGAGCTGGAATTTCAGGCGATTGATGTCACCTCTTCTTTCAACTTGCTCCTAGGAAGGCCATGGATCCATACTGTCAAAGCGGTATCTTCCACTCTCCGCCGAAAGATCAAGTTGCCCTTGCACGATAATGTTATTACCTTAGAGGCAACCCCAATGACTGTGGCTAGCTGTAACGCCACAGGCCGCACGGACCTCTAGGGGTTCGATTTCGTAGGGATGATCGAGGAGGAGTACCTTTTTAGACCCTACTTCACCACAAGCATCGACACGATGCTACAAAACCTAGGGTACTTACCGGGGGCTACTTCCCAACCCGATCTTTCAGCTGAGAAGATCATTGAGGTCCTTAAAGACGAAGACTCTCACTTCGGCCTTGGTTATGCCGCCACCCCGGGTAACGTTGTCCGAGCAGGAGTTGAAAAGGCCTGCAACATTATTAAGGGTATCTACTTGAGCCCTTACCGCCCACGGTTGACTGACTACTTTGTCACACCGGTATTTGGGGCTATTCAGGTTGGTCTGTACCAACCCAGTGTTGCGCACCTCGGGACCCAATTGGCCCGGGACTGTAACTACATTCCGGATGATGTGTCCGCCCTCATCCAATCTGATGGAGCTGAAAATGCTGAGCCCGCGCTGGGGCTACTTTTCGGGGAAGACACCATAACTCCGACTCCAAAGGAAGACCTGGTCAACCTGATTCTCCGCAGCAACAGGTTTAACCCGACCAAGCTAATCTCGGATGTCGGCTCCGAGACAGGGAACAGGGCCTGGAGGAAGACTGTCAAGTGGACTGACAGTCAAGGAAGGATCTACAAGCTGGTCGCTGGAGAAGGAGACATGCCTGAGTCTGAGTCGGAGTCTGAGTCTGAGTCTGAGGTCGAGTCTATGAGGTCCGGTGCTAGAGTCACTCCTGTAATCCCTCTCCCTTTAGTTACTCCTGCTGCTGGTGCTTCGAGGTCTGTCCCGAGCTTAACTTGGCTGGTTTGTGAGGACGGATTCGTCTTTGATCGGGTTTTGACCCGGTCGCTTAAAGACGGTTTTATTTTTGGTGTCGGTTTTAGCCCAAATTAGTCTCATTTTATTGGAAACGACCCACTGGGCTTGAATTTGAGGTCGGTTTTGAGAGATTTGCACTCCGCTAAATGCCCACGTCGGATACTATTGATTCAGAGTCCGTATTCGAGCGTATTACGTCACGTTTACGTCCGATCATCATCGGGAATTTTGTCGGGAACTGCTATAGACACTAGCAGGCAAAATGCGGGTGTCTACAGAGCCCCCATTCTGACTAAGGCTAGGCCAATCGAGGATTATGACCTGGCAGCCTTTCGGTCGGGTCGTTTATAGTCCATTAGACTCGCGTGAAGGGCTCGCCAGCCATAAGAAAAGGGTCATACATGTCCTACTGATTGATAGCTCCATGGGGAGTTTGACTTGCCTCTGAAGTCTAGGTGTACCTGTATTTGCATGTAATATTTAGGTGAAACACCGACTCATGCTGGGGGAGTAAAGTAGCTGCGCGGGGACTTGCTTCTGAAGTCTTGGGTGTACCCGTATGTCGACACATCACATCTTGGATGTAGCATTCCAGAAGAAACACCGCTTTTGTTGTTCCGTTGGGAAGCACTAGCTGGCACCTGAAATGTTAGATACATAGGCAGAAATAGCAGGCATAGTAGATAGTAAGACAGCATATAGGAAATGCAGTTAGCATCTATAAATCGGCTTGCGCTGGGGAAAATGATTTTTTGCTTCATTTTGAAATCGAAGTCCTGAAAGCAACTAACGTGCTAGGAGATAGGTTTTCAAAATTGAAATGGTTAGAAAGAAATTTTAGATAGACCAAAATTTGACCTTGTCGAAAAGGATTTTCTCAAATGGCTAAGTTTTGCAAATCTCAAAGCGGAAATTTGAGGAGAGAGGTACCGACAGACTCGACTCTGGACGTGACAGGACGACGAGTTGACAGACGCGACTTGGACTCTCGAAGGGGTTGGACTGTGACTCGGTAGGGGGGTGGGCCACCTAAAATGACTAGACTCTTAAGTTGCGCTATTCCGAAACCTAGGCGAGTGGTAACACGGTCAAACTTAGCTTCAAAATGGGACAGATCTGTTATACGGCGATTATGGTAGTCTGTAATGAGACTATTATTGCATGACAAGACTTAGCAGTAGCAATGTTGTAGTCTAGTACTCTTTTGAATTTTTGGTTTTGGGGTACATTCCCAAAGTAGGTGTTGCTTCGAGTCCCTAACAGATTCTTGTCTTTGACTAAGCCGAGTACTAGGACACACTAAAGAAAGGTGGCTAGATTTTGAAAGTATTTTGGATTATGTGAGTGGATGGAGAGCTTCTATTGAAGAGAAGCCCCCAGGACGACAAAGCTAGTTGTTGAGAACATGACAGTGTCGTGACCGGAATGATGGTGATTTTTGAATTTGTGTCAATGTGAGTGGTTGTGCCTTTATTGAAAGGCTGCCTACGTATTCACGTGTAGTGAAATCAAACCAAGCCGTAGTACAGTGTTGAAAGATATGTAATGGTGCCTAGTTTATTAGGACTTTGTGTGTAACTAGCCTGTATTGAGAGTGTAGGCTAGGTGCATTCCCAGTGATGTCTTGATCAAAGGGCTCGAGTAGTTAGGATGTTGATCCTGTGACTGTGAGCGTTCTCCAGGGCAGCCCCCAGAGGTGGTGTGAACTATTTGGGCATGTTCTATGCCGACCGCAGGTTAAGTTCCTGTGTTTGGGGCTGGTAACTGGTTTGGAAGTTTTTGGAAATGTGGAGCTAGGTCGTAAGTGGCTTTGAAATCTAGAGCTCGATTTTGTGGAGCTAAGGCTTCGAGGGTAAGGTATTGTGGTAAGAAATGGGGAAGTCGAGTAAAAATGACTTGAACTTCGATCGGGGTAGGTATGATAATGCGGGATCTGATTTCCATGTCTGGCCCTAATGCATGGTTAGGGTGTATCCTATGGAGCTTGAATCCTCAAAATTCCGGGCTATCTCTAAGCCTAGGTCTCGAGAATTTCTTGAGGGTTGTAAAGTGCGAAGGCTAAATGTGGTGTTATCTGACCAGCCTGATTGTCACCCTTCTATTTGATGGTATGGGCATCGATAATTTTTGAATTTACCGTACCCCAATCAAGGGACTTTCACTTGGGTTGACCATTGACCATGGTCATGGGTTTTTGATTTTTTTTTTGGTTGACCTCTTAGCCCCGGTCATGGGATTCTTCATTTGAGTTGACCGTGCCCCGGACATGTAACACCCTCATTTGTTCAGGAGACTTAACAAGACATCCCGAATAAATACGGGTGTTACCATCTCGGTAACCCGAGGTAGCAGACATCATTACTCACAATAATAGAGTGTCCAAAACGTTACAACTTAATGAAAGATTATAAAAGAAACTAATCTTCAAACCAAAAGATAAAGAGTATCTGTGATGGTCTATTAAAAGACGAAATACAAACGGCCAACGGTCTATACTATTCTGATGATTTCGCACTCTGCCCATCCCGTAAATAGCATCCCGACTCAAAATCACATCCCATCAAGCACCTGAATCACAAACATCATCATCATTCCTATCATCATTATCGCGACCGCAGTCACGCCCCGTCAGTCCGAGTGTGCACACCCCTCCTAGGCTCTCCTAGGAGGAAACATTAGGGAAGGTCCCGAGATCAACCGGGTCTAGCTAGTCCTAGCTAGCTTCTCTCAATAGGCACACAGCCGCAATATCAATAGGCACACAGCCGAAATCTCAATATCACCATTATACCATTACATATCATCCAACATGAATACACACAACGTAAACTGAGTAAGGATGACCTTACCTAATTAGCAGGTCACGATCACGTCGTTAGTACAATTCACCACGAAATTTCTACGAAGTCCGAACCTAATAAAATATTATATAAATAAATTAATATTGGTCCTAGCATAATTACTATATACAATAAGTCGATACTGACCCGCTTAAATCAAAATAAAACAACATGGGTATTACTTCTGATTAACCTACTAACCTAACCCACATAAATTACATTAGCCTGCATAATTGACTCAACCAGTCACCAACGTTTCACCCACACGACCACGCACTAATCAAAAGCTAACAATACTACCCTAGCACGTAGAACAAATTAATTATAACTTTGGGTTGGCATAGATTAGCTCACTGACTCATATATATATATAGAGAGATAGGTTCTAATGAGTCCCTATATAAGTGTTGAGTCCCTAAGTCCTCATCCCATCCGTTGGATGGGATGAGGATGGATGGACAAGATCCATCCTAATATTTTGTATTTAAAAAAAAAAGAAAAAAAAAGAGAGGAAGATTTAGTATCCTAAAATAACTCCCATATTATAGGAAACAATAACTCCCATAATCACAATCATTCCTCATTCATTCACGTTCATTCACAGGTTCATCAAAACCTAAAAAAAAAAAACTCCCATCGATCATCACGTTCATTCATTCAATCAAATCTGTGCTCGAAATTCCGTTACTATGAATTCAATGATCGCGACACCTTCATTAACGGTTGATAAACAATTCATCGAGTATAACAATGGTGAGTTTCGATATTGCTTTCATGTTTTGCGTCAATTTTTATTCATTATCTTGATTAATTTGCGCCAATTTGTGTTCATGTTTTGCGTCAATTTTCATGTTGATATTGTTTTCATGGTCGTGTCATTCATGTTTTGCGCTAATTTTCATGTTGATATTGTTTTCATGGTCGTGTTATTCATCATAGATTCATATGCAAATCGTAGAACACACAAACGGTGAGTATATATGTTTTGTAATTTATACTGGAATCGCCATGGAAGTCATTAAGATGCTACTCAATTATTAGTTTTTACGTTTACAATATATTGAGTTATTGTAGTTCATATACTGCGTTACTTTAGTGTAGAGCATCTGTTACTTTAATGTCTACCATCTGTTACTTTATATGTCGTGTTACTTTAATACACTCCAGTTGTTACTTTAGTGTTTTTCATCTGTTATTGTAGTGCATCTTAGTGTCCTAAGAATTTTGGAAACTGCCATATTAAAAAAATAATAAAAGAAAAAGATATTGTTTCCTATAATAATAGGACGTGATTGCCACCAAAATAGGAAACAATATCAAAGAGTAACGCCATATAAAAAAAAAAGAAAAAAAAATACTACTTCCTATAATTATGGGACGTGATGACTTCAAAATAGGAAACAATATCAAATAGTAAGATATTGCGTCATACTCTCATTTTTATCATTATATGAATTTTTTGCACTAACTTATATCTGGTGTTATTTTAATGAACATTATCTGTTACTTTAATTCATACTTTCTGTTATTTTAATGTCTGACCTCTGTTACTTTATATCTGGTGTATAAGCATACTCTGTTAATTTAATTCAATGTTACTTCAATGCACTTCATCTGTTACTTTAACTCTTGTTATCTGTTACTTTAATCCACATGAATGATGTAGGGATGTGGGTGAGAGTTTCCTCCATTGTGCGGTGGTGAGATTAAATCAAAGTTTCTGAGATGATGAAAAAGATGAAAAGGATGAAAAAGAAGAAGACGGAGAGAACGAGAAGGATGAAGAAGAAGAAGAATTATAAGTAGGACATTATGAGTAACAAGTGTGAAACATTGGAATTGTAATGGAGTTGATTTAGTTGGAATCTTGTACCACTTTTTGTTTTGGAGTATCTTAATAAAAACAAACATTGTTCTTTTTTTTAATTGGAACTCCTGTTTTTGCAAGAGACTACTCTGCAACGTAATTGATTTTATGAGTTAAAGTAACACAGTTCATGAATTAAAGTAACACATTGTATGAGTTAGAGTAATAGTTTTTGCAGGAGAATATATTAAACAACGTAACAAATTTTATGAGTTAAAGTAACGCAGTTCATGAATTAAAGTAACACGTTATATGAGTTAAAGTAACATAGTTGATTATGGCAGCAACATAGTAACATACGTACCAGTAAGAAAATAATGATTTTTTTGGTGAAAATGAAAAAAACTTACTTTTGAAAAAACTTGTTGTGTGAGAGAAAAAACATTTAAAAAGATTGATAATAGAGATAAAAGATTTGCAATGAGATAATTAAGGAGGAGAGAGAGAAATGATATATTTACCAAATTTGTTAGTTATTTCCTTAATTATGAGATTAAATCTTGTCCATTAATCTAACATTGAATCAAGGGCTAAGATGGGGACTCACGGACTCAACATATATAAGTGAACTCACCTGATCCCACCAAGGGACGAGATAAATCACTGTTTTAATAAAAAGAAATTAAAAAAAAAAAAAAGATATTGCATCCAACAAAATAGGAAGGTGAATATTTCAGTAACGTAACATTCTCGTTCATTCAATCATTCATTCTCTCCTTCATCAATTCTGTTTCCATCACTTTTTTCTTCATCGTTCTCTCGCTCATTCAATCATTCATTCTTCGAAATCACATTCAGTCAATCATCGTCTTCATCGCGCCGCTGCCATTTATTTCAAAACCACACAATCAAGAACACATTCAGTCAATAATCGTCTTCATCGCGCTGCTGCATAATACGTTCGATCTATCCGGCTTCTACTTTTCATTCAATGGCTGATATGCAAATCGTGGAAAAAACAAACGGTGAGTATATACGTTGTAGTTTATACTTGAAAGGACATGGGAGTCATTAAGATGATACTAAATTATTAGTTTCTACTTTTCTACGTTAAACTGCATACTAAATTATAAAGATATTGGGTTATTTTAGTTCACATACTATGTTACTTTAGTGTAGAGTGTCTGTTATTTTAATGACAAACTTCTATTACTTTTATGGTCTGTTACTTTAATTCATCGAAGTTGTTACTTTAGTTCTTAACGTCTGTTATTGTAACGCAGTAGTGAGTCATGGGAATATATGAAACCGCCATATTTAAGTAATAATAAAAACAGATATTGTTTCCTATAATAGTTGGAGTCATTAAGATGATACTAAATTATTAGTTTCTACTTTTCTACGTTGAGCTGCATACTAAATTATAAAGATATTGGATTATTTTAGTTCACATATTGTGTTACTTTAGTGTAGAGTGTCTGTTATTTTAATGACAAACTTCTATTACTTTTATGATCTGTCACTTTAATTCATCGAAGTTGTTACTTTAGTTATTATCATCTGTTATTGGAGCGCATTAGAGAATCATTGGGATATATGAAACTGCCGTATTAAAATAATAATTAAAAAATATATTGTTTCCTATCATGGTGGGACGTGATTGCCAACAAAATAGGAAACGAATAAAAAGAGTAACTGCCCTAAGATTTGTATTAAAAAAAAAAAGAAAAAAAAGGGGAGATACGGCTTCCTAAAATAACTCCCAATAATTTTAGGAAACAGTAAATCACTTTATTCATTCATTCACATTACTACGTTCATCATCATCAAACCTAAAAAATATGCTTCCCATCAATCTGTGCTCGACATCCCGTTCTATGAATTCAATGATCGCGACATCTTCATCAACTGTTGATAAGAAAATCGTAGAGTACAACAATGGTGAGTTTTCGATATTGTTTACAGATTTTTTTGTTAATTTTATTCATTTCATTTTATCACGTTCAATCATTCATCTTCTTCGCGCGGTTGCAACTTACGTTCAATCAATCCACTCAATAACACGTTCAATCATTTATCTTCTTCCTCGCGACGCTGAAATTTCTCATTCGATGGCGGATATGCAAATCGTCGAATACACAAACGGTGAGTATTTTGTTTCTAATTTATACTGAAAACGCGTCATTAGATTTTAAAGTTTACAGTATGGAAACTGCATATTATTGAAGGTCTAATCATTATATGAATTTTACGCACGAACAAATATATGGAGTTATTGTAATGCACATACTATGTTACTTTAATATACACAATCTGTTATTTTAATGACTAACCCCTGTTATTTTAATGCACGTAATGTTAATTGAATTTAATGTTACTTTAACGCACTTCATCTGTTACTTTAGTTCTTTTCATCTGTTACTGTAATGCATTGGAGTGACAAAAAAGATTTAGAATACCGCCATATAAAAAAAAAGATACTGCTTCATATAATTATGGGACATGATTGACTTCAAAATAGGAAACAATATCAAAGAGTATCGCCCTCATTCAAAGATAGATACTGCGTAATACTCTCATTTCTGATCATTATATGAATTTTTTGCACTTACCTGTACCTGGTGTTATTTTAATGAACATTATCTGTTACTTTAATTCACACTATCTGTTACTTTAATGTCTGACCTCTGTTACTTTATACCTGGTGTATAAGCATCCTCTATTAATTGAATCCAGTGTTACTTCAATGAACTTCATCTGTTACTTTAATTCTTGTCATCTGTTACTTTAATCCATATTTCAAGTTTTGATTGTTTCTTTTTCGCCACGTTTATTGGCACTGTTATTGTGTTTCAGTAGACGCAAAAGCACATGAATGATGTAGGGATGCGAGTGAGAGTTTCCTCCATACATAGGGAAGATCTTCAAGGACGTGGATGAGTCAGTAAACTTCTATAAAATCTACGCATTGGCTTGTGGATTCGATGTGAGGAGGTCCACAGGCGCGGTGGTTAGATTAAATCAAAACTTCTGACGATGATGATGAAGAAGAGGACGAGGAGGATGAAGAAGCAGAATTCAAAGTAGGACAGTATATTGTTAGAGTAACATACATTATTCGTTAGAGTAACATACTTAATGCGTTACAATAACACAAATTATGAGTAATAGATGTGAAACATTGGAATTGTAATGAAGTTGATTAAGTTGGAACTCTTGTATCTATTTTTGTTTTGGAATATCCTTAATAAAAACAAACATTATTCTTTTGGTTAATTGGAACGACTCATGTGTATGCAAGAGACTATTATGCAACGGAACAGATTTTATGAGTTAGAGTAACACAGTTCATGAATTATAGTAACACATTGTATGAGTCAAAGTAACACAATCTATGAGTTAAAATAAACAACGTCAAAACGGAAAGTAAGTTATGCGGGAGTATTTGTGAATTGAAAAAAAAAAATTTGAATAAATGTGTTGTGTGAGAGAAAGAAGATCAGTGAAAAAAAGAATTAATAGGAGAGAAGATTTGAGTATATAATTAGATAGGAGAGAGAAAAAATGAAATATTTACAAAGATTTTGTCAGTTATTTCCTTAATTGAGAAAACAAATCTTGACCATTAATCTGTAATTAAATCAAAGGCTAAGATGAGGACTCACGGACTCAAAATATATAAGTGGACTCACCTGATCCCACTTCTATATATACATATATATATACATATATATATATCGAGATAGAGAGGAAGAGAAAAGAGAGAAAATGGGTTGATGACACCCTCAACCTACATGCTTAAAATGGCCTCAGAAATGGACTCATAATAGCGACGAGAGCGCGGGAGTATTGAGGATGTAAGTAGAGTTGTGGTGTGTGTATGAATGGAGATGGTTTATCTGTTTTTCAAGGGATAAAAGACTCGGTTTTTGCTTAGGGTTGTAGTGTAGTGAGGATTTAGGGATTAGGGTTGAAAATGTAGGGTTTTAGCATGAAGAAATTCTGAAAAATGTGAAGGGTTTGAGGGGGTATTTATAAAGTATACCCCTCGACCTAGGGTAACTCGATCGAGTGGCCCTAGCGCACTCGATCGAGTGCCCCTAGCGCACTCGATCGAGTGCCCTGAAAAAGAGGTCTGTTTGGTTTTTTGTGGCTCCACTCGATCGAGTGAGGTCAATCCACTCGAACGAGTGGATCAGGCGGGTTAGCCAATTTAGGAAGGGGTTGACTTTTTCGAATTTTTGAAAAAGGTGATTGGGCACAATCATCTAGAAGCCCACCCGATTGACTTTTGGGGTCGGATTCGTCTTTGACCGGGTTTGACCCGGTCGCTAAAAGACGGTTTTATTTTTTGGTGTCGGTTTTGGCCCAAATTAGTCTCATTTTACAGGAAACGACCCACTCGGCCTGGATTTGAGGTTGGTTTTGAGAGATTCGTACTCCGTTAAATGCCCACGTCGGATATTATTGATTCTGAGTCCGTATTAAGTCATGTTTACGTCCGATCATAGTTGACACTAGCAGGCAAAATGCGGGTGTCTACACCGTGGTTGAGACATAGTTGACTTTATCACCTGCCCAATATGCATGACAAAAAGAAAGGAGTGATAACGGTGTGTTTTGAAACAAGTTTATACCAATCGTAAGAGTACCTTTCAGATAACGAAGAAGTCGTTTAAGGGCCGTCCAATGAGTCTTCTGAGGGGCCTGCATAAATTGGGCTAAACGGTTGACACAGAAGGCAATGTCAGGTCGAGTGAGGAAAAGGTATTGTAGGCTACCTCAACAGTTCTATAGTCAGTGGGATTCGAGATAGAATGCCCGGTCGAGTGAACGAGAGAGGGATAGGAGGCCATGGGGGTGGTTGTGGGCTTACAATCGAGCATAGCTTGACGATTGTGAATGTCGTGAGTGTATTTAGTTTGGGTGAGACGAAGACCAGAGGGTGTAGGGGTGACTTCAATACCAAGGAAATATGACGGGAAACCGAGGTCCTTAAGTGAAAAGCGACGGGCGAAGTAATCAAAGAAGGTGGCGAGGAAAGGGGAAGTAGGTCCGGTGACTATTATGTCATCGACATAAACTAGCAGGTAAATGGGAGTAATGGAATGATGAAGTAAAAACAAAGAAGGGTCAGAGTGGGATTGACTAAATCCGTAAGATATAAGATAGGTTTTTAATTCTGTGTACCAAGCTCGGGGAGCTTGTTTTAAACCATATAGGGCACGAGAGAGTTTGCAAATATGAGACGGAAATTTAGAGTCAACAAAGCCAGGTGGCTGAGACATATAAACTGTTTCAGTTAACGTACCTTGGAGAAAAGCATTGTTGATGTCAAGTTGTCTGAGAGACCAACCACGAGTCAGGGCCAAAGTAAGGATGAGACGAACGGTCACGGGCTTAACACTGGGACTGAATGTTTCCGAGTAATCGACCCCGGATCTTTGATGAAAACCTTTAGCCACTAAACGAGCTTTATATTTATTTATGGAGTTGTCGGGATTGTATTTAATACAAAATACCCATTTACAACCGATGACATTGAGGAATGGATGAGACGGGACAAGTGACCAGGTTTTGTTTTTATGGAGATCTGAGAGCTCGTTGGGATCGGCCATGGCCGTTTTGAGGGTGACAAGAGGGGATGAAGAGGAAGCAAGTTGGGCGAGAGCAGCGTATTTGGGGTTCGGGACTGTGATATTGTTCATGAGGTGGGTGGTGACTCGGAAAGGTTGGGTCGTGGCAGAAGAATCAGAGGAGGGGACAGGGGGCTCGAGGGAGGCAGAGGGTACAGGTGACTCGGGGGGGGGGGGATGATGACCTCGGTTGAAGGAGGCGAGGGCTGGAGAGGGGCGAGGGCGCCGAGTGTACACCCGGAGAGGCGTGTTCGAGGAAGAAAGGGGGGGAAGAGGCGGACTCGGGGAGGGCTGGGAAGGTAGATTCGGGGAGGGCTGAGGGGGAGGAAGAATGGCAATATTAAAGGAGCACTAAGAATCAGGTGTATGATTATCAGTGGAGAGAGATGGAGAAGTGACGAGATTGGGAAAGGGGAAGTCAGACTCAATAAACTTGACATGACGGGAGGTAAATACTTTGTTCGATGAGAGGTCAAGACAGTGATAAGCGCTCTGTGTCGCAGAATACCCAATAAAAATACACGGACGAGATTTGTGGGTCGGCATAAGATCGGAGCCAAGGATAGCACAAACAGCCGAAACTTCGGAGTTTGTGATAATTTGGCTCATGGCCAAAGAGAGATGAGTAGGGGAAATGTGATGAAGGGTCGGGGTGGGCATGCGATTGATTAGATAAACTGCAGTAACAAAAGCGTAGGACCAGTACAGCGTGGGCATGTAAGCGTGAGTGAGGAGAGCGAGGGTTGTTTCGACAATATGACGATGACGGCGCTCGGCCAAGCCATTGTGCTCGGGAGTGTGGGGAGGTGAGGTGAGATGAGTGATTCTGTCCAAGGTAATGGTGGGGGTGAGTTTAAGATATTCTCCACCATTGTCGGAGAATATTTGAATTATAGGTGTGTTAAAGTATTTTTCTACGAGGGCGCGGAAGCGAGTAAAAACATGAAATGTATCGGATTTCTTCTTAAGTGGGTAGAGCCATGTGTAACGGGTAAAGTGGTCAACAAAAATCACATAATATTTAAAACCGTCAATCGAGTGAATGGGAGAAGTCCAAACGTCAGAGTAAATAAGATCTAACGGTTTATTAGACGATAAAGAATTTGTAGAAAATGAGAGTTTATGATTTATGCGTAGAACACGCATTAAAATGCTGGGAAAGGGATGAAATAGAAACCTTAGCAATTTTAGCAATAGAACTAATAATAGACGAAGACGGGTGGCCGAGTTTGTGATGTAACTCGAGAGGTGAGACTATGGCTGCAAGGTAGACGGATGGGGGTGGAATACTCGGATTGTCCCATACGTAAAGCCCAGACTTAAGTTTCCCTCGAAGAAGGACCCGACCCGTTGTTTGGTCCTGCAAGACACACAAATTAGAAGAGAAATTAGCTACAACATTGTTGTCAGTACAAAATTAAGAGACAGAAAGGATATTTTTGGAGATAGACGGAGAATGAAGAGCGTAATTAAAAATTAAAGGGGAAGAGGAGTTGGAAATCGAGAAAGAACCAATATGAGCAATGGGTAGAGGTGACCCGTCACCAATCAGTAGGTCATTGTTACCGTCATATGGAGCTTGGAGAGCGAGATTGTGGAGGTCATGAGTAATGTGATGAGAGGCTCCACTATCGATGAGCCATTCAGGGGATTGGTTAGAGGTAAGAGCGGCGGTATTGACGCGGGGATTAGGACGCCGTCGATTGTAAGCGAGAGTGGGGCGAGGTGGAATGATGATGGTGGGATAAAGGTTCTTGAATGTAGGACAGTTTTTGAGGTAGTGTTCGGGTGTGTGACACCACTGACACTTTCCTTTGAAGAGAAAAGTGTCAGGGGCATCAATGGAGGTAGGAGTTGGGAGAAGGCCGGAGCCGGTGTTGGGTCGGGGTGTGGTAGGGCGTCTGTTTTTGTGGTAGGCGGCATGGATCGAGGCGGGTAGGTGCGTGGTAGAATTTTTGGTGTATTTGAGAGAGAGATAAAATTGGAGAAGACGCTCATGAAGAGCGTCGAATGAGATCGGGTCATCCCTATTTTTGACAACATCAATAAGGGGTCGGTAAATAGTAGGATCGAGACCATTGAGGACCCTTGCAACGACATCTTCATGATCTACTGATCTCCCGAGATTAGTAAGTTCGTCGACACACGACCGAATAGCTTGCATATATTCAGAGGCAGATTGGTCATTCTTTTCAATAGAATTGAATCTGTCTTTGAGTTGAAGAACATGTCCGCGAGACGGGTTGGCGTAAGTGGCCTTTAGAGAAGGCTTGATATCTGCGGAGGATGTTTTGGCCTGAAAGTGACCAACAATAGAGGAGTGAATGGAGTGCGGAGACCGGCACAAAGAAGTGAGTCCTGGCGAAGCCAGGTACCATGGGCAGGATTGTTAGTGATAGTGGCTGGTTCTTTTTCTTTTGTTGAGGGGTAGTAATTGTGGCAGGTAGGCAGGGAAAAGTTCCATCAACATATTTGATGAGATCAAGACCGAAGAGTAGGTCTGATACATGGCGAGCCCAAGCTCTATAGGTTGATGCCTTGATGGTGTGAGGGCAGAAATTCCGGCAAAATTGACGGCAATGAATGGAGTATTTGGATCTGCCCGATTGGCAAAAGTGTTGGTAGAGCCTGACATATGAGTTTGATGATTTTATTTTGATGATTTTATCGAGAGTAAAAAAAAAGTTGGTGTAACGATTATGGCTCTGATACCATATAGAAGTTTTATGAAGAGAAGAGATAAATTGTATTATGTCAGGCAAGAAATATATATATACAATTGTATTGCTAGGATGTTGTTAGTAAGATAGCCGTAACCTAGTGTAAGCTATACAATCTGCAGTAGCTAACGGTGGACTAGCTACATACAAGGAAGTGGGTGTTGACTAGTTATGTACATGGGATACAGGGTTAGGCGTAGGTATATTCTCAATACAATCAAGCTGCAAATCAGCATAGTTGATGCTAACTGAGGAGTTTAATTTATAAAATAATGCTAAAAAAAAATTATTATCAAAATGGGGCTTGTATGAAAGTAACTATAAAAAATGGGTTCACGTCATCGTTCATGTCAGCTTCTGTTCAAAGTCGCCACTGTAGAAGTTGAATCGTAATTATGTAAAGACGTTACATTTATACTAGAAAATAGGAGTATTAGACTATCTATCAAATACAATTAACGTAAGCTAGCTAAATACAAAGACTACAATTAGATAGACAATAGGATACAGAAAGTATAAACATTATCGTCTAAGATAAAACGTTATCCACAAATAACTCTATCATCCCCGCAAAATGGACGGCCTAGGAGCAAGTCCAATTTTTTAGAGTAGCATTTGAAGCCGGTCCCGAGGAAGAGGCTTCGTTAAGGCATCGGCTAATTGATCATCATTAGCGATCGGAACAACCCAGAGAAAACCAGATTGCACCTTCTCACGTAAAAAAATAATAATCAATGGCGAGATGCTTCATCTTCGAGTGATAGATTAACAGCGAGACTGACAGTTCCGAGATTGTCACAATATATAAGTGGCAGGGAATGTCACTCAAATTTTAAGCAAGAGATTAGACAACCAAGTAAGTTCGGCCGCAGCATTAGCAACGGCCCGATATTCAGCCTTGGTCGAGGACTGCCAGACCGAGTTTTGTTCCTTGGAACTCCAAGAAATCGGGTTTCGGCCTAATAAGACCATATAATTACCTGTCGAGGTCCAGTCGGTACGATCTCCAACCCAATCGGAATCCGAGTAGACGTGAAGGGAAAGGGGTGAATCACGGAAAATTGCGATTCCATGAGTAGGAGTACCGGCTAGATAACGGAGCAACCGCTTGAGGGCGGTCCAATGCGTCGTAGTAGGGGATTAAGCGGAATGCATGAACTCAGATAACTTCTTTACAGCAAAGGCAATATCCGGACGAGTTAGAGACAAATATCCAGAACCAAGTGTTATATGCCGGGGTAATGAAGGTTTTTTTTCGTGATTTTATCGGGTAATGTTTCTGAGGAAGGAATGAATGAGCCAGTTGACGTGATGAGGAAGGTGGGGCCCGTGGAAAGCAAAGGCCAAAAAAATGCTGAAAAATTTCGTGTACTGCTGTACGTGGGAAGTGGGTGATTTTTGTTTTTATTTTTTGTCAAAACTGATCTAACATTTATACTAGAAAATAGAATTATTAGACTATCTATCAAATACAGTTAACATAAGCTAGCTAAATACAAAGGCTACAATTAGATAGACAATATGATACACAAAGTTAAACATTATCCAGGATAAAACGTTATCTACCAATAACACTATCCGCTACCTATCCAGCGACTACGTTCTACACCCGCTTTTGTTCTATAGGTTACAAAGTGAGTAACATGAGTAGAAGCCGCACACTCAGTGAGTGACTAAGTGTAATACACTTTTTTTCAACCTCCAAGCGCCTTGAGCTCCACCACGTGAGAACCTAAACTTCTCGGAACCATGAGAACTAGATTAGTTACACTTTTAAGAAAGCAGTTAATTGGACTTTTGAGAAGAACAAAAATTGAGGGAATAAAGGGGCCCACCGGCCTGTTGGGCATAGGGGGCTGGCAACCGATCAGATGAACACCTCAAATCATCCACATGTTTTGATCCATCAAAAGTGTAACTGGGATCCTTGCTTAAAAGTGTAAGTGGTATCCTAAAGTGTCACGAGGCTTGTTCTACGGTTCTCACTGAAGAATGTTCTCACTAGAACCCAACCCTATTAAAATAATAGGACACATAATCGTCGCTTTAAAACGGTAGGGATACTAGTCTAGAGCAGCTTTCTGATGTCCAAGAGCAGTGCCTCCATATTCAGCTGCAATCTGATGCTGCGCAGTATGCAATTTCATTATATTGTTGCAGCTTTGCTGTGTATAGATTTTTTATTTTATTTTCAATTGTCAATTCCATTTGCTTCAGTTTTGTTTTGCACCTTGTCTATACTAGTACAATAATTGAGAATCTCATCAAATTAGGCTAATTAATTACCGGTTGACCTAGGAAAAAAAATACTCCATAATTAAGTGCTGATCAGAGCATTACATATAGTCATATAGTATGATCTATCATTATTACTTGATGATGCGGATGAATTATTATTATTATTATTATTATTATTGGCTGGCCTGGCATAAGAAAAACGGTAGTCGTGGGCTAAGTTACGAAGGCAAGAAAACTAAGAATAGATAGACAATCATGTAATGAATCACTTTCAATTTATTACGAGTATTTATCATGGAGTAGTCCAGGCTCCAGCTCGTATAATAAATCTTGGTATATAATTGAGTTAGTTGCTCTCGTTATCAAAAGGAAGAAAAAAAAAAAGGAATCATGTTCCAATAAAGCAGCAACACTAATTAAGTTGATATTGGGCAGCATCAACTAACTTGGAATCTTTAGATGATAAACTTCACTATATACGATGTTGTGCATGCTGGAGTACCAAATTGCTGATCGTTGAAATTGAAAATCACTTAAATACTTCAATCATTGATGAAATGAGAATATACTTAGATAACACCTGTCAATCTTAAACACTACATATTTTTGATTTTGTGTGTTACGCACGCCAACAAGCTGAGCATTTATTAAAACAAAATGGAATATCCCTCTTAACTTATGAGCTTCTTTAATCTTTATTATCCCAATTAAGGGTTCGTTTGGTTTATCATGGGAAAATGGAGTTATCAAGAATTAAATTCACCTGAATTACAAAAATATTGTTTGGTTGCAATAGGACAAATTAATTCATGTGAGAAGTTGTACACGCCGAGAGGAACTAGGCGAACAACTTCATTCCCCCATTATGCAGGAATTGAAATTCTTTGGGAAGTTATAATTCTTATGAAATGGACAATCAAACACCATCTCAATTTATCAATTTATGGGAAGGTGTACTTCCCATGACCACACAACTCTAAATCATAGTCCTTGTCTTGTCACTCATCCTCTCCAAGTATTTTCTTTTTCACTCGCATAATTATTTTATTCTCAATACTCAATAGTCGTTTTGATGCATTTCGTTTCCGCAGTTAATATATATATAGAAATGGGATCAAGAGAGTTGGTAGTGGATTGAGAAGTTGGTGAGTTGTGTTGTTAGCCATTGATTTGGTTGGATGGATGACCTAGATTAATCAAAAAAAAGGGAGAGGAGGTACGTGGAATGACTAGTAGCAGGCAGCAGCAGAGCAACAACAGGTAAAGCAGAGCAACAGCAGCGCAATCTCTCTCAATCTTTCATCATTTCCATCACTAAAATTCACTTTCTCACTAACAATTGCTCATCATTTCGCAGCACAATCTCTCTCAATCTTTCATAACTTCCATCACCAAAATTCAAAAATTCATCCCATTACTCACCATTTCATCTCACTAAAATTCAAAATTCATCCCAAATCAAAATTCATCTCCTTATTTATACTATCATGCAAAATAACTAAACCCTAATTCGTAATTTGCTCTACATCTCCAGGCTCCAATGGTGCTGTTCCTTGAAGGTTCGTATATGCTCGAAAATGTGCAGTCAAAAATTTCTGTTCAACATGCAGGAGGTAAGATGAGTATAAACATATCTTTTTGGTATCTTGCATTTGGAATTCCATTTTTTGTTTGGTTTGTTAATTTGAAGAGTTACACAGTTGTAATGTCATAGCCACACTCAATATGATGGACAGTCACACGTCGCTGAGAACAGTTCTTTGATGTATCCATTTATTTGTATGGTTCATTAATATGAAGAGTCACACAGTTATAATGTGATAGTCACACTTAATATGATAGACAGTCACACGTCCATGTTGTTGTAGTTTTATTACGTAAGATTGATATATTTATTACGTAAGATTGATTATTCACACGTTCCATCATTGTTATATTTATTATTGTATTTTTTTTGGTTGTCGAGTATTGTATATTAGTTTGTAGTTGTACTTGTAGTTCTTATGCGTTGTGGGTATTAATGTGTTGGTTTATACGATCCCAAATTATTATTGTGTTGGTTCCAAGTAGTTGTAGTTTTCTGCTACAGGTGTAGTTGTATTACGTTGAAGTTGCTTTATTCAAAATATTTATGTTGGTTTCTCTATGATTGTTATATTTATTATTGTTGGTATTTTTTATGATTGTTATATTTATGATTTTTATATTTATCATGTTGTTATATGTAATATAGTGGTGTAAAATCATGCTGTTATATGAGCAATGCCATAGTCGTTGTTCTTGAAAGTCACAGTCCTTGTTGAGAAAAGTCACATTTCATTAAGGTCAGAGATGAATGCGTGCGTTGCAAGATTGATAGTGTGTAATATAAGGTTTCCTTTTATTGACAGTAGTTTTTAGTGTGTAATATAGGTTTTTTATTATAGTTTTTTTTATTGTTCCAACCTCTAATAGTTCTTTCGTTTTTATTGTTCCAACCTATATGACAGTTGAAGACATAGTGATTGTGCCATACGTAGGGCAGAAGTTCGCGGACATCGATGGAGCATTCTTGTGTTATCAATCTTACGCACTTTCTGTTAGTTTTGAGGCGAAGAGGTACACGACAACTAGATCTTTTGATGGTTCGATTAAGAAGAAATTGTTGGCTTGTAATAAGGAGGGCAAAATAGCTAGCCAGAGCATGGTGAAGTTGTCGAGCACGAGAGAGGAGGGGCAAGAGTTTGTGGGATCGTATGAACCCAAAACGAATACGAACGCGACGAGGACGCAATGTGAAGCAAGAATTAGGCTCTGTGCAATGATCGGAGGGGTTTTATATTGAAGAGTTCATCGAGGAACACAACCACGATCTTGTGATGGTTAAGGACAGAGAGTTTCAAAAGTCATCTCGAAGTCTATCAAAATATCACAAGGAGATGATCGTTTGCAACTCGAGGGTGTGTAACGTCTGTGAACAATGTTGTGTAGTGCATGGTTGACTGCTAACTGTGTGCGACTAATGCAGTTGCAATTTTGTGTGTGCATCTGAAGATCGGAGCGACTCGAACATACAGGATGTGCAAGGAGATGTCGGGGGGATTTCAGAACATAGGAGCATCATTGGTTGATTTCAAGAACTGGGGGAGGGACGTCAAGTGTTTTGTTCACGAGCAGGATGGTCAATTGTTCATAGATCGGTTCAAGAGTTTGAGGGACAGTCAGGAGGATTTTTACTTTGACTACGATGTTGTTGCAGATGGAAGCTTACGCATGGTCATTTGGGCGGATGGTGCAGCTCGAAGGAACTACACGGCATTCGGGGATGCAGTTTCGTTCGACCCAACGTACGGAACCAATGTGTATTCTATGGTGTTCACACCGTTCACTGGCGTGGACAACCACAAATGGTCTGTCACGTTCTGCGGGGCGTTGCAATTAAAGGAGAACTATAAGTCATTTGTCTGAGTCCTCTCCCGGTTTTGAAAGCCATGGGCGGGAAGGAACCGTGTAATATCATTATGGACCAGGATCCCGGTATTTTAAAAGCCGTCCCAGAAATATTCAAAGCAGCGCACCAACGGTGCTGCACGTGGCACATCATGAACAAGGTTCCAACGAAGTACGGCAGATCAAGAGAGGAGGCCTCGGAATTCGTAAAAGCCCTCAATGCAATCATTTGGGATGATGACATCGAGGCGTCGGAGTTCGATGACAGGTGGGGGCGGATTATGATCGACCATGATGCTGTTGGGATCGAATGGTTCGAAAATATGTTTGACATCAGGAGCAAATGGGTCGCCGCTCATTGCAGGGAGGTGAGGATGTCCGGAATTATGAGGATAACACAGAGATCAGAGAGTAAGAACAATTTCTTCAAAAAATTAGAATACAACAAAGGTACGTTGGTCCAGTTCTGGATACGTTTCGAAAGTGCGATGGACCAACAGAGGCACATGCAGAAGAGGCTAGACAACGATAACCGGCAGACATTCCCCAAAACTAGAACGACGAATCCGATGGAGACCCACGCGACAAGGGTGTACACTCACGTGGCTTTTGCACACTTTCAGGAAGAGGTCAAGTTTTCGCTGTACACGTGCAGCGTTCGTGGGTATCAGAAGAAGGACGGGATCGAAGCGACTACAGTTCTGGACTCCATCCGGGACCGCAACTACATTGTTGAATACAATCCAGGTATTGGCATAGAAATTCACTGTCCATGTTGTCTAGCCACACTCACATAGCCTGACTATATGACCTAAACGGTGTGATTCTGAACTGCGGTGAGTGTGACTATACAACGTGGTGAGTGTGAATGCACAATGTAATGAGTTTTATTCTACAATTCTTTGAATGTGACTATACAGAATAAAGGGTGTGACTCTGAAACGCGGCGCGTGTGATTGTACAACATAATTCGTTTGATTCTCCAACGTAAGGACTGTGACTATGCAGCATAATGGGTGTGACTATACTCTGTCAAGGTTGTGATTATACCTTTTGGAAGTCACATCCTCTACGTTGCGTAGCCACTGCCCGTATGGCAAAGAGTCGCACTCTTTATGTTTTTTTTAATGTACTCACAGGTACCTGTGAGGTCAGTTGTACTTGCAGGAAGTTCCGTCGGTTTGTAATTCTTTGCAGGCATGCCATTTGGATATACTCTTCCAAAGGACGGGAGACGATCCCGGAACGGTACGTGGCATGTAGATGGACTAAGGATGCTCTACGTAATGTTAATGCGTGTCCCCTATCAGAGAGTTGCCTAAGCGATGAGAAGGCTGTTACAGTCACGAGGTTGTTTTCGGAGTTCTATGAGACCGTCAGTCATGTCAGCAAAATGGGTAAGGAAGACGTTAGTAATTTAGCTGACATCATTCGTGACTTCAGGTCCGATGCGGCGCCCCTTGCTGGCCCTTGTATCAAGACGCAAGAATTAGAGGAGATCCTCGGCTGTACGAGCGCAATTGAAATAACGATATTGCCCCGGAAGAAAGCCAAAAACAAGGGCAGTGGGAAGCGGATGCTGTCTTCTAAGGCGAAGGCTGCTGCAATTACCGTGAGGCCTAAACGACTGTGCAAGAACTGCAAGAGGATAGGGCACCATGACAAGAAGAACTGCCCCAACCCATTCGCTGAGGACCCACCTATTGCTGACTTGTCTGTCGATGTTGAGGAGGAGGACGAGGAGGAGGACCCGGCAGGGATTGCCGAGGAGGATTGTTAGTGAATATCCTCTGTTATTTAGGAACATTTTTTTGGGGACATAAAGATTGTCGACGTTTGAAATGGTCAAGGTTCGTGATACTATTTTCGTATATTGCGGAGCTCAATCATTTCTAATATGGTGTAAGTCGTAGATCATGGGGGCAATTTTATTTTTTGAAACATAAAGATTGTTGACGTTTGAAATGGTCAAGGTCCGTGATATTGTTTACGTCTATTGCGGACCTTAATCATTTCTAATATGGCATAGTCGTAAAACATGGGGGTCCGTAAAATTGTTTTTTGTTGATTGACTGTAAAAATACATTGAAATAGCAGTCGTTTTTAATCTAAAATGCATCATCTTTGGCTACAAATACAGCTGTACAGGAACATTATGCCCTTAATATTTGGTTGACACGAAACAAGTGAGTGTGATTGTGCAATGCAATGACTGTGACTTTACAGTAGACAGGGTGTTACTCTACAACAAGAGGTGGAGTGTGGTTACACTAATTGTAGGAGTGTGATTGTACAAGATAATGACCGTGATTCTACAATACACTGACTGTGATTCTACGAAATGAAGTGTAGAAACCAACACTGGTTTTATGACATGATGACTGTGATTATGCACCATGTTGAGTGTGACTATACACCATGTGTCCATAAAAATAGTGAAATAGCGATGGAAATATTTGTACATTAGAAAAAGTCCATCTCCTACACAACACTTAACACTTGAAACATAAAAATATTCTACGAACACAGTACTTGAAACATAAAAACATTCCACGACATAATGCGGAAAACATTTAAAACGCTACATTTTAAATCTTAAAACACATTAAAACATCCATTACATACCATTAAACGCTACATTTTAACCCATACATAATTGACCTCCGTTTTTTTGAAGCATCTTCTTCAAGTTGGCCAAATCACGCTGCAACGCTTTCTTAGTGCGGAAACATCCAATACACTTTTTCATCAAGAATTCGACGTAGTCATCCAGTTCGGTCTCCTTTTCTGTATCGCCGATGGATGCCACATAGTTCCTCGCGTCTATGGCAGTGGCGACTAGCTGCATGGCTTATAATCCATTGGATCTAGTGGTATCAAACAAACCATCGTACTCCTCGATCAATTTTTTGATTTCTTCTATTTTGCCTGCCATTTTATTTAGGGTTAAAGAGGTGAAGTTGGAAGTGGTTGGGGTAAAAATGGTGTTGGTATTTAAAGGGGGGAGGCAATAAAGTGGCAGTAAATATTAATTGAGTTAGGTGGGGGTCCTATCCTCCTAAAGTAATTAGGGTTAGGAGAGTGAGGTGATTGTTTGTGTTCTCAATGTGCATTGAGACACACAAACATCACCTCCCAGTTCCAGTGCATTTCATCTGTACAGTTTATATTTTGTCGACATCGTTTTCGAACCATCGTTTATTTGTTGGGATATAATCTGATTTTACTGTGTGTGTATTGTTTTTTGGTGTCTTCTGTAAATACGGGAACCATCGTTTTTTTAGGTGAAACAATCGTTTAATTTTAAGGTTAAATAAACTGAAAGTGAATGGATGGATATATATGCAGGGTTAGTTAGTATAATTAATTAGTGAATTTGTGGTTGTCTGTCATGACTCTACAGGAGCTTGACTGTGACTGTGTGTCAGAAGTTGCGTGACTATATCACATCACACATGCGACCCTGATACTGAGTTGTCATTCATCTGATACTCAGAAGATACTCTAACATGAGATTTTTCTATATTCACAAAAAGTGTTTTTACTTTACTACACATTCATGCCTTACAGTTCGCTGAGGTCTTTCATTCCACGATTTTCCCTATCTTACGTCTTTCATCAATTGTTTTCCATATTCTTGGCGCGTTTGCTATGAAAGCGCAAATTATCGGCAACACGTCCCCACGAGCTTCATTCATGTCAGCAAGGACGAGGGTCACTCCAACCTCGAACGACAAGTAACGCCTCCCGACCTTAGTCCCAATATCAGGATGGGTGAACGGCGCGCCGTCGTACAGGCACATGTGCATCAAGCAGAAAATGCCGGACTCCGGATTGTTTTTCCGGGCGCTCTGCCATTCCAGTTTTACTTGGCGATGCGTAAAATTCGCCAGGTGACTGCTCTTAATAAACCCCTTCTCGTCCATGTAGTCAGTCAATGCTTGTAGCTGTTGCAGTATTAGGTATTAGAAAACGTCAGCACTTATGGAAGCAGTAGAATATTTGACGCGGTGAAATAAAGTAGTAGAAAACGTCAGCACTTACTATTTTGCTGGACACCCGGAACATATGTGACCCTGGGGCGTGTGTCTGGTGATCGAGGATATCAACTGTTCTTTCTCTAAAGTTGATGCACACGCACGCATAGTGCCCCATAGTATGCACCGGGAAAAACAACAGTTCGGCGTTCAAGTTGAATGTCCCGGCGCAGTCTTGTATAAATTGTCCCACGCTGCGTACACACCGTCAGTGTCTTCGTCTTCGCCCGCAGGGGTACTTGAGTCGGGTCGTTCTAGTATATGGGTCAGTGAGTTCTAACGGATGGTGAATATTAGTTGCCATCAGTGCAAGGGTGCGAGACTGGACTATATCATGTGCGTGGCTGCATACCGCAAAGTGTGTGATTGTACAGACTAAGCTGCGTGACTTTGCAGCGTACAGACTGTGACTATACATGACAGTGTGATTGTAAATTCTAGGATGTCTGACTATGCAACTTATTGTAGACACCCACATTTTGACCGCCAGGTGTCTATAGCAGTTTCTGACAAACACCTGATGATGATCGGACGCAAACGTGCTTTAACGTACTCGGAAATGGGCTCGAAATCATGGATATTTGGCATGGGCTTTTTACGGAGTACAAATTTCACAAAACCAACCTCTAAACCAGGCCCAGTGGGTCATTTCGAGTCAAATAAGACTAATTTGGGTCGAATCCGACTAGGGGCAAAATCGTCTTTTAGCGACCAAGTCAAACCCGGGCAAAGATATTTTCTCGAGACTTGTGGGTCAGCCGTGTCACCCCACATATCCGACTCAAGCTCGAATACTACAAAAATATCAGCTACACAAATATTAAACAATTCCGTTTAAGGTAGAATTCGATCTCAAGTAGGAATTCTATCCGAACATCGAATCAAACACTCGACCGAGCTTAGGACACTCGGCCGAGTAGCCTGTTTTCAGTCGAGCTCTTTTCCTTCTTCACCAAGAAAGTGAGTTCTCGTTCCTCTCAACCTCTTACGTTTCCTATCCAAACCGGTATTTCTTGTTGTCCAAGCAAGACTACCTCTTCTTCTATAAATAGAACATCCCATCAACACAATAAACACAGTCAATTCCCGGCATACACAATTCATACACATCTACACAACAATTACATCGACCAACAATCTATACACCAATTATTCAAACACCTCGAGACTCTCACACTTAGCATCGAGAAACCGATAGTGTAACCCGAGACTACAAAAACCGGCCCTAGACCCGTCACCCTTCACGTCCAAACCAAAACCACCATCAACTCACCGACATTAACCCGACGCTCCCGTGCCTTAGCCACATTCCGACGAGCGCCGATCCGAGTTAACAAAAGCATGTAGTTTGAGGGTGTAATCCAACCCGACTCCTCCCTTCTTCTCTCTCTCTCTCTCTCTCATTTTTTTACGGGTCGACGGTCGTCTCTCGTTTTTTTACGGGTTGTTGATAAGTGTAGTTTGTAGCGCCTATTTTGTTGTGTTTGGTCCCCATTTCTCTTGTGGAATCGCTTCTTGGGAGCGGTTTCTGGGCTACTTATGCTTCTTCTAGTTCGTTTTAGGTTCCCAAGGCCATTCATGGAGAATTGGAACGATTCTCGTTTCATACACTTTTGGAGCCAACGAAGAGCAGGAACGATCACTCGGTACCTTGGATTCGATCCCGAGACCTTGGGACCCATTCCCGAGCCCCTTAGACTCGATCCCGAGCCCCGAGAGTCGGTGAGAAGCCCATGAGAAGCAAGGAGGGACCTTAAAGATCATATTGGAGGCCTACAAGACCCATCCCCGTCGGGAAGGACCTCATCCCGTCCGGGATGAGGTGCACAAATGCGAACGGTTCTGTTTTGGGTCCGTCCCGGTCGGGACCATGCCGTCCCGGTCGGGATCACCTCTGTCCCGGTCGGGACCATTTCGTCCCGGACGGGATGAGGCAGCTGTAGCCCGCACTTGCTTCTTTTCTTCTCCTTTGTTCTTGTAACCCTATATATACCCCCCCTCTTGTAATCTTATGTTATGTTCTTGATTACCTATTAAACCCTAGACTACTTTAGACTAGATTAGCTTAGATTAGTGTAGATTAGTCTTTAGTTTATCGTTAATCTTAGTTTAATCCTTGTATTAAGGGAATTCTTCAAGATTCATCCAAGATTGACAACCTTGGGAGATTGTTTTGGGTTTCTCTCATTAATGCAAGTTCTCTTCTTTTCATCCACTTTGTAGTTGGTATAATCTCTTTTCTCTTAATCTTTGCTTAATCTTTCAAGTTTCAATCTTTTCTTATTGTTCTTGCTCTTGTTAGTTTCATTATGAATGTTTCGATATTTGTGTTGTTTCCTTTCATTATTGTTAGTATTAGTTTGTACATGTGTGAGTAGATGATGGAGGGATTTGTCGTGGATCCCGCCGATCAAATAAATAACCAACTAATCCTAGTGGGTAGCTAGGGCAAGTCGGGTCGAATCCACGGGGACGGTAAGAGGCGTCTAGACTAAGGTCGCCCAAATACGAGACTAGGTCAACGAGCTAAGCTAAACTAGAACGATAAGAAGGGGAGAAGGCTAAGACTATGGCTAAGGAGACGGAGAGAACAACTAACGAAAACGGGCTAGGATTAGGTCGGGTTCAAAGGGGCAACAGAATGGTCAAGGAAGAGTAAAGGTGAAGGGGGTAGTCGGGTAATCTAGGTGTGGTCCGGGCTCTCGCAACTTAGACTCACCTAGAGGTTCCACCTAAAACCCATTTTGGCGACACACATGATAAACGGGGTTACTAGCGTGTTATTGTGGCCTAGATCGCATCCGGGCTCTCGCAACTTAGACCGACCTAGGGGTCGTCCTCACCGGGCTCTCGCTACTTAGTGAGGGAACCGAACCCACAAGCAAACTATTACCCACAAGAGAAAAGCAAGAAAAAACAAGCATATGCATACAAGTCATTCAAGCATTTCAACAAACATGTACCATGCATCAAACCAAGAGGAAACCCAAATCTTCCACCAACATCTCCAACAAACCCTTAATCATCCAATTAACACCCTAATCACCCTACTAACCCTAGCAAGAATCTACTCAAACATAATCAAACTACAATTAACAAGAACAAGAGGAATCATCATAAGAAACAAAACATACCTAAACAAACTCAATCAAACTAACAAGAACAAGAACAAACAATAATAAAGATTCAAACTTGATAAACAATAAAGGATTAAGAGTAAAATGAGAAGAAGATTGTACCAAACTAGTGAAGAGGAAAGATTGAAACTTGCATTAATGAAGAAAACCCAAAACAAACCACCAAGGTTGTCAATCTTGGATGGATCTTGAAGAATTCCCTTAATACAAGTACTAAACTAAGATTAAGGACTAATTACCGACTAATCTACTCTAATCTAAACTAATCTAACCTAAAATAGTCTAGGGTTTAGTGGGAAGTGAAGAACATCAGCTTAACATAACAAGGGAAGAGTATATATAGGGTTACAAGTGGAAGGGAGAAGAAAGGAAGCAAAGCGCGGCAGCAGCACGCCCTTCCCGGCCGGGAGGAGGTGGTCCCGGTCGGGAAGGAGCCAGTCCCGGTCGGGAGGACTTGCTCCCGGTCGGGAAGGAGTGAAAACAGCAGCTCCTTGTTTTGCTCCTTCATCCCGGACGGGATGAGGACATACCCGTCGGGGATGAGTCTTGTAGGCCTCCAATATGATCTTTTTGGTTCCTCCTTGCTTCACATGGACTTCTCATCGATTCTCGGGACTTGGGATTGGGTCTCGGAGGCTCGGGATTGGATCCCAAGGTCTCGGGGTCGAATCCACGACATCGAGTGATCGTTCCTTCACTTCGTTGGCTCCGAAAAGTGTATGTATTGAGTCGGAATCGCTCCAAATCTTCATGAATGGCCTCGGGAACCTGAAACGAACTAGAGGAAGCATAAGTAGCCCATAAATCGCTCCCAAGGAGCGATTCCACAAGGAAAATGGGACCAAAACACTACGAAATAGGCACTACAAACTACACTTATCAGTAGACCTTTTTGTGGGGTTAGTAGGGAGATTATGTGTTGATTATGGGTGATTAGGGTTGATTGTGGGTAAAGGTTGAATCTTTGTCACTAGTCATATGTTGAGAACCCCATGTGTTTGATGAAATGTTTGTTAGAGTAGTAGTTGCAAATGCTCCTCTTGCTTGTTTTATTCTTCTCATTGGGTGATTAATTTGTGGTTGAATCCTTGTGTATTGGGTAATATCTTGCATGAGTATTCGAGTTTTGTCTTAGACTTGAGAGTGCGAACATTGGCTTTGACGCGAGAGCGCGGACCGACCTTAGTGACTAGGTGAAACCTACACCCTCGATTACCAACCCATCCCACTACACTTATGAACCCGACCTAACCCTACTCTTTCCTTATTTGATTTCTCTAGTTCGGTAGATTCGTTTAGCCTCAATTGTTACCCCTAGCTTAGTCATAGTCATAGTTCCTTCCCTTCTTATCATTCTAGTTTAGCTTAGCCGCGAGACCTAGTCAAGTCTTTAGGTGGAACTTGGTCTAAACCCTCTTTACCGTCCTCGTGGTCTCGACCCGACTTACCCTTTCTACCCAGTTAGGATTAGTTGGATATTACTTTTTCTGTTGGGATCCACGGCAAATCCCTCCCATCAATTTGGCGTCGTTTCCGGGGACGGTGCTAGTTTAGACTTTGTTTGCCTTTTTACTTGATTTTGTCTTTGTTTTTTTTTTAGTTTTTTTTAGTTTTCTTTTGCTTCTTTTGTGTGTGAAGTTTATTTCTTTCTTGTCTAGTGCCCAAAAAGCACTAGACTTCTCACGTTTGCTTCTAGTCTACAGTTTTTGCCTAGAGGTGGTGACCACCCTCTTCCTTACGACTCAGAGCCGCATAAACGGACGGTTGTTAGTTTGAGAGGTTTCCAACCGGGTACAAGCCTAGTTTTCGCGCAGCAACGTGAGGTTTGATCTAAACTCCCCACACCTAGAAGCCACCATGAGCTACTCCTTTCCCTCTATGAATCACGGGTATGACATGATATCTCCCTACCACTATCAAGCTCCTTGGGGTAATCAAGAAACCCGTGGGTATGAGCTTCAAGGACAAGGAAACCGCTACCAACAAGTAAATGCTTATCACTCCTATGATCATGGTGACTATTACTCAAGCTATCAATGTGAATCCACCATGTTTCATTATGATTCACCTTATGGAAGCCAATTTCCCCAAAACCCACCATATTACTCTCCACCTCAACCACAATATGAGCCCAAAAACCCACAATACTACCAATCATATCAACCTCACTACCAACCATATGATGCCCCACCCCTTGGGCATCATCAAGGTTCACAAGTAACACTACAAAACCCCAATGACCACCAAATGCCAAACTTGGAGTTAAATCAATCGATTCTTCAAATGCAACGAGAAATGACCTTAAAATTGCAAAAAGACCATGAAATCTTGGCCGAACTCCGAAGGGGAAGTGAGGAACGTAATGCTAGATTGAACGCTTTAACGGCTCAAACCCTCATATTTTTAACTCGATCTTCACAAGTTGATGAGGGATGTTCATTTGAGGAAGGGGAACGACCCAATGACGAAGCCGCTAATGAATCCTCTTTGAGAAGCGAGGCTTGCTTTGAAGAACCTCAATGGTCCACCCAAGAGGAGGCGAATGAGGAAATAACTCTTGTTGAAGGCAATGTTGGTGAAGAATTGGAGGAGGTTTGTGAGTTGGATGAGTTGGTGGAATTTGTGAAGTTGTTGGGTGAAAATGACAAGCTCAAGTTGCCCTTGTGCGATAATATGGAAAAACATCAAGAGCCCCTTGTGAGTAAGCGAAGCAATGACTTGGAAGAGATTGAAACCGCCGGTAGAAGTTTCAATTCTCTCCTCCAAGATGATGTGGGGACAAGTGTTGTTCCGGGACTTGAAGATGGGGAACCACAACTTGAGGAAGGTATGGGGGTATGCAACAAGGAAATGAGGCCAAAGCCGTTTTTTGTGCCTCATGATGAAGACTTGAAGCTTGCTAGTGATTGGAGACGGTGCTTAGGGAGGAAGAGGTCGGTAAGGCTCGTAGGATGGATAGACCCCGAAGATAACAAGGAAGATGATATTGGGTCTTTGTGTGGCTACTTCGTGCTTCCGACTTGGAGGCCTTCGAGGATAGCTTGGCTCGGTTGCTTGAGCCCTCATTACGATGTGGCTCGAGCATTTGACTTGCTCCTCCGAGCCCTTGATGGCTATGGCTAGGAATGAAGAGTCCACCATCCTCGGTTTGACGGAGTTCCATAAGAACCGTCATGTTGTATATTCCCCTTTCTATCTTCTTTCTAGTTTTGTGTTTGTAATTGTGTAGTTTATGATTTTGTCTCTAGGATTTTTGTGTGTTTGTGAAATTCTTGTAATTTGGAAATTTGATGAGCGATGTGAGGGAGAGAATTTGATGATGTTTTGAGCTCATTTGTTAGGTGCAAAGTGAAGATGAATCTTAGAAAGGAGTGGTTATTGATAGAGCGTGGATTTTGAGCAAGGAAGTCGGGTTTGTATTGGTGGCCTTGTGGGTGAAGCTATCAAGGAAATGAAGAGTTAGAAGACTCATCCCGAACGGGAAGGGAGCGTCCCGACCGGGAAGGATGTGCCATCCCGACCGGGAAGGATGTCATCCCGATCGGGATGAGTGTGCTGAAAATTGAGTTCTCTGGAGTGTCATCCCGATTGGGAAGGGAGCTTCCCGACCGGGACGGGTGTGTCATCCCGACCGGGATGGTCCCCTGCTCCTTCTTTTGCCTTTTCTTTGTCATGTGAGCCCACCCTACCACTTTATACCCCCTCCCAACCTCCCTACCTATCCTTGCCCTTATCATATGACCCCTACACTTCGTATACACATATTCACCTCATTTTCTCTTCACTTTACACCGATTTTCACATCAAATCCCACCTCCTCATACATTTGTGCTCCAACCATGGAACCATATCGTGAATGGAGGGGAATAACAATGACGACGACTAGCTACGTGCCGATATCGACCTATGAGACGATGGAGTGAGTGAGTTGCTACCCGTATGGTACGACAACTATCCTTTCTTTTCCGTCTTTTATAGCATGTTTTCCTTTGTTTGTTCCCTTCCCCTTATACACTTTTGTGTCATGGTGGCCCTCGGGGCCTTAGTAATTATTGCTCCCGACTCTCGATGACGTGACTACATCGAGAGTCATTTCAAAATCAAAATTTGCAAGATTTTTCGCACTTTTTTGTAGGATTTAGTCGGATTTGGGAGGAATCCGGGCTAGGTGACTTGATTACACCTAGTCCTCCCCTCCCATTTCCTTTTATTTCTTTCTTTTTATTTCTTCCCCCATCCATATCTTTTCTTGTCTCGGCCTATGGTGACTTGACTACACCCTGGCCGGACACATTCTACCCTTTTCTCCACTTTTCTTTTTGATTTTTAGCTTTATTTTCGTAGTTTCTTTTCTTTTGTGTCTCCATACACTACGGTCGAGCATGAGGACATTGCTCGGTTTAAGTGTGGGGGAGCGATATTCTATCGTAGTTAGTCTTATTTTCGTAGTTTTTTCGAAAAATCTTTAAAAACCTTAAAAATTTGAAAATTTTCCCACAAAAATCAAAAAGATTTTCTTTTGTGTGTTTTCCTTTTGTGTCATTATGTCGTATATTTGTTGTGTTGTGCGTGTTTTGCCTCCCTTTTTCCTTATGGGTTGCTTAATCACTGATAGCTTTGGAGAGCTTTCAAGACATCCGGTAACATCTTTCATCCCTTTTCCCTCTTTGTCTCTTGTGGAGTTTGGAGGAGATTTATGATGATGTCTGCTCGGGTGGAGCTTTGTGCATATTAGTGGGTGATTGGTCGCTTATTTAGAAATTCGGGGTGGTGTTTATTCTCTTTGTATGTTTG
The DNA here is from genome assembly GCA_958450325.1 of Agrostemma githago. Lineage (NCBI taxonomy): Eukaryota > Viridiplantae > Streptophyta > Magnoliopsida > Caryophyllales > Caryophyllaceae > Agrostemma > Agrostemma githago. The sequence goes on along the minus strand of OY288240.1, from coordinate 21,835,848 downwards.
TTTTGATTTGTTTTGTTTTGTTGCCTTTTGTCTCCTTTTTTTCCGTTTTTGTCGTCTTTGTTTTGTGATGTGTAGTTATGTCTAGTGTGTAAAAAGGTTTTCGAAAACCCGGTTTAGAGGCTAGTGTGCAAGTGTTTACTTTCCCTCTCTAGTAGTATAAATCGAGTCTTGGACTTTAGTCTAGTAGAATGACCTTAAATCAATGATTTTGTTGGTTTCTTACCTCGAGTCCACCTAGCTTACTAGGGATTTACTACGGCATTTGCATTTTGACCATTATGACCACCCATGGTGTGAAAAGGCCTTGGTTGCCGAGTCCCGTCTCTTAGGTGACCGACCATGTTTGAGATTGTTTGATTAGTCCAAGTTCTCCCCTTTTTGTGTGTTTGAAGGGAAAGCGCGCTCCCGATTCTCCCATTCCCCTACCTCCTACACATATCCACGAAATAAAGATGCAAATTGTTTAAACCTCTTTCTTAGTTGCAAAAAGAAATGCCTACAACTCAAATCTAGCCAAAAGGGCAAAGAAAAGTGAAAGAAAGAAAATGAAAGAAAGAAAAGGCACAAAAAGCCAAAAAGAATATACAAAAGATGAAAAAGAAGTGGCATAGCAACACACAAAAAGCAAAAATGCAAAAGAAAGAAAATGCCAAAAGAAAACCGTCTCACAAAAAGATTTTCACCCTCTCAAAATAAGCCTTTTTCCGATCGTTACCGTGAAGAGCCTACCAAAAGACCGAGTACCTAGGAAGGATGATAGCGGTAATGATCGGTCTTCCCTCATTTTGCAATCATATCCACCTTTTTACTTGGACTAGTTGGGTGGTTTTAGGCATGGGACGACCCTCTTAACTCATCGCTAAAGGGGGCGGGGTCTCACTTACCTACACTGTCGACTAACACCGTGGTTCATCCCTTTTCCATCCCGCCGATCGTCCTGTAGTACGTTCTTAGAAGGTTAGGAGGAACCTAGGTAAGTTACCAACGTTTTTGTTGCTTTGTCGTCATACTATTAGGGTTTTGTCCATTTCGATTTGTGTTATTAGCTTGGGAACGTTGTCACTTGCTTTGAGTCCTAAACCAGTGCTTCTTTCACCGCCTTTTAGAGGGAAGCGGTATTTGTTTCTTTTTGGGTGCAACCGTTTGTTTGTTTGTTTGTATGTTCGTTTGTTTGTGTGTTTTGTGTCCGGTTGCATCCACAGTTTTGTCGCAAGACCTTACTTGCCTTGCGGAGTGCAGTTTTCCTCTAAGTGTACTCGCGTGAGTTGAAAGGGCGTAGGGTGCGCTAATACCCGCTCGGCTAATTTAGTAGTTAGTTTGTGCTTACTCGAGGGCGAGTAAGGGTTAAGTGTGGGGGAGTAGATAAGTGTAGTTTGTAGCTCCTATTTTGTTGTGTTTGGTCCCCGTTTTTCTTGTGGAACCGCTCCTTGGGAGCGGTTTCTGGGCTACTTATGCTTCTTCTAGTTCATTTTAGGTTCCCAAGGCCATTCATGGAGAACTGGAACGATTCTGACTCGTTTCATACACTTTTGGAGCCAACGAAGAGAAGGAACGATCACTCGGTGCCTTGAATTAGATCCCGAGACCTTGGGACCCATTCCCGAGCCCCTTAGACTCGATCCCGAGCCCCGAGAATCGAAGAGAAGCCCATGAGAAGCAAGGAGGGACCTTAAAGATCATATTGAAGGCCTACAAGACCCATCCCCGTCGGGAAGGACCTCATCCCGTCCGGGATGAGGTGCACAAATGCGAAGGGTTCTGTTTTGGGTCCGTCCCGGTCGGGACCATGCCGTCCCGGTCGGGATCACTCCGTCCCGGACGGGATGAGGCAGCTGTAGCCCGCACTTGCTTCTTTTCTTCTCCTTTGTTCTTGTAACCCTATATATACCCCCCCCTCTTGTAATCTTATGTTATGTTCTTGATTACCCACTAAACCCTAGACTACTTTAGACTAGATTAGCTTAGATTAGTGTAGATTAGTCTTTAGTTTATCATTAATCTTAGTTTAATCCTTGTATTAAGGGAATTCTTCAAGATTCATCCAAGATTGACAACCTTGGGAGATTGTTTTGGGTTTCTCTCATTAATGCAAGTTCTCTTCTTTTCATCCACTTTGTAGTTGGTATAATCTCTTTTCTCTTAATCTTTGTTTAATCTTTCAAGTTTCAATATTTTCTTATTGTTCTTGGTCTTGTTAGTTTCATTATGAATGTTTGGATATTTGTGTTGTTTCCTTTCATTATTGTTAGTATTAGTTTGTACATGTGTGAGTAGACCTTTTTGTGGGGTTAGTAGGGGGATTATGTGTTGATTATGGGTGATTAGGGTTGATTGTGGGTAAAGGTTGAATCTTTGTCACTAGTCATATGTTGAGCACCCCATGTGTTTGATGAAATGCTTGTTAGAGTAGTAGTTGCAAATGCTCCTCTCGCTTGTTTTATTCTTCTCATTGGGTGATTAATTTGTGGTTGAATCCTTGTGTATTGGGTAATATCTTGCATGAGTATTCGGGTTTTGTCTTAGACACGAGAGTGCGGACATTGGCTTTGACGCGAGAGCGCGGACCAACCTTAGTGACTAGGTGAAACCTACACCCTCGATTACCCAACCATCCCACTACACTTATGAACCCGACCTAACCCTACTCTTTCCTTATTTGTTTTCTCTAGTTCAGTAGATTCGTTTAGCCTCAGTTGTTACCCCTAGCTTATTCATAGTCATAGTTCCTTCCCTTCTTATCATTCTAGTTTAGCTTAGCCGCGAGACCTATTCAAGTCTTTAGGTGGAACTTGGTCTAAACCCTCTTTACCGTCCCCGTGGACTCGACCCGACTTACCCTTTCTACTCAGTTAGGATTGGTTGGATATAACTTGTTCGGTTGCGATCCATGGCAAATCCCTCCCATCAGTTGTTCGTCGTTTTTTTTATTTCTAATATCGATATTACTAAAACTATTTTCATATAACGAATATTCTTAAAAATACGATACCGATTCTCTAGTCGAATATTGTATTAAAAGAATTACATTAATCTCGTTGATGCTAAAAATCGTTACATACTTCTTTTTACAAAATACGACGATTTTAACGCGGAGAACTAATATTCTTTTTCTTTTCGTTCAAATTTTTCATTCAAAACAATTTTATAAAACTCTTTCCAAAAGTCATTCCGAATATTCGATATCGATTTCATAGTCGAATATCGAATACGACAAATATCCAAAGCATAAATCGAGTATAAATTAATTCATATTTGTACGCGATCTATCGAAATTAACGATTTTCGAAAAATCCGAATCGGGACAGACCCTCACGCGAGTCGCGCCCCTCCCAGGCGACTCGCGCGGGAGTCTGAAATCCGCGGCGCCCTTTTCTTCGCTTTCTCAATTTTTCTTAAACACCATTTTATCTACCAAGATTTCTCTTTTCTTTTCGTCTTTTCTAAAATTATTCCGAATATTTGATATCGATCTCATAATCGAATATCGAATGTAACGAATGTCGAGAATATTAAGTCGGGTGCAAATTGTGCAATATTTGTACGCGATTTAATAAAATCATCGCTTTTTCAAAAAATCAATTTCGAAAATAGGCCGGGACGCGAATCGCGCGCGTCCCGGGCGAGTCGCCTACTCGGGCGAGTCGCGCCTGACTCGGGCGAGTCGCAATGCCGGCTGGAACGCGACCCATTCTTCGCTTTTATTACTTTTCAAACATCGTTTTTTTGGACAAAACAACATCTTTTTAGCGATATTTCAGATCTCGATATATTTTTTACATCATTCATTGCATCCATATCTTTTATTTGATTTATAAACCTCTACTAACTTGTTTGTTTGTGTTTGTAGCAATCTTTTTTCCTTTTCATTTGTTTTATTATACTAAAACGAACCTCACATGCTAAAATACAACTTTGACGTTAATTTTAGTTGCATTAAATCGACTTAGCAACCCATACATTTCTCGCATGTTCAGGGAAAACAATGTTTGCATATCATTTCATCGTTCAACTAACACGCGTATTAAAAAAATCAAACGATATCCTAGTAGAGGCCGCTAATGTGCGGGCGGGGTTGGGTGTCCTTCGTGGGCTTCCCAACACGTACCCTCACCCCTTACTCAGAACCTCGGTTTCCGGATGTCCGAAACCAGTGGCAACGAGAGTCATTCAATATACGATATCCGATAACGTCGATATCGGTATCAAATGCAAAGGGACGAACCCGATAAACTCTGACATCGGAAATGGGCCGTATTTTGTACACGACCCACTACGACATAGAGTGGATTCGAACGGGCCCGAACTCCCACAAAGTTCGGTGGCGACTCCAACTTTGATTTAAATTTCAATTCGATCCATTCTCATATGGAGATTCATTCGCCTCCCCAAACCCGCGCGTGGCCGCGTCGGGGTGGACCTATGTCATGTCCACACTTATATCACGTGATTGTACTTCTCAACATGAGTGACTCTAAAAAGTGAACTACATCTTTTCAGTTAATGTGAATGAGGGTCATTTGTACTATTTAATGCCTGACTATACAACTCATAGCATGTGATTGTACATATCAACATGTGTGACTCTGAATGCGTGACTCTGCAACTCATAGCATGTGATTGTACAGACTAAGCTGGTGATTGTACAGACTAAGCTGCGTGACTTTGCAGCGTACAGACTGTGACTATACATGACAGTGTGATTGTAAATTCTAGGATGTCTGACTTATCACGTGATTGTACACCTCAACATGAGTAACTCTGCAAAGTGATGTCTGACTATTACAAAGACTTTACATCTTTTCAGTTAATGTGAATGGGGATCATTTGTACTATTTAATGTAATAGGTAGGGGGTTATGGGGGCATACCATGTGTTGAATTCCGAACCACGCCATCGTTGGGTCAGTGGGGGAGTATAACCCATGCTGGTTCTCGTCTGATTCGAACCAGTTCGTGAGGTGTGACCAACACTTTAGCACAGCGGCGCTCATGCTACCTCCGGACAAGAGCGTTTGAATGTCACGCCTCTCCAGCTGCGCATGAGGGCTGTAGGACCCCAATCGTTCACTGCGGGTTTTTTACACCCGTTAGTATGTGTAATATGCAACACGTATCAGTAATCAAAGACGGTTACTTACCTTTCGTCATACCCATTATTGCAAGGAAGCAGTAGTCGGCGACGTGTTTTCGCAAAATGGGCATCCTACTCGTCAGCGGTCGGTGCAAGCGAAACAAGGTCGACATGACAATGGCGTTCGGGTCAGGCTCCCCTTGGTTCAAAGTGCAACCCAACCCATCTCCACGACCCCGCGTTCGAGACTTAATTGCCGACTGTCTTTCTGCTGGGACTGATCCGGAGGTGGGTTCAGGTGTTTTCGGTGATTTGCTCTGACGCTTCTTGGTGGTTTCCTTCACAGGAGTGGTTTCAAACGGACGGGCAGATTACAACGATTCCTTGTATGTTTCGAATGTTGCCACTTCTTTCAAAACAGTGTCCCTCACCTTGTTCACGTCGCTCAGTATAAGGGTCGCCGTGATTTCCGCTCTGCACATATTCATGGCCGCCATTGTCCCCTAAGAGCAGTTGAACGGGGACCCGGTGTACAGCATCATGTGCACCATCAGGTACACTCCACAGTCATTGGCGAACTACCCCACCCCTGCCATGTTAAGGGAACGTTTACCAATTTAAACGCACGAACCTTCTCATCCTTCTCTACCCCTCGTTGTACCATGAACTCCCCCATTTTATCAGCCTGCAAAACAAGTTCAAACAGGATCAGTTGTTGAACACATTCGCGGTCACATAATTGATTTCATATTAAATTAAAAGGGCCTGACCGCTGTCCGAGCAATGCCATAGTAAGGCAACTTTGTAAAATCTTTATCGTACAACCTGTTGTCGAGGTACTCTATTTGCTCAGAATTGAAGTTGATGCAGGCGCAACTGTAGTGACCCTCGTCACCCGTTAAGATCGGGACGAACACCTACAAACAATGCGTCAGGATTATGGGCTGATAACAAATACGAATAAACAGTATGTGCATTATATTAGTATATTACCGTGTCCGAGTCCAAAGCAAAGTCGGAGAAACTGTTTTTTATCCACTCGTTCCACACGTAAAATATTTCTTCGTCATGATTCTTGCCCTGGCGTCCTTTCTTCCACAATTCCAACACTGGGACCTCCTCACATGCATTAATGGTAATACATGTAGTTAGTGTGTGTTTGACATGTGTGTGACTGCACAGCTGTAATTATGTGACTGTACAGCGTCAAGTGTGTGACTATACAGCTTGTAGTGTGCGATTGTACAGCTTGAAGTGCGTGACTGTACAACATAAAGTGGCTGACTATACAGCTTATAGCGTGTGACCATGCGGCTTATAGTGGTGACTGGACAACATAATGTGTGTGACTATACAGATAATAGTGTGTGACTATACAACTAATAGTGTGCGACTATACAGCTAATTTGGGGAGGTGAACGTACCGTATGTCCAAGACAGAAGTAACATCTACTAGTTACTCTTGGTGCTTTTTTTTTCGTACACCAGCTGGTTCAGCAACCTACACCAGTAGTCAATGACGTTATTCATCACCTGCAGGCCAGGCTCGAGCGTCTGCATGTCACCCATCGCTACACAATCATAAGCTATGAACTCGACCAGCATTTCGCTGTATACCAAAAAAAGTCCCGATTAGCACAAGTATTTAAAAAACGACACGAGCAGCACAATAAATACGTACCCTGACGGACGTGGCGTTGTCCGGTCGAACACGTAGTCGATTACATCTTTCCGTAGGTGGAGGATTTCCCAGAATATGACGATATTGGAGCACATGAATCCAGAGATTACAAGTTGCCCCCTCATTATATCCCCACAGTCCAACGTGCAGCCCAAATTGTCTGGAACCGTATCCATGCACTCAAATGCTACGTCAGAATGGAAGATGTACCGATGATGTAGTGCCCCGGGATGCGTGTCGGTCTCAGACCCCTCGCCTGTCCGTTGATCATCGTTCGTGACGATTTCTGCCGTCGCAGGCGTGGTGGCAACAGTGTCCGCTACAGCCCAGCCTGCTTCGTGCAGTTTTCTTTCCAGACTAGAACTGACCGTCGCATCGGGCGGAGCCGGTTCTACATTGCACATTCCCTGGTCTGTGAAGACAGATTCCGTGGGCAGATCGACGACGACCGACCGTGCGTCAATTGTCTCCCACCCTGCTTGCCGTAGAGCCACCACTACGGTCGGACTCATGCGAACCGAACCCTGCACATCGGAGTCTCGTTTGATTGCTTCATCGGCATCGTCCTCGTAAACTTCTCCCTTAAAGAAACCTGGTGTCACGATACCACCTTCAAAAGTGCCCTCATCATCGTAACCTTCTGTTCCCTCACCATTTCCCTCACAGAAACCTGCTTTCTCAATATCTTCATCAACGTATCCAGCATCACGCAAGTCTTTTACAATTTTGTTGACCAGATCGTGGGCTTCAGCATCGCGCTGGTCCTCGCCCTCAACGACGGGGGCGTTCTGGGTAGTCTGCTTCAACTGGTCGGCCAACGAAACGACTTTATCGATATACTGGAGGACAGCTGGGTCTTCCCAAAATTGTTGAGAGGTCGGGTCTTGACTTGGAACTGCCTGGTTTCTCGTTGCTATTTCTCTTACCTTGGAGGCAGCCTGCTCACAGAAACCGCAAAAGGCTAGCGCACAACTTTGGAAATTTATGAAAAACTATCGGTCGTCCTATAATTCAGTTGAAGTCAAATCATTAGTTTAAAGCGTGTGACTATATAGCTTATAGCGTGTGACTATGCAGGTTATAGTGGTGACTGGACAACATAATGTGTGTGACTATACAGCTACTAGTGTGTGACTATACATCAGGATGAGTGTGATCATAATGACCGTGACCACTGAATTTCAACTGTATTATAAACACAGTTTTATGAATCGTAAATGCTTTTATAAACACAGGCAGGGCTCTCAGATTAAATTGTTTCACGCAAAATTAATTGATGATTTATAGAGTAGCTGCTAGATCACTTACGTCAACGACGCTGTCTTCCGATTGATCCTCTCTCTCCATCCCTGTCGTTATTCTTTTGGGACTAGAGTGCTGGTTGTCAGAGGGCATCGTTATACCGGGGGTGCCTTCGCCGCCTGTGTCCCCACATGTACGTGGGTACGACACCTTCGAACGCAGCTGATTTCCCAGTCACCCTGTCTCCAGTTCCCCAGCAAGACGATCGCCTATTATCCGTGCATCCCAATGTCCGATAAATGGTATGTCGCATCTGCAAGTCTCTCTACGGAAATCATAGCGCTGGAAGTACGCAATCATCAGAACGGGGATGCACCCCTCGGAGGTAGTTGAGGACTTTGTTGGAGTCACGCGTCTCCTTACCCGCCCGCACCAGATCCTGCAGGACAAAGCTACACCAGTCCTGTTCCTGAATCAAGCCCACGTCATCCACTGCGGCCAGCAGGCTCAGGTCGAGTGAGTTGTTCATAGTAGGCGCGAAGAATGATGACAACGCGAACAACACGAACCTACGGACAAAGTCGTCGTCAGCGGTCTTGGTTGTCATTAATTTTTTGTGCACCCTCCCTAATTTTATTGGCCCGCTGCTGTCCACCACATCGAAGTCCTTCCTCCAAGTACTCTTTAACCTGATCACGTCAGGTGAGTCTGCCTCTTTTTTGTTTTTTGTTGGGATTACTTTCACCGGATGAGGTCCAAAAGGTAGCTGGAGGCAATCGTGGACGTCACTTTGACATCATGAATGCCTCCCGGCGTGAGGCACGGAAAATATGAGACCCTTCAGAAAACGCACGGAGGAACATAAGCGCGTGCTCAATGGGGAACGATTCGATCCTCAACTCCAATACCCCGCCGAAGCCAACACCACGCACCCTCTCAATCTGATCATCCGACAATTGCGCAATTACCTGGTGCAACCGTCTGGGCTTACAGTGAACATCCGGCTGACATCCAGGTTCTCTTTTTACTGCTAGCCAGCCCTGTTCTCGGTTCTCTTTCCTCTTACCCCCAGACACGCGCACGACAGCGGTGTCGGCCGTTGTATCAGACGTGACCCTCTTCTTTTTCTTTGGTCTGCTTTCCTCAACATTCTCTGTCCCCCCCACATCCACCTCGGCGGTCGGTGTATCAACTGTGAGCTTCTTTTTTTTCTTTGGCATGCTTTCCTCAACAATTTATGTCCCCCCCACATCCACCTCGACGGACGGTGTATCAAATTTTACCCTTTTTTTTTCTTTCGTCTGCTTTCCTCAACAAATTCTGTCCCCCCCACATCCACCTCGGCGGCCGGTGTATCATCAATTACATGGTCGCGAACCGATGTCTCTGCCACGACCTTCTTCTTACCGGCCTTTGTGCGAACTTTTTTCTTCGCACCAGCCTTTCTGTTGCAATAACAACATGCGTAATGAGTGTGATTGTAAAACTTAGTTTACAGCTTCAACTGTGTGAGTCTACAATAAAATGTCCGTGACTCTGCAACATAACGAGTGTGACTATACAGCTTCAAATGGGTGACTATATAACCAACACTGTATGACTATTAAACTTACAGCCTACGCAACTCTGTATGACTATACAATATAAAGAGTGTGACTCTGAAACATAACGAGTGCGACTGTGTAGCTTCAAACGTGTGACTATACAATATTCTGTGACTTCACAACGAAATATACCGAGTGCGACTATGTAGCTTCAAACGGGTGACTGTATAACCAACTCTGTATGACTATTCAAATTTCAAATTTCAAACTGCCTATGTATCTCTGTATGACTATGTAACCTCAAATGTATGACTCTGCAACATAAAGAGTGCGACTATACAACAGTCTGTTACTATGCAATGTCACCAGTGTGACTTTACAACAAAACCCACATCAGTTATGCTCCATGCGTCATTAGAAAGATGATTATGGGGATTTTAACATGAGAAAATAATATTTCTTTGACATAAACTTCAACAAGGAAGCACATAAATTGTATGACTATACAACTACAAGAGTGTATGACTAAAAAAATGTGCAGATGTACAGAACAACAACAAAAAACTGCATAATCGATGTAACATGCACTATTAGAATGACGATTATGGGAACTTCAACATGAAAAAATAAGATGGCTGTTCAAAACTTCAACAAAGAAATAAAAACTTCATCTTTCACTCTGTAAATACAACCACTGTACAACTACAACAACTTCAACTCAAAATTAGGTTTATCAAATTGGAAAAATGCTCTTTTACCACTTTTTAGGGTTTATGCATGACCGGAGTTCATGCAAATGGAAGTCAAAATTCAAAAAGGTTGAACAAAAGGAAAATCGGAGGTCGAAAATGGAACCTTCAACATACCTTTGTATGATCATCAGAATTTTAGGCATGATCGGAGATGGAGAAGCCGCGGAGATGGAGATGGAGATGGGTTTTTTTTAGAGAGAGGAAGAGAGCGGAGAGTGAATGGCCGTTGAAATGAATTGAAAAGGGGGTGAATGAGGAAGTGTAAAGGGGTTTAAGCGGGAGTATAGAGAGGAGTGAAATGAATGGGAGTAGGGTGAGGAGGGAAGTATTGATTAGTGATGGGTTGGTGGCTGATTAGTGATGGTTGATGGCTGTCGCAGCATGTCAGGCCCATCCTTTTTTTTTTTTAATTGATCCCCTTCTATCCACCATCCATATTAGGATGAATGGATGGTTGGGATCATCACTAAGCAACTCTCCAAGAGTTGCAAACTCGCAACTCCCTTTCCCATTCTCGCCTAAACCGTCCCCCTCAACTCCCCATTCTTTAATAACTGTTTCCCCTAACTAGTTAACTCCCCTCCCTACTCACATAAATTGTTTTAAATCATACCTACTCCAGAGCAAAAACTCATCCAACATCAACCCTAACATTAATTCACTTCCTCTCCTCTGTCAGAGCTAATTCTTACATTATTTTTGATCATCAAATGCAGAGAGTGATACAATTGAAGATCGACATTTTGGTCCAACAGAATCTGGAAACGATGGGGGATCATCGATCTAATCGATCGAATAGGTAAGATTACTATATCATGCATATTAATTAATTTACGATTTTGGATTGTAGGTGTGATTTTGTTGTTCGGTTGAAAATATGAATGCTTGATTGTTTTCTGATTTTGCAATTGATTGAGCTTTGGTTTTGCTGAATTTTATTTGTGTACTGTTTTTTTTATGCTGCAAGTAGGTATTTGATGATTTGACATTCAAATTTGTGTGGAATTGTAATTTTGATGTTTAGCGATTGTGAATTTGTGATTGTTTTTTGATTTATCTCATCATATACACTTGGAATAAATGCCCTATGAATTTTATTATTGTTTCCTGGATTATTGGTGACTTACTATCAATGATTTTTATCCAAGGGAATCAAAGCAAGACATACTTTTTTAGGTTAGTTCCATTTCGATATGAGATTTTCTCAGTTGAGTTTGATGCCCTAATCTCTTCTTTGCAAGCATTTTCAATGTGTTGCAGTAATTAACAAGGAACAACCAACTGTTAATTGTGAGATGGTCATCAGTCAACAACTACGATGATTCTATGCAATTTTGATGGGGTTTTTTTCTCGAATTTATTAGCTTTGAATATGATTCTCCCAAATTTCAATTTTAATTTGGGAGAGGTGTACATAAGTTTAGATTATGCAGGATTCATAGTGTGTTACTCTCAATTGAAAATTGAGAAAAATTTAAATTATAGTTTGATTATTGTTGTTGTTTTACAATCCTAATTTAATTGGAGTTGTTTTAATATCTCATTGTTGTAGCCTCACCAAAACTCATTTATACTGCACGCTTTTATGGACTTATTTTGTTCGTTTGTTTGTGCAAATCTATTTTTGGGAAAGATAATCCGGAGGTTGCATGCTATTTTGTATTACAATTTACTGTCATTGAACTGATCAGTTTTTTCCTTTGATTATTCATCTGTTCCTATACAAATTCATCTAGGTGTGTAATGTCAAAACTAATTTTGTTGTTGCTTACTACTTAGGTACTTTGGAAGATGATGTTACTGTAGTACAACCTCTTACATGGAATCTTGAGGAATGACCGGGATTACGATTTCTACCACAGGTACAATGATGTTATGATACTATGGCTTCAATATTTTGCTATTCCACTTATCAAATAAAAGCATTGATTGTTTCCTTGACAATTTAGTTTTTTAGCATTACTTTTATAGAATTTCCACGTTTGTTTCTTTATGTTAAAAGGTTTGGTGGAGAATGTTAAACAAATGAAGTTTGACCGCAATGTCAACATACTCAATGACTCCCTTCAGGCAGGTTTTCCACCCCTTAGCCTTTCAGTTTGAGCTAAGTTGTTGTCATTTTTTTTGCTTTCTGAAGTTTCCACATCGAGTTTCCTGGCACAGACTGAAGCAAAAGAAACTTCAAACCGTCGATTGCGGTTGGGATTATGACTTGAATTGTATGCTAAAATTCTAAAAGTGAAGTACTCACGTATAGCTGAGAATAATCATGCAATAAGGTCTAACATCCGGCAAGCCAATTTTTTTTGGATAAAAGCCTAAATATGAACAAAAGAAACTGTGTCATTGTGACAAATCCTAGAAATCTATCTTTCAGCTTCGAAAACAAATCATGTAGGGGTCACTTTCATAGTTTTTAAGTTGTTAAGAGTGTTGATGCTTGAAGCCACATACCCAATTAAGAAACTTCGGTCAATTCGTCTATTAACGATGTTAAATAATGTAGAGATTATTTAGTAACATCTGATTAAGTCATCCAAAATTAGTATGTGTTGTGCGGAAGCTAATAACAAACACGACAATTACAAAAGAAAGAGACCAAGATTTAACGTGGTTCACTAACAACTTGTTAGCTACGTCCACAGGCGAAGGGAAAAACTTTTACTATGTCGAGAATGCAAATTACAGACTCGTATGAGCTCTCTCTAAGTAATGACTTAAGAGACTCAAATATTTTTGGATGGATTCTAAGGTGAAGGGGAGACTCCTATTTATATGAACAGAATCCCCTCACCTTTTCTAATCTTCCGATGTGGGACAAAAATACAATATATAGGTTGTACATGAACCACACTTTCCTATTTCCTTAGATGTGGGACAACCACCAAACTAGGAAATATCAACTTCAAGTCACATATTCTAACAATTCTCCACCTTGACTTGAACGATCGCATCTTTCAACGGTCTTCAGTCAATAGTCGTTTTTCTCCCTTCCCTCGGTTGTCTTTTTCACCCAAGACACGGGTCTTGCCATTTTCACCCAAGACACGGGCTTGCCTTTTTCACCCAAGGCACGCGTCTTGCCCTTTTCACCCAAGGCACGGGGCTTACCTTTTTTCACCCAAGGCACGGGCTTGCCTTTTTCACCCAAGGCACAGGCCTGCTCCACCTAGGACTTAATACCCTCCGTGGAGCTGTATAGCCCCGAAGGACTTACATATAACTGTCAACATTTAGCAAATCCAAACAATGTTTGAATTTGCTAGGCGGAACCGGCTTAGTGAACATGTCAGCTGGATTATCAGCTGTCCCAACCTTTTTCACCATGATGCGCTTCTCACTACGTAGGAAATGATACCTTACATCAATGTGTTTGGTTCTTTCATGATGCACCTGATCCTTAGCAAGACATATAGCTCTTAAGCTATCACAGTACACAACTGCTTGATCATGATGTAACCCAAGATCGCTAACTAACTCTGTCAACCAAATACCCTCCTTGGCCGCTTCAGTTAAAGCCATGTACTCAGCCTCTGTTGTTGACAAAGTAACAGACGACTGTAGAGTTGCCTTCCAGCTAACAACAGATCCACCAAGAGTGTATACGTAGCCAGTCATCGATCTTCTACCGTCTACATCTGCTGCATAATCAGAATCAGAATAACCCGTCACCAAACACGTTGTATCACACCCATATATGAGACCGACATCTGACATTCCCCTCAAATAGCGGAATACTCGGTTAACTTGTTGCCAGTGTTGGCGGCCAGGTTGAGCCATAAACCTGCTTACAACACTAACGGCATGTGCAATATCAGGCCTCGTTTAAACCATAGCGTACATCAAGCTACCAACTGCACTCGCATACGGAACACCTGCCATGTATGTCTTCTCAGCTTCAGTTTGAGGTGCAAAAGATTTAGATAACCGAACATTCGCAGCCGATGGAGTGTTTATAGGTTTCGCGACACTCATCCCAAACCTGGATGAAAGCTTCAAAATATAACTTTTCTGTGACAAGAAAAGCTTCTTCTGAACCCGATCTCTATACATCTCCATGCCGAGAATTTTCCTAGCTGCTACCGAATCTTTCATATCAAACTCGGAACTGATAAGTACCTTGAGCTTCTGAACATAAGACATCTTCTTCGCAGCTATGAGCATATCATCTATGTATAGGACCAAGTATAAATACGAGCCATCCTCCATTTTGTTATGATAAACACAACAATCATAAGGACTCCTATTGTAGCCATGCCCTATCATAAAGTTGTCAAACTTCTTGTACCACTGTCTCGGTGATTGTTTGAGCCCGTATAAAGACTTCTTTAACTTACAAGCATAGGCCTCTTTTCCCGAAATTTCGAACCCCCCTGGTTGACTCATCAAGATATCTTCCTCTAACTCCCCATGAAGGAAAGTTGTCTTCACATCCAGTTGTTCTAGTTCTAGATCATAATGAGCGACCATCGCTAAAAGAACTCGAATAGAAGTGTGTCGCACTACAGGAGAAAAGATCTCATTGTAGTCAACTCCTTCTTTCTGACTAAAACCTTTCGCGACTAGACGTGCCTTGTATCTGATGCTTTCACCCTCTGTTTTTCCTTCTTTCCGTTTGAATACCCACTTGCAACCAACCACCTTCCTGCCTTGTGGCACCTTAACTAGCTCCCATGTCTTGTTCTTGTGAAGAGACTCTATCTCCTCACTCATAGCAGTGATCCATTGCGCAGAATCACCACTAGAAACTGCTTCTCTATAAGATAGTGGCTCAGATGACTCAATTTAGTCGGCTACTTGTAGTGCATATCCCACCATCTCTTCAGCATAGCAGTTCTGGGAACGAATTCTTCGCCCCTCTATCTCTTTGATCAACCTACTAAGCTCTCTTATTGTCCGTTTAGGACGCCCATCAGAAGCCTCTGGTTCATCAACACTGGACCCTTCTGGTTGACTTTCCTCCCCAGCCGAAGTAGTCTCTGGAGCTTCTTCTGTAACTTGAATCGATGTTCCTGGTAAAAACATGGCTGGCGCTACATCTGGCTCCACCTGTTTCTCGAGACTATCATTCTTGTCTTGACTTGTTGAATTATCGGAAGACACAAACATAGAGCTTTCATCAAAAGTGACATCCTTGCTAAGAATGACACGGTTCTCTAACGGAGACCAAATGCGGTATCCCTTAACTTCATCTCCATATGCCATAAAGCAACCCTTTTTGGCTCGCAGTTCTAACTTTCCCTCATTTACATGATAATAGGTCAAACAATCAAAAACCTTCAGACATGAATAATCAGCATCTTTACCAGACCATACCTCATAAGGCGTCTTGCAGTCAATCCCTGTATGAGGTGCACGATTTATCAAGTAACAGGCTGTCTTCACAGCTTCACCCCAAAACTTCCTAGTCAACCCTGCATTGGAGAGCATGCACCGAACTCTCTCAAGCAACGTCTGATTCATGCGCTCTGCAACACCGTTTTGCTGCGGTGTTCCCCTAATGGTGCGATGCCTAGCAATCCCAATATCCTTGCAAAGCTCATTGAACTCAGACAAACAAAATTCCAGACCAATATCGGTTCGTAGCCTTTTGATCTTCTTTCCCGTTTGATTTTCCACCAACGCCTTCCACTGAATGAAGGTTTTAAGGACCTCACTCTTGTGCTTCAACAGATAAAGCCACGTGTACCTGGAGAAATCATCTATAAAGATGACAAAATAGTGAAAACCTCCAATACCTTCTACGCGAGCAGGACCCCAACAATCTGAATGGATATAATCAAGCGTTCCCTTGGTAGTGTGCACCCCTTTGCCGAACTTAGCACGATGCTTCTTCCCGAACACACAATGCTCGCAGAAACTAAGATTCTTCATCTTATACCTACCCAGAAGATCCTTCTTGGATAATATCTGCATCCCTCGTTCACCCATGTGACCAACTCGCATATGCCGTAACTTAGTCTCATCTGTGTGACGATCCTCTGACGCTACAGCTGCAGAACCTGTCAACGTCATACCTTGCAATAAATACAAGGTATTTCTCTTGATACCCGTAAGTATCACCTTGGAACCTTGCATAACGTTCAATGTCCCTTCTGAACCCGAAAAGGTGAAACCCCTTTCATCTAGAACACCAAGAGATGTCTTACGTCAGTTAAAGTACGAATCATACCATCACATGTTTTAATCTTGATTGACCCTTTCCCAGAAACTTTGCTGACAGCATCATTTCCCATAACAACATTACCACCATTAAAGCTCTCATAAGTGGAAAACCAATCACGATGTGGACACATATGATATGAACAACCTGAGTCTAAAACCCATTTATCGGAAGGATGTTGAACCTTATTGACAGTTAAGGCTATGTCATCCTCCGAATCATACTTTTGACCTTGGACAACGTCTGCAGTTGAAGGCTTTTTCTTTGGACAATTAGCCTTAGCTTCCAATGTCCTGGTTCCTTAAAAATGTGGCAAAGGTCATTTGGTCTTGGTCCCTTAGGTTTAGATTTAGACTTATTCTTCTTCTTACCTCCTTGACCCTTCCCCTTGGATGTATTAACTACTAACCCCACATTATGACTTTCACCCACATCAACAGTGGCCTTTTGACGCAACTCCCTAGTGTGAAGGGCCAACTTCACCTCTTCTAGGGTCAAGGTTTCTTTCCCAACAACGAATGACTCAACAAAATTTTCATACGAGTTAGGCAATGAAACAAGCAGTATTAAGGCAGCATCCTCATCATCGACCTTAACATCTATATTACGTAAATCAAGCAATATAGTATTTAATCTATCGAGATAATCTCTAAGGGACATACCATCTTGCATTCGGAGGCTAAACAAGCGTTGCTTCCAAAGCAACTTGTTGGTGAGTGACTTTGTCATAAACAAAGACTCCAACTTTGACCAAAGCCCCAAGGCAGTATCTTTGTCAACAATTTCAGTGATAACGTCATCCGCCAAGCATAACAAAATGGTGGAGTGAGCTTTCTCCTCCATCACCTCCAATTCGGCAGCTGTGATGCCCCCCTTTGTACGTTCCGCTCCCTCAGCTGACACCGTAGCCTTAATACCCTTCATCAAGGGTTTCCAATTACCTTGCTGCTTAAGCAAGGCCTTCATCTTAATTTGCCATAGCCCGAAGCTATTCCTCCCCGTGAACTTCTCAATCTTCATACTCATCGCCGCCATTTCCCGAGATCACGGATACCTGAGATACCTTGAGCCCTGATACCAGTTTGTTGTGCGGAAGATAACAAACACGACAATAATAAAAGAAAGAGACCAAGATTTAACGTGGTTCACTAACAACTTGTTAACTACGTCAACAGGCGAAGGGAAAAACTTTTACAATGTCGAGAATGCAAATTACAGACTCGTATGAGCTATCTCTAAGTAATGACTTAAAGACTCAAATATTTTTGGATGGATTCTAAGGTAGAGGGGAGACTCCTATTTATATGAATAGAATCCCCTCACCTTTTCTAATCTTTCGATGTGGGACAAAAATACAATATATAGGTTGTACATGAACCACACTTTCCTATTTCCTTAGATGTGGGACAACCACCAAACTAGGAAATATCAACTTCAAGTCACATATTCTAACAGTATGTATGTATGTGTGAAGCGTACTTACATCATCTCCAGACCCGTCAGTTCACATGTTGAATCGGTGTTGATAAGTGTAGTTTGTAGTGCCTATTTTGCTGTGTTTTGGTCCCAATTTCCTTGCGGAATCGCTCCTTGGGAGCGGTTCATGGGCTACTTATGCTTCCTCTAGCTCCTTTCAGGTTCCCGAGACCATTCATGAAGAGTTGGAGCGATTCCGACTCAATACATACACTTTTCGGAGCCAACGAAGCGGAGGAACGATCACTCGATGCCTTGGATTCGACCCCGAGACCTTGGGACCCGATCCCGAGCCCCTTAGACTCGATCCCGAGACCCGAGAGTCGATGAGAAGTCCATGTGAAGCAAGGAGGAACCTTAAAGATCATATTGGAGGCCTACAAGACTCATCCCCGACGGGTATGGCCTCATCCCGTCCGGGATGAGGTGCGCATTTTGCATAGCTGCTGTTTTGGACCTGTCCCGGTCGGGATCAGACCGTCCCGGTCGGGACCAATCCCGTCCCAGTCGGGACCATGGTGCTGCTGCGCGTGACTCTTTAATTCATCCTCCCTCATTCTCGTAACCTTATAAATACTCCCCTCTTGTATTGTTTAGGGATCTTACCTTACATTAAACTCTCCTAAGCCTCTTTACAAGATATAAACCCTAGATTTAGAGTTCATCCTTTTAGATTAATCTTTCTTTAATCCTTAGTTAATCTTTGTTAATCTAGTTTAGTTAGTCTTGTATTAAGAGGATACTTGAAGATTCATCCAAGCTTGACAACCTTGGACTTGATTTGGGTTTCTTATTTATGCAAGTTTACATCTTTTTCATCATCTTGTTGTTGGTATAATCCCCTCTACTCTTGTTCTTGTTTATTTAATCAAGTTTGAATCTTTTTATATTGTTATTGTTATTGTTCTTGTTCTTCATTATGGATGTTTGGTTTGTGATGTTGTTTTCTCTTACTATTGCTAGTTTATTCTTGATAATGAGTGAGTAGTCTCCTTGTGGGTTAGTAGGGGGATTAAGGGTAGAATATGGGTGATTAGGGTTTGATTAGGGGTAAAGGGTGAATCTTTGTTGTTAGTCACATATTGGGCACACTATGTGTTTGTTGAAATGCTTGTTTGAGTTGTAGTGGTCATGCTTCTCATGCTAGTCTTCCTCTACTCATTGTTTGTCTAGTATGTGATTATGTTGAGAATAGTCTTAGACATAAGAGTGTGGACTAGGGTTTAGACGCGAGAGCGCGAACCCACCTTGACATCGGTCTAAGTAGCGAGAGCCCGGACCGACTCTAGCAATTAGGAGACACCTACACCCTTGACCACCCCAATTACCCTACTACACTTATGAACCCGACCTAACCCACTTTTTTTCATATTTGATTCAACTTCTTAGTTAGTCATCATTTCTCTAGTTCATTGTTTAGTTTGTGTTTAGTTATTTCATCTAGCATTGTTTTAGCCTAGTTCATTGTTAGCCTCGTCTTACCTCTTCTCCCATCATAATTCGTCAATTAGCATTTCTTTGTGTTTGTTTGTGGCTTAGTCTCGTTTTTAGGCCGACCTAGTCTAGACCTTACAATACCGTCTCCGTGGATATCGACCCTACTTGCCCTAGCTACCCACTAGGAATAGTCGGTTATTTATTGACGGTTGGGACCCACGGCAAATCCGACCATCAGGTGTCAAGAACAGGGACCAGTCTGGCAAGGGGCCTCACAAGATTAATCAACGTGTAATATTCTTATAGCCATGGGTAATAATCAAATGAGTTGCATTGGTGCATTGGTTAAAGATGTCAACGTAGGAGTTGGTTTGGTATGCTCCATAGAATATATCGTGAGATAGATTCACTTCATATTTGTTTTTTTAACAAAATTTATGTTTTATGACTTCCTGCTACATATATAACTAGGTGACGAAGTTTAGTTTCGTATTTATAAGCTACGGAGTATGTTTTTTTGCCAATTCTAATAGGATGAAAGTACACCGTCCAACCGAATATCATCGTCCTTCACATAACTTTTTGAAAATTAATTTTTCTTTTCTATTCTAATCGCGAAAAAATATGTAGTTTAAATAATACTGTATCTACTTCTAATTGTTTATATTTAAGTAGGAAGTGAGACGATAAAAATAGAAACCCTTTTTATATGGTGCTTAACCATAGATATTTATTTCAATTATAAATTTTATCGGTAATTTGTTAACCTTAAAATTTGCATTTTCAAAAAAGTAAGCTTATGAATTGGTTGATCTTCTTTGCGACGGGCATATTCGTCATAACATTAGAACGAGTCAAATTTACTCAATTAGGAATGCCAAAAAAAAATTCCTACACCCTAGGCACATGGTTGTCTTATCCCACATATTTGATATGTCATAAATTTAAGACGGATATTTCCGTTATAAACAAGAATTTGTCTATTTTAATTATAGAAGTGGTGATATAATCACATTTGTAATTTTTTGCGAAAAATTAACGTGCTAGCTATTAGAATATCTTAATAGGTGCACGTGAAGGAAAAAAATATAGTACATCGTACTATACTTCTTATATCTTTGGCTTATCACACTCATGATATGTAAAGTAAAATTTTAAAACAACTCTGTCAAATAAGCTGAAATATATGAGGGCCTCCAAATACTATGTATTCTGCAATATACGACTACTCCTTATTAGAGAGCCCTAGATGTCATTTGACGGATTGACCGCTTTGATCGTATCCGAACCATGGTTTATTCTGTTTGAGATAGGTATATTTCAAGCGATCCTGCTTGCAGTCAAGTCCAACCAGCAGTCCGGTACAATGTCGAAAGGTTGCTGTATAGTCCCACTGAAGGAGTTAGAATTTGATGATCCGCCATAAAACACACAGAAACAAAGTGAAATTTGATCATTTAAAGAGAATAATAAATCATTACAAAATGACAATGGTCCCTTCCAGGAAACTGAGCTTTGATGGAGATCCAATAGATTTGAGAAGCTGTCCACCAAAATTGCAGCCTTCAAGGATTTTGTTACAAAAAACAGGGGAACATCATATTATCAGAACACATGTTATTCATGTAATATAATGCCACTCCATGATTATCGCTTTCAACTTACAATGTGGTGGGGCTAGCTAACCCTTTGTTATATGAGAGATCTCTACACAGCAGAATATGAGTAGCAATAAGTTTCAGCCGATTTTTTAGAATAGATGTTGATTTTTTGAACTTACTTATTTTGATCGCAGGGCTTGCGGTATGTATCCATGTAATATATTTGTTATTTTGTCAATCAATTTGTCACGAGCCTTTTAATGCTACTGTTCAATTTGCACGGGGTTTAACCCAGTATATATATATATTTATAAAAGTGATTTTTTTTGAGCGACATGGTTAAACCCAACTTTTGTGAAACACTACAATATAAATAACATCCTTATACATAATAAAATTCTCAAAAATAATGGAGTACTCAATATCTAATTTGCATAAATTCATTATAAAAAAAATTAGATAGTAGTCAGATATAAAGATCAATTAGTTGCACAAGGCTTTTCACAATGACCTGACATTGACTATGAGGAGACATACTCTCCAGTGATGGATGCAACTACATTTATTTACTCCCCCTGATTAAAACATTGCTTGATGTCATTGAGACGACGAAACTGAGTTTAGTGATTAACTTCTCAAAAGTCTTGCTTGATTGTGCCTTCGTAAAAATATCCGCAAGATTGTCACAAGAAGAGATTTGTTGAACGTTACTAAAGCCATCTTTCTAAAGATCACGAGTGAAAAAGAACTTTGGCAAGATGTGCTTCGTTCTATTTCCTTTGATGAATCCTGCTTTGAGCTGGGCGTTACAAGCTGTATTGTCTTCGTGCAGGATAGTAGGTGCCTTAGTTTCAATACATATAACGGAAGATCCTACAATGTGATGAATCATGGATCTTAACCATACACACTCTCGGCTTGCTTCATGAATCGCCAACAATTCTGCGTGGTTAGAAGAGGTGACAGCTATTGTTTGCTTTACGGAGCGCGATGAGATGGGAGTATCACCACACCTGAATACATAACCGTTTGTGAACGACCATTATGAGGATCAGATAAATAACCAGCATCTGCAAAACCAACCAAATCTTTTTTGGATTTGTTAGAATAATATAAACCCATATCTGACGTACCTCTGAGATATCAAAGTAAATGTTTTAATCCATTCCAGTGTCTTTTGATACGCGTTGTTGTTGGCAAGCATGCAAACAATATTTAGTCCCAACTAACTACTATGTAGTAGTGGTAAGTCGGGATCGAACCTCAGGGAGACAGTGTGATGTAACTGGTCAAGTCTAGGAGTAATTGCGATTGAGGTCTAAAAAGGGGGGTTTTGGGACGAAATAATTAAACTAAGGCAAGCGAATTAAACAACTAAAACGAAAAACAATAATGATAAAGGCGTTAGGGAAAGTCGGAGAGTCGGAAATTAAGATAAGGGTGCAAGCATCAAAAGAATTATCACAAGATGAATAAAGGGAGGAGCCACCTTTCAGTTTCCCTACCCGACCTAGCCTAAACCCGCTTTCGCGACGAGTACACTAAAGTCTCAAGCCGAGATTACCCGAACACCAAGTTTCCCCATATTGGTTCAAGTGAGTCAACCTAACCTAGGTGATCAGGCTAAGTCGACCGGACACAGCAATGTCATGTAAGACATATCACTCTCAAATGCGATAGTTCTCTCAAAATGAAACCCGAATCTAGAATTCCTCATCCCCTAGCCCCCTAACTAAAATCTACTCACTATCCATGTTGAACATAACAAAACAAATAATGAGGGTAGGAGAAGGACAAAACATGATGAACAAGAGGAAAAGAAATTAATCTAACACAATGATGGGGACTACACTAACAAAACAACAATAAAGAAAGAAAATAAACAACAAGGCAAAACAAAGGAAAACAAATACTCCCTCCGAGTTTCTATTATTGTCCCAAAAGCTTTTGGGGTGGAAAATAAGGAAGGAGAAAAAGGAGGAGGAAGAGAGAGAAATGAGAGATTAATTGTGAACCACACATTGATGACTTAAAAAGGAAAGTGGGACAAAAATCAAACTCAACCCAAAAAGGAAAGTGGGACAATAATAGGAACTCGGAGGGAGTACTAGAAATGAAAATGATGGGAACAAACAAAGGAGAGAGAAAACGAGAAATTACTAACAATGGAGATGTGAAACAACTTAAACATAAGAAATGACAAGACAAACATACAATGGATTAAGAGAAGATTAAAAAGAAAACTAATCAATTAATGGAGAAAGGGAGAAGAAAGAAAGTACCAACTATGGAGAAAACTAAAGAAGAAAGATGAAGATTAAAATAAAGTTTGAATCTTGGAGAAGAAAATACAAGAACTTTGTCACCCAATTTTTGTAAACCTTCTTCAATCTTCAAAATAAAACTAAATCTTCAACAAAGGTGGAAGCTTGATTACAAAATTGGAAGATGAAATAATCTAAACAAAGGAGACTTTCTAAATCTATGAAGTTTTCTATGGAAAATACAACAATGGTGAACTTAATCTAATCTAATGGAGGCACACTTAATTAAATTGAAAACCTAAGGTTACTATATATACATACTAAACTTTTAATGGGTCACACAACTTAAGGCCCATAATCCAATCCTTGTTCCTTTAATTAGACCTTCACCCTATGCATCTTCACATGACAAAACCTCACCCCGCGATTAATTGACATTCACGAGCTAATACCGCCGGGTGAAACATCACCCGGTCACTTCACCCGATGGACTTTCTCCATAAATGCAATTTCAACACTTCTTTACCGTCGGGCGAAATTTCACCTGGTGGTAAAAGTTTCGCCCGGTCATTTTGCTCGGTGGTGAGTGCCCTCGAAAATCTTTGAGGAGGTGGAAAATGTCGTCGGGCGAAACTTCGCCCAATGGTTTTCTTCTTCTTTTCCGGTCTCTTTCTTTGCCGATTGATTGGATTACTTGAAATTTTAGTCGTGTGCTTTTGCTCTTCGGACTGTATCCCTCTCTTTCATGCTCATAGAAGCTCGGACACATTTTCGGTCGAAAATCCTAACAAAATAGACAGAAAACTACCAAAAATGCGTAAAATGTAAAAGAGAGACAATAATGCGAGAAATACTCAAATAAGGCGATAATCGCACTCTAGTCTCGCAAAACGGAGGAAAAACAGTCCAAATTTGACACACAACAATTCTCCCACACAAAATCGTTGCTCGTCCTCGAGCAAAGACCCAAAAAGAAATTAGCTACTACTACTACTACTAAGCTAGACTATGCTAAGCCGATACGAGGCAATTAACGGGCCGGCTCCGTCCCTTCAACTCACATCGAGATACCCATGAGGTAGAGTACCTCCATGCAAGACAAGTCGGGTCTTGCTCAAAATTGGGGATGCGACTATGTGGACATGACATAGTTCCACCTCGACGCGGCCATGCGCGGGTTTGGGGAGGTGAATGAATCTCCATATGAGATGGGTCGAATTGAAATTTAAGTCGATTAGGAGTCGCCACCGAACTTTGTGGAAGTTCGGACCCATTCGAGCCCACTCTATATCGTTATGGACTGTACACAAAGTATGGCCCATTTCGATTTCAGAGTTTACTGGGCTCGTCCCTTTGCATTGCGATACCGATACCGTCACTACCGGTTATCGTGTATTGAATGACTCTACTGCGCCAACGGTTTCGGGCATCCGGAAACCGAGGTTCTGAGTAAAGGGTGAGGGTACGTGTTGGGAAGCCCACTAAGGACACCCAACCCCGCCCGCACTTAGCGGCCTCTGCTAAGACATCGTTTGACTCTCTAATATGCGCGTTAGCAATACCGGTAAAATGTTATGCAAACAACGTTTTACAAGATATAAATATCGAATGGGTTGCTACGTCATTTTAATGCATCTAAATTATTGTCGAGGTGATTTAGCTTGTGATGGTTCATTTATAAACGGTAAAACGCAAATAAATAAAAGCAAGGCAAAATAAGTCGGTTACAAGTTACACGGGCGGAAATACAACCCGGCCAAAATGAAAATAGCGAATAAAAAATGGAGTAATGATGGTAATAATAACAGTAATAATATGAACGGACCCGTATATAGTAAATATAAACAAGACCGTAAGTTTAAAGAAAATGGACAAACTTCGATTAAGCACACATTATATTGGGTATTAAGCGAAGGACGGATATTTTAATACGCGCCCGCGTATGGGACCTAAGCGTGGTGCTAGCTCGTTACCGAATCTCTATGCCTTGTCCCGACTTATCATACCGAAAAATGGTGTCTAGATTAGTCGTGCGTCGGATACGACTAAGGAGTCGTCGACACATAACTAATCATGGGAGACATTGATCAAAGTCGTGAAGATGAAATAAAATGCATTAGTTTTAGAAAAGATGCAAACACGTGATAGTCTTTACACGCGTCGACCGAGGTCGTAAAAAAAAAGAACGAGGCTTGAAAGATGTTTGAAGCTCTCGGTTTTGTTGAATGAAGAAAAGTCCACTCGATCGAGTCATGGCATGCACTCGATAGAGTGACCTTCTTACGGGTCTACTGCCTCTTTTTTGGGGTGCTACTCGATCGAGTAGCCTATGGCACTCGATCGAGTGCCCCCTGTACGAGCTACTGCTCATTTTCGTAAAGGGCTATACGAAATTAAAAGTGGTTTGACAAGGCTAAAGTCGTATCACCTATATCAAAATAAACCTAACAAACGACTAACAGGTAGCTAGCAGCATGTAAGGGTCGAATCCACAGAGAGACGGATGAAAATCGCTAATTATCTAAATTCGATTCTAAACTATTCTAATTCCGGTTTGTTTGTGTTTGTTTGCTAAACTAATACGAGAATGTAAATTAACGATGTTCTAATAATATTAAAGAGATCTAGGGTCTTACGGTTCCCTATGTAATTAAATTAGGTAAAGTTAATTAATCATTCAATCAATCAATCACAGTTATTTAGGGCAAAGACACGGCCTCTCGGATCTTATGTCAACCTTAGGATAGATTCTGACGGGCTCTCGCAACTTACCAGATTATCCTACCCACTTACTTGTAAGTCTACCCTTACCAGGCTTTCGATCTTAGGTTCGGGTTCCTATACATTCAACTAGTTCAACGTCTCAAACTAACCGAACAATAATAAAAGACAAGTAGTAAAGCAATAACATATGAATGATCAATTAAACAAATAATTAAACTAACATCCCCAATTCAATCAACATAGATCCCCTTCAACCCTAGAAGAATAAATTACCTACTCATATCAAAGGTTAAAGCAATAAAAGAATTAAACATAATAAAAGACAATATGAAAATAAGAGAATAAGAAAAGATACCAATTATGTAGAACTGAAAGATTGACGATCTAGACTACAAACTAGATGAATTCTAATGCTAATAAAAAGTCTAAACTAAACTAATGAATAAGAAAGTGTGAATAAATCTAACCCCAAGGAGGGTATATATACTAATAATGATGAGTGTCATCTCTCATACTTTCCTAAAACTAATTAGGAAAGAATATCCCGTAAAATAGGAGTTATGGTATGTGAAGGAGTCCAAGAACAGAAATCCCGAGAAAAAGCCTCAAACCGGTCGGTTCAGGTCTGTCCCGACCGGTTTGGGTCCGTCCCGAGCGGTTTGGGTTCATCCCGAGCGGTTCGGGTTCCTCTACACTGCGCGACGAATTTGAAATGCTTTCTGTTTCTTCATTACTTATCAGACTTGGACGTGTGATATACCGTTGGAAAGCTAAGAGAAAGATATTTCCAACCCCATAAAAATCAGCTCAATCAGAGTTGTAGAACTCAAGATATGCACGTTTGAAGTTGATCCTTGTTTTAGCGATCACTCTTTCTTCCCGATTTGCATTTGTTTGAGCTTTCCAACTTATTTCTTTGTCGTTTCTTATTGTTTCTTCACTCATGTCCTTCCTCAATTATTTACTTAGTATCCTATAACTTTTATCACTTCTTCCTTGTGGATTTCATGGCTCGACTCTCGTCATTGCCCAAATATAGCTCAATCGGCTTCATTTGTCTTGGTTCCTACAAAACGTAAACAAAATACCCGGCATAACAAAGAAGAATCAAAAGCTAGAAAAACGACTCTTAGGACACATAAAACGAACCAAAATAAAGGTAAAGTTGGGGTTAAATATATATACGAAATGAGTTCATCATGGTTTTAAAATCGACAATTAACCGAGTCGCATATAAATATAACATGACTTATATTCGACTCGGTTTTTGATACTTGTAATGCGCATGTTAGGATTACGAGGCCGTTATCGGAGATTTTTGAAAAGGATGATATAAAAATATTTTGAATCGGACCGGGACGAAATTAACTGCCTCCGCGTTACGTCATCTTTAATAATCCTTACGGATTATGTGATGCTCGCTTTAGCGTCAACGGGTTTCGCACCGATCCTTTAAAAAATGGCGTCGGACGCGTTCAACTACGTACTATCACGATCGCGTCACGCCCTTGAGTGCTTAGGGCGATGTTCCTCGAAAGAGCGTCACCGCTATCGCGACTCGTAAAGGGATTAGACGGACTTGGTGCAATAGTCGTAGTTAAATGTGTTCGACCCGAATACGGTTAATAGATTTATATATACACGGTATTTAATATTAATATGACGAAAAATAAACAAAGTTAGCGGTTAGATGCGATAAAGAAAATGTTAAATGTTTGTATTCGTCTGTGTCAGCGTTGTAGGAGGAAAGCAGATTAAACGAGCTGGTCAGGATGTTACAATTAGCTCGAGGTGAGTTTTGGAGTCAGAAGTCCAAGCATAAATGGGTAAAAGAAGGTGATGTCAATTCTGCGTACTTTCACGGTTTGCTCCGGAGTCGTAGGTCACACAATGCCATTATGAAAATCAATGATGCTGAGGGCGTGGAATGTTGCAGCAAGGAATCCATTGAAGATGCTTTTATGAGGTATTATATGTCGTTACTTGGTGAGTCGCGGGATGTTGAGCTGATTAATGTCGGTTTGGTCAGAAGGGGTCCAACTTGTTCACAGGAGCATAAATTGATCCTGGAGGCAATTGTGACACCGGAGGAAATCAAGCGGGCAATTTTTAGCATACCTCGGGATAAATCACCGGGTCCGGATGGTTTCTCGAGTCAATTTTTTATTGACTCGTGGGACATTATAGGTGATGAAATTGTGAAGGCTGTCCAAGATTTTTTTATCTCAGGTAAGCTTTTAAAGCAATTGAATTGTGCGAATATTGTTCTGATTCCGAAGGTGAATCGACCTCAGTCTGTGATGGAATTCAGGTCGATTGCTTGTTGCAATGTTTTATACAAATGTATTGCTAAAATAATCTGTTCGAGGCTGGCCAAGGTACTACCCCAAATAGTTTCTCCTACTCAAGGGGGTTTTATTGAAGGGCGTAGTATTGTGGAGAATGTGCTGATTTGTCCGGATCTGGTACGTTTGTATAAGCGGAGGCGTACTTTGCCCAAGTGTCTTTTTAAAGTTGATATTCATAACGCGTATGACAGTGTAGAGTGGAGCGTCGTGGATCAGATGTTGAGAGCGTTAGACTTTCCTGATCATTTTCGATGCTTGGTTATGGAGTGTGTCGAAATGGTGATAATTTTGGATTTTTTCGAGGAAAACGGGGATTGAGACAAGGGGATCCTATGTCGCCCTTGTTATTCACGATTTATATGTGATGAGGGTCGGCAGCCTGTACCGGGCCGCCTACTAGGCAGGTCTCTAGAGGACCCAACCCAAGGAGCCCGGGAACCAACTCGGCAGACAATCAGAGTAAATCACCAAAAAGAAACCCCCCTGGGGACAGGTTCAGACAGTCGCCTGCCCGGTAGGGCGATACGGCCTGCTCAATCCGGTCTTCACAGAACCCCTACCCGCATGTCCTCTAGGGAAAACCCCCGCTGGCAGGGCAAGGACCACCAAGGGGCCCCTCCGTCATTTCGCATAAGGTAAATGAGAATGAGTGGATGAGGAGAAGCCATTTGTCACCCCCTCATCCACCCATCCTCCTTCTACTCCCCTCTCTTGTAGGAAGGTATATATACACATATATTTCCCACTGGAGAGGGGTTGGATTTTCTCTCTCTAGACTTTCACTCCAAAACCGCCGCCTAGCTCCTCACGAACTAGGTTTCTTAAGGCATTTTCACGGACTGACTTAGGCATCGGAGAGGGTTCCCTCGGACACCTCCGAGGCCCTGTGCGTTCACTATGC
The DNA here is from genome assembly GCA_958450325.1 of Agrostemma githago. Classification (NCBI taxonomy): domain Eukaryota; kingdom Viridiplantae; phylum Streptophyta; class Magnoliopsida; order Caryophyllales; family Caryophyllaceae; genus Agrostemma; species Agrostemma githago. Next base: position 21,806,645 of record OY288240.1, on the reverse strand, counting down.
AGGGAGCAGGTCACTCTCGCCGGGGAGGTCCGATCACCGGAGTGAAAAGAAGGGGAGACCGAAGGAAATTGAGCGATCATCACATTAGAAGCATTACATCTTAGAGACCCGAATTCGTTGTCGGGTTAATTGTTTCCGATACCGGAACAATTTGGCGCCGTCTGTGGGGACATCTGGTTGTATCCACGAATTACCCACAAAAAATCAACCATTCCCAAATACAAAAACTAATCAATTGAGGCAATCATGCCTGAGATTGTTGACGCTAGAATAGGGGTAGGTCCGACGGTCCCACCGGTGACCCCCCTATACGGCATGCCGCAGCCAGAAAGAGCTCCTGCCGCCGCAATCCTGGGGGTGGGGGGAACCAGTCTCCTGGGCATGCCAAATACAGCTGTGGCTCTGTAATCCCCTAGAAAATCTAACGCAATACAGTGGCGGAAACACTGTAGAGTTGGGATTAAAACACACTGACACACTATATCTTATTAAAAGAAATGGTAAGTCAATACAGATGCCTCTTTTTACAAAAGGGCTAAAAGTAAAATCTCCAAACGGGTTTATACAAATCCATAAATTACAAGAATGAAAACAGAGTAGGATCCACGCTATTCGCTAGCTCACACCCAAAACCCAGCAGCAAATACCTGTCATGTTATAAACATAACAGCCACGTCAGTGGGGAGTAACTCGGACGTTCTCCCAGCCATATTATATCATATGGAAAAATAATAGTATTACTATATCAAAATAATTAAAATGAGTAAACATAAAAATGATATAATAAAAATAAGTTTTCAGCGAAACTTAAAGCATTTGCAAACCTGCAAGTCAATATCAATCGATAATAATAATATTCAAAAATGGCGTTATGGAAATCAATCAGTGCAACGGAATAGACTTTCACTAGGATAATACTCAAACTAGCTTCGAGAACTTAGTCAAAACAAATTAGACTTCGGTCTCTAATTAGGCAACTCAACTATAACAGGACTGCGTGCAGCGAGGTCCTGGCTTAAGTAATGCACACCCCTCCTGGACACCAACCGTAATCCAGTTCAACCCGACGGCGACTTACACGATGCGACATCTAAGTTTAAGGTCAAAATATACACACTCCTGAACACAAACCATGCTCAGTTCAACGACCAATGCGTCTTAACATAGACACACCAGCTTTATAGTTGATGACAAAACGTATACCCTAGACTGTATTACTCTACCCATACACTTGTGCTCATTCCATAACTCCAAAACAGCCATTATCGATATTCAAAAGTAAATATAATCAATATAAATGATATGGATAAAAGGAATAACCATTTTATATTAAAAGGGAAAAATTTCTATAAATAGAAACTTACTAATTTTAGAAACTTACTTAAAATAGAAATATTGTTATAGAAAATATGTAAGTTATTAAAATAGGTGAAAGGTATAAAGAATAGCGTCTCTAACGAAACTAACATTTTATTATTATCGTCGTTATCGTAACTTTATTATATTTCTAAATTCGTTACTCAAAATACAAATAAAATATGATAAGTCATTATATTGTATTTTATAAATAATTTAGGAAATGAAGTTAAAACAATAAATCTTAGAAAAGAGATATTTTAAGAAAAACGGTATCAAAATTAATTGAGTCAACGAGTTTTATAAATGAAATGAATTTTATAAAGGTTTCAAATTATTTTTATTTAAGAAATAGCTTTGATTTATAAATAATACAAATTTTAATAAAAATAGTCAATCGAAAACAAATAGGAAATTATTAGTGAAAATAGTCTCGACTAAAATGTATTTAAACTAAATCGACTATTTTCTCATTTATTACTATAAATCGTAAAATGAAAATTAATTTATTAAACAAGTATACAAAGCTCGATTATAATATGAAAATACGATTTTGAGTTAAAAATTAGAAATTAACGAAATATGACGAAAATATGAAATCGATATTATTTAGTTATTAGTGTCACGATAACCAACAAAATATTATAATGATCATAAATAATAAAATTACTAACGATTTATAAAACGATATCGAAACTTGTAAAATATTTATAAGGTACATGATTTTAAATAATAATTTTATTAGCAACTAATAAATAGCTAAAAAATTAGAAAATCGAACTTAAAATATATACTACATTCTACTACTCAAACATACGATATAAAATCGAGTAACGTCCTAAAGTTACCTTGTGAGGCAACGCACAAATCGCTTCAATCCATTTGTCCAAGCTCATCAAACTGGTGACAGCTTCGAGGTTCTCACGAAGATCCGAACACGTAGACACGGAAATAAAGGAGTCGGAATTAGAGAAAGTTGGGAGGGACTAGAGTTGACACAGAAAACTTAGCAGAAATTACACGAGAAGAATAACGGTATGAGTCGATAGAATCGAGTAATGATATCGACATTAACAGAAACAGCAAATAGGAAACCGAAATAGAAAGGAAGAAAAAGAGGAAGAGCAGTAGGACACTAACAGCAGCAGGGCAACAATCATAACACGATGCGAGACGATACCGAAAACCGAGGAATCAAACAGCAGAAACGACAACCCCAACGAACAACAGTACGATGAGATAAAAGAAAAAGGAGAGGAATGAAACAACTGAGGAGGGAAAAGTACTAAACCGAGACAAACGGCAAAATGCAGCAGCAACATCAAAACCGACACAACAGCAACAACACACAAAGGCAGCAGCAGCGACTAGCAGCGAAAAAGAAAATAAGAAGAAGAAGGAATAAGAACAGCAGGTGTAGTACCGTAACAGCAGCAGAACGCAACAAAATGCAGCGTAGCAGCAGGAACGTAGCAGCAACGCGGACAGCGCCCCAGCAGCAGCGACAGCAACAGCGAAGTAAAGCAGCAACAGGCCGAGAAGCACCAGCAGCGCACAGCACCAACAAGAGCAATAGCAGTGGAATAATTAGATGAAATCAGGAGGAGACGAAGAAGAGAAGAAGAAACGGAAAAACATCTACAACAGTAACAACATCAGAATACGGAAATAGCAGGAACGAGGGTGGCAGAAACAGAAATAGAGAACATCAGACTCCAACAGTGGTATCAGCACAACGCGTAGAAACCGAAACAGAAAAAGAAGGAAAAGAAAAAAGAAAACAGGCAGCAACGGCAGACAACCAACGAACCAAAATAGAAGAGGAAAGGAAAGAGTCGTCACCTTCCGAGCAAGTCCAACGGTAGCAACATCGACGTACAGACCAAGGTGGCGAATAGGGGAAACAAAAAAGACGATGGTGGTTGTTGCAGAAGCAAGTAAAATCGGGATGAGAAAGGGGAAGCAAACGCAGGAAGAACAAGTGGGAAGCAGCAGTAGGCACGCAGAAGCAGCGGCAGTCTTCACTGAGACCGTAACACGCAAAGAGGCAAAGTAGGGGTGATCGAGACAGAGGACACACAGCGAGATAGATCGATCAGGATGAAAAAGAAATATAGGGATGATGAAGGTGGTGGACGCTGAAGGAAGGACGAAGAAATGTGGAGGATGGTTGAGGGAGAAGAAGCGAGTAAGAAGAAGAAGAAGGGAAGAAAAGAGAGTCGGGTATTGAAGCGGTGTAATTAAAAGAAATAATGAAAGAGGACGGTGGAAAAAGAAAGGAGGAAGGTGAGGAGAATGAAAAAGTTATGTTGATTGAGGGAAAACAAAAGTGGAGCGGTGGAACATTAAAAGTAAAGAGGAGGTGTATGTAATAAGTGGGAAGGGGAAATGAATCAGCTCAATAAAAAGAATCGAGATGAATTCCGCAACGATAAGTTGATTTGACCCACAAATCGAATTAAAATGAGTTGATAAAATTAATAACTAATCGGGCCGCCAAATAAAATGAGTAATTGATTTATTCGAGACGAAAACGAAGTTTATAGAAATAAATAATAAGACGATGAAATAGTATTTCCCAATAAATAATAAATCTTCGATAAAGTGAACTAAATTGATTTCTCGAAGAAAAGTAATAAATGTTTTGACGAAATTTCAAATAAATGAACTTCGAGCCGAAAATAGAAATTCGAGCTTAAATATAATTAAATAAAAAGAATTTAGAATTTAAATCGCCAAAAAGACTTTCGATAAGAATTAAATTAAACGTATTAAATAAATCGAAACAGAAATAAGAAATACATTTTAAATATAAGAAGAGTTTCCGAGACAGATAAAATTTTAGGAGTTTGAAACGATTAAACGATAAGCTCGTTTGTAATAATTTTAAGAATTACGAGTTAAATCGTAAACAAAATAAAATACGAACATAATGTTCAAATTTATTTAATTTATAAAATCAGGGGTGTTACAGGCTCCAAGGCAGGGGGCGCGTCCAGGGCACACCCTGAACCTAACCCCACCTCAGATGGTACTGACAGTTGCCTTCTTCTCCGCAATGCTCAACCAGGAATTCACCCCTGAAGACCTGGTAGGCATGGTTGCAACGACCCCCAGGCAGCCCCGCTCAGTAAGCAGAGAGGGGGCAGAGGGTATGAAGCGAACCGCCGCCAGAAACGCCCAAAGGAAGGCAAGGAGAACAGCTCAAGTATACGCACAGGTACAGAGGCGTATCACAGCAGGCAGCCAGGAACCGCCTGCCCAACAACAAGCGTTCTCTATACACACTACGGAGTCCACGTCCAGGGAGAAGAGGGGTCTGTCTCAGGGACTGCAGGATCGAATGAGGCACAGGGAGCCTGCGTCTAAGCGCCTGGGAGAAAAGCAGGGCGGAGTCTTCTCCTGGTTAACGCCAGCAGTAAAAGGACAGCCAGCTCCAGGGCTGTCCCAGAGCCTGCAGTCTAGGCTTAACCGGGGGCAGCCGCTCGAATCAAGGTATCACCAGGATGACAACCTCGGTCAGTCCCGGAGAAGGCGGTCCAGGCAACCCTAGACAGTGGGATGTCCACGGTAACCAGTCTGGGGAAAGCAGGTCATGGGTGGTAGGCAGGCCCACGAAGACTCTTCTCCATCCTGACGTACAAGAGTACCCCATCCCGAAGATCAAGATGCCCACCGTCAAGTTTGACGGGACTACAGATCCAAAGGACCATCTGGCGGCATTTGAAAGTCACATGGGCATGTATGATGTGGATGATGCAATATGGTGCAAAATCTTCCCAACCACCCTTGTAGGACTTTCACAGAGATGGTTCAGAGACCTTCGCCAGGGGTCGATCAACTTCTTTATAGAGCTAGCCGAGGCGTTCCTTGAACAATACGCAGGGAACAAGAGGAGACGGCTCACTCGGTTTGACCTTAGGACCCTGAAGCAGAAAAAGGGCGAGAGCGTCAGGGAGTACCTAAAGAGATTCGACCTGTCCTACCAACAAGTCAGGGAGATTGATGACTCAATTGCTGCCTACGCCCTGACAATCTCCCTACTTCCAGGGGAGATGAAGAACAAGATGATCAGGGCCCAGCCTGAAACCTTGGCCAAAGCCAGAAAAATTGTCGAAGGGTTCGTTCTGCAGGAAGAGTTTCACAGCCTGCCGGACACCCCTGCAGGCCAAGCAAGGCCGCAAGGGGGACCGTAGGGCGGACGTGGCAGGAACAAACCGGGCAAACAGAAAGAGGAGGAGGATACCCCCAAGAAAGAGCGCACAGCTTACCAGGCAAGGTTTGACAGCTACATGGCCCTCAACAGGCCAAGGGCAGAGATCTTTGAGCTGGAGAAGGAAACAGCAAAGTGGAATCGCCCGAATAAGCCGCGCAGCTCGAAGGGGGATCCTAAAAAAATTTGCACGTTCCATGATTGCATAGGTCACACCACTGAGGAATGCCGGCACTTAAAAGACGAGATAGGAAAGCTCATAAGAAACGGCTGGCTAAGTAACTATGCAGCGAGGAACAAATCCCAAAAGGAGGCGGCAGACAAGCCTGAGGGTTCGGCCCAAAATCGCATGATAATTCATGTAGTGTCAGGGGATGCAGAGGGACGAATAAGCAGACGAAGCCAGAAGAGACAGATCCGTGAATTACGGAATCAGATTTGCTACGCCGAGAAGGCAGGAAGCCCGAGGGGTACGACCCTGAGCATCACCCCTAAGGACGCAGGGAGAGTAATATACCCACACAATGATCCTTTGGTTTTAACTCTTGAGATTAGCAGTGGACACTGGCGCCTACACGAACCTCTTATACAAGGACGCCTTTGAAAGAATGAACTTACAAAAAAGACACCTTAAGCCGGCCCCTGGATCGCTGTATGGGTTCAGTGGGGCAGGCGTGCTCCCCATGGGGATTATCGACTTACCAGTGACGTTCGGGGAAGGGGTCTCTGCCAGGAATGTCAGGGTGTCATTTGTCGTGGTAGATGCAAAGTCTGCATACAACGCCCTGATAGGGCGGACCACCCTGGACGAGATCGAAGCCGCCATATCAATCAGGGCCCTCACCATAGCCTATGTGACAGACTTTGGCATGGATGGAAAAGTTCACGGGGATCAGGAGTCAGCCAGGCATTGCTATTCTGTGGCCCTGCAAGCTCATGAAACAGAAAGAAAGGGAAAACGAAAAGCCGATAGTTCCCCCAGCAGGGAGGGTGAAATCCCGCCTGCTCAGCAAACAACAGCCCACCTGGAACCTGAAGGGGAAAGCATGTTGGTAGACTTAGAGCCAGGGAGGCAGGTCCTCATAGGGGCCGACCTAGAGGAGTCCTACCAGACAGAGTTGGTCGCAGTCTTGAGAGAAAACAGGGACGTGTTTGCCTACTCGGCAGACGAGATGCCAGGGGTCGACCCGACTTTTATTGTTCACAAGCTGAACGTTAATCCGGAGGCCCGCCCTGTAAAGCAGAAGAAAAGAAATATGTCCGCGGAAAAAGACATGGCGATAAAAGAGGAGATAGAAAAACTCTTGTAAGCGGATTTCATCGAAGTCTGCGATTACCCCGAGTGGTTGGCAAATGTTGTGATGGTGAAAAATTCGTCAGGCGCATGGAGAATGTGCGTAGACTTCACAAATCTTAATAAAGCCTGCCCAAAGGACTGCAACCCCCTGCCCTGAATAGACCAACTGGTATATGCCAATAGTGGATACACCACATTGAGTTTTCTAGATGCATTCTCAGGGTACCATCAAGTGTACCTCTGGCAGCCTGACAGGGTGAGGTGCGCCTTCATAACCAGTCATGAAACGTACATGTATAAAATGATGCCATTTGGACTGAAGAATGCAGGCGCCACCTATCCGCGGTTGGTGGACAAGGTCTTCGAAAACCAAAAGGGGAGAAACTTAGAAGCCTATGTCGATGATGCAATTGTCAAAAGCAAATGAGACAGGGAGCACCTGGCGGATTTGCAAGAAACCTTCTCCTCCCTGCGCTCCTACAAAATGAAGTTAAATCCAAAAAAGTGCACATTCGGAGTCCGATCTGGCAAATTCTTAGGATTCTTAGTCAGCTCTAGAAGAATAGACGCCAATCACGAAAAGATTCAGGCAGTCTTGGACCTCCCAGAGCCTAAGACTATAAGGGACATTCAACGGCTCACAGGCAGGATGGTTGCCCTGGCTCGCTTCATCGCCAGATCAGCAGACAAATCGACCACTTTCTTCAAGGTATTGAAAGGCAATAAACAGTTCAAATGGGAAGACGAGCAAAAGAAAGCCTTCGAACAACTGAAGGAACATCTGAAAAAACTCCCTACCCTGGCAAGGCCAGTAGTCGGAAAAAAACTATACCTATACATTGCTGTCACCAATTCAACGGTAAGCGCAGTCATTCTGAAAGAGGAAGCAGGCCCACAACAGCCCATCTACTTTGTAAGTCACGCCCTGGGGGCAGCTGAAAGAAACTATCCTTTGGTAGAAAAAGCCGCCTACGCAGTCATCATAGCCGCTAGAAAACTCAGGCCTTACTTCGACGCGCACCCTGTTGTGGTCCTCACCGACCAGCCACTAGAAAAGATATTGGAAAAATTTGAAAAGTCAGGGAGGCGGCTAAAATGGGCAATTGAGGTTGAGCGGACTGGGGATATCATACCAACCCAGGACAACCATCAAGGCACAGGCCTTGGCAGACTTCCTGGCTGAATGTTCTCATTCAGGGGAAGAGGAGCCCTCTGCTGGAGAATGGATAGTATACACTGACGGGTCCTCAACGGCCAATGGTGCAGGAGCAGGTGTCGTACTGACCAGCCCTGAAGGAGTGGATTTTGAGCATGCGCTCAGATTCACCTTCATTGCATCGAACAACGACGCAAAATATGAGGCCGTACTTGCAGGGATAAATCTAGCTAAGGCAGCAGGCGCAGAGCGGATTATATTAGCGACTGACTCTCAGCTCATTGCCAATCAAATCAACGGAGAGTATGAAGCTAGGGACCAAGCCATGGCCGCCTACCTGGAAAAGGTGAAGCAGGAGCTATCAAACCTAAAATCCTACGAAGTCAGGCAAATACCCCGATCCCAGAATAACCGGGCAGACGCCCCATCAAAACTGGCCAGCTCTAGCCTACAGGACGTAAGGAGATCAGTTTGGGTAGATGTTGTACAGGAGAAATCCACTGCTACCTGTCAGGCAGTCAACATTGTCGAAGAGAAGCAGGAGAGCTGGATGACCCCCCTCATTCAGTTCAAAAAATTTGGCACCTTACCGTCTGATCCAGTGCAAAAAAGGAAAGTGCAGACCAGAGCAGTGTGGTTCGTAATAATCGATGAAAAACTATACAAGAAGTCCTTCTCTTCCCCTCTGCTCAAATGCCTGAGAGCAGAGCAGGCCGCTGAAGTTTTGGATGACATCCACTCGGGGATCTGCGGGCGTCACATTGGAGGAAGATCGTTGGCCCACAATGCCCTGAGGGCAGGCTACTATTGGCCTACCATGTTAGCAGATGCAAGGAACTTGACCCGAAAATGCAGGAAATGCCAACTCTTCGCCCCGTCGATTCATGCCCCAGCCCAGGAACTCAGGCCAATTCTGTCCCCCATTCCTTTCGCTCAATAGGGGATGGACATACTAGGCCCCTTTACTGCGGCCACGGAAGGACGGAAATTTCTTATCGTAGGAATTGACTACTTTACGAAATGGGTTGAGGCTGAGGCAGTCCCTAACATCACTGAGCCCGCAGTCAGAAAGGTCATCTGGAGAAACATCATAACCAGATTCGGCCTGCCAAAAATGCTAGTATTCGATCATGGGAGACAGTTTGACAACGACCCCCTAAGAGCCTGGTTGGAAGGGCATGGAATAATAGTCGCTTACTCTGCCGTCTGCCACCCACAAACCAATGGGCAGGCCGAGGCCGCCAACAAGCAGATCCTAAATGGGCTCAAAAAGAAGGTGGATGATCTCAAAGGTAGGTGGGCAGACGAGCTACCAAGTATACTATGGTCAATAAGGACCACCAGAAAGGAGTCAACGGGTCAAACGCCATTTGGCCTGGTGTATGGAGCAGAAGCTTTATTACCCATCAAAGTACGAGTTCCTACCTTACGGTCTCAGCTGTACAACAGGGCTGACAATGATGCAGCGATGGCCGAAGCCCTAGACCTGGTCCATGAAGTCAGGGAAGAGGCCAGCATCAACATAGCCGCCTATCAGCAAAGAATGAGAAAAACATACAACAAAAGGGTACATGAGAGAAGTTTCCAGATAGGCGACCTGGTACTGAGAAAAACACAGGCTGTGGGAAGATCCAGGGAGCATGGCAAGCTAAGTGCCAACTGGGAAGGCCCATATCAGGTGACCCAAATTTTGGGACCAGGCACATACAGAATCTCCAACCCTGAAGGCCAAGAGCTGGGCGCACACTGGAACGCCGACACCCTGAAAAGATACTATGACTAGCCGAGTCTTAAGAAAATTTCATCTTTAGAAAAAGAAAACTGGCGGAGAACGATCAGAATGGAATGTCGACGGCTCCTACCACACTTATGTTTAAACAAGCTTTTTTTTTAAAAGAAACTCAAGATTTCATACTCGTTGTCTGTTTAAACTGGCGCTTTCACACACAAACGAGCAGGGGGCAATAGGGGGAGGCCCCCCTGTTGCCAGAAGCTAGGAAAATGGACCCCCCAACAAAATCCTGAACCTCTTTACCTACCTCTGGGCAGGAGGAGAGCAGGCCCCATGACGTAGGAATTTGTCGCGGATCCCCACAATCAAACAAGAACCTAACTCTACTAACTGGGTAGCTAGGGTAAGTCGGGTATCGAATCCGCAGGGACGGTGAGCTAAATGAAAAGTCTCGGTCTAGTTAAAGTATTAGTCGGAGAAATTTGGTTTGGGTTGAAAAAGTCTAAACTAATGAACTAAACTAACAAAAAAAGAAAACGGTAACAAATATAATAAAAAGGACTAGGGTCAAGGTCAACAAGGTAGTCTCAGGTGAGTTGTCGGACTCATAAAATAGTTGATTAAGGTCAGTAATAGGCACAAGATAGGCTTTCTCGAGTCTCTATCTACCATAGGACGGTCTTAGCGGGCTCTCGCTACTTACTAGGCCAACCCACCCCAATGAACGTAAGTCTAACCTAAACTAGGCTCTCGATCTTAAGTTCAGGTCAACTAAATTGATTAACTAATCTGGCTAGGACAAGCGAATCATGCAAAAATAACGTTCAAACGAAGATTACAAACAATTAATCAACAATTAAACTAACTCGAGACAAAACCCCAATTAAGACGAACCGAACTTACCCTAACCCTAGAAATTACTACTCAAACATGATTTAAACTAAACAAATTAATCTACCCACTAAGATTAAACATGTAATAAACATGATTAAGGAACAAAGACTACAATTTTGTACTAAATAATCACCAAAAGCAATTAAATAAGTAACTTAAAAAGAATAACATGAGAAAGGAGAAGAAAATTATACCAAATTGGAAGGGAGAATTGCATAGATGTTGAAGAAAATAGTGTAAGATGATTGATCAAAATAATTAAACTAATAGAATCTAAATAAACTAAGACTAATGAAAAAAAAGGAAAAAAAAATGAAGAGAAAATTTCCTTCCAAACTGAAGCTATGGCCTACTGCCTCCCTTACTCCCCCCGCCTGCTATCCTCCTCCTTCTTCTTTATGCTGACCGTGGGTCTAGTACTAGGTCCGTCCGTTTTGAGACAGAATTGAAGTTGGACTTATTGGACCTATATCTCATCGTGTTTGGCTTCATTTTCGTTGTTTCTTAACTCATCTTGACCCATCTTTACTCGGTTATTCCCAAGGAGGTATCTACAAAATAAAAACGAGACAAAGCAATACCAAATCCTCGGAAAACAACAATTATTACTACAATTATAACTAAAACAACTAACAGACCCTAATTCGTACTTAATAACATATAAGGAGCTATAGGATAAATATATAACACAAAATCGGACTAAATAACGGGTAAAAGTAGGAGTAAATCGTTACTAAAATATCACTTATCACCCCACGCGCCGAACTAACAAGGACTGGGGGCAAGTCCCCCAACCTTGTATAAAAAACGCAAAAGCCCTCCCTGCCTACCTTTGGGCAGACAGGGGGCAGGCCCCCTGGACTTCGAGCAGAAGCCAGGGACAGGCCAGGCTACGCACAACTAACAAGGACTGGGGGAAAATCCCCCAACCTTGTATAAAAAACGCAAAAAAGCCCTCCCTGCCTACCTCTGGGCAGGCAGGGGGCAGGCCCCCCTGGACTTCAAGCAGAAGCCAGGGACAGGCCAGGCTACGCACAACTAACAAGGACTAGGGGCAAATCCCCCAACCTTGTATAAAAACGCAAAAGCCCTCCCTGCCTACCTCTGGGCAGGCAGGGGGCAGGCCCCCCTGGACTTCAAGCAGATGCTAAGGATAGGCCAGGCTACGCACAACTAACAAGGACTGGGGGCAATTCCCCCAACCTTGTATAAAAAACACCAAAACCCCTCCCTGCCCCTGGGCAGGCAGGGGGCAGGCTCCCTGAGCTTTAAAACAAAAGGTCAGGTTGTACCTTTGAAAAGGAAAAAAAATAGGCTGAAATAAAAGACATTCATAGCAAATTCAAGTATTTTTACAAAAACATTAATAAAATCCAAAAACTAAGGAGTTGAAGATTACTAAGATGGCCGGCCCATCAGAGCTCGGGCACGAAAGTTAAGAATTATCACAAGATATAGCAGAATCAGAGCGAAAAGAAAATGGCAAAGCCCCTGCACATCAGACATTGGGGGCATCCTTGCTGGCACCATCAGCCTCCTCAGCCGCCTTGCTAGTCCGAGCTTCATTTTTGATGGAGTAAAGATTCCTAAAGGCTTCCTCTTCAAAATCAGGGAACATCTCCCTGATTACCTCCGTGACGAGCTCCAGCGAAGAGTTAGCCCCATCCTGAAAATTCGTATCCACAGCAACCTCAGCCTCCTCCAGGATGGTATCCTTCTCCTTTTGCCATTCTTCGCCCTTGGCCTTCAAGTCAGCCTGAGCCTGCTTAAGCTCCGAGTCAGCCTTCGACAAACGCTCCTCCAGCTCGACGGCTTTTCTTTTTGTATGTTCCATTTCAGCCAAAGACTTGTTTGCCTGCTCAACCGCCAGCTTACTCCCCTTCAAGTCCGCTTCCAGCTTCGACACTTTTTTCATGGCCTTCTCCCCCTGGAGCTTCCACCGAGTTGCCTGACCCTTCATTTCCTCCATCTCACCCTCCTGTTTCGTCAACTTATCTCTCAAGTTGCTGATCAGGGTGACATCCCTTTCCACCATGGACAAACGGTCAGGAGGAGGAACCCCAGGAGTGACAATCAGCTCCTCTTCGCTCAGACGGCTGAGAGCCGCCAACTCAGCTGCGGCTTGTAGCACCCTGGAAGTGCGCTGAATATATTGGATCACTTGATGGGAGGTAGAAGTCACAGACTTGGTGAGGCGGTCTGCCAGGACGGCCCCAGAATCTGAAAGTAGGGCAGAGACATCCACACTATCACCCGCAGTATAATGGAACTCCGTGTTCTCTTCTGAGAAGAGAGTACCTGGAATCTCACGGGCTGTGCGTTTAGGCTCAGGGGTCTCAACATCGGTCTCCAAGTCAACCACATGAGCAGCCCCAGAGGATTCTCTACCTCTTTTTCTCCTACTTTCCAGGGGGACGCTCTCCCCAGTTCCTTCAGAATTGGCAGGGTGTGATCCCTAGGGGGTGTGGGTCCCCACAGGGGAATCACCCCATTTGCCGGCAGGGGAAGAGGTGGCCTCTGAGGTGACCTCTGCCTCTGTACCCTGGACACCAGAGGGAGGAGCCGTCGGCTTGACAGGCGGCAACCTGGGAGGAAGAGGAAGCCTTCGGCTGGCTGAAAGACTCTTCACAAACCTCATCAGATTCTTCTCACCTTTCTTATAGCTCGAAGGAAGGGAAGGACGCTTTGAAATAATCACGAAGTCCTCGGTCAAGCCAAGCCTCTTTATCTCCTTCCTCGACCAGAGGCGAGATTTGGGGTCTGCAGGGTAAGAAAAACAACTGGTTAGAAAGAAGCATAGAAAAGCAGGGCAACAAGGCCGGCAAAAATCCCTAAACTACCTTCTTTAAGGCCAGGAATCAGGCCCACACGGCCCAAATAATTATCCGTGGCAATGAGCTCTGCGTGAGGAAGCCATAAGGCAGGGACGCAGACGCCAGATTTGTCAGTGACAGCCGCAAATTTCATGACCACTCTCGTCCAGCCTGCTTAATTTTACCTCCAAGGCCTTCCCCCCAACTCCTGGGTGGTATTTCTCGCGAGTCCAGGCGAGTATGGACGTGATTTCTAAAATGTCTGGGAATCTTCAACCCAGAAGCGCTGTGTACATATAAAAAATTGTTTTTCCAGTCTTTCAGACTGTTTTAGGCCGGCCAGACTAAGGTATAACCCTTCTGCCTCTGAAGGGACCAATATCCAGGGGAGCCATCCCCCCCAGATGAGGATACCATCTGCAGCCCCACCATAAAGCGCAGGGCATCAATCGTGGGTCCCTCTCCATGGAAGATACAGGTCCAAGTTTAGGATATTAACGCCCTGATCGCGCTGGCTGTCAGCTGAGCTATAGCCACATTCATCCTCCTGAAGGCCTCCTCCTGGAAAGGGTGTAGAGGGAATCGCAGGCCAAACTCCAAACTTTTGTGATAGACGACTATACAGCCGTCGGGGGGATAACACACTGTGTCCTTCTCCCCAGGAATCACAATTGTATACCCTTCCCCAAAATCGTAAAAGCCCTCTATGGCCTCAGCGGCGTTAACTGCCAAAATTAAATCTTGATTCTTGGCTTCAGGGTAAGTCCTCAAGGGGATGTGGTACTTGACTTTATCTAGATAGTATGTCCTCCCCCTTTCCCTGGGGACAAGAGGGCCGGCTATCCTAGAGGGGTTTATCTCTAAAGCCCCGTCGTCGGAATCAACGACGTCAAAGGGGGCAGGCTCAGGGAATTAGCATCTTCTTCCTCAAGGTAATCCTCCCCAGGGGACCTAATCCCGGATGAGGAGGCTAGGTTGGTCCTATCCTCCCCTCCATTCCCTGACCTCTCAGGCGACGGGTCGATAAAAGAAAGAATACGAGCGCGAGACATCAATTCAAGAAAAAGATGTGAAGAAACTAAAAAGAAAAGGGTTTTAAGGGCAAGATTCTAACCTAGAAACGGTGATCGCCGCGTGAAAATCCGAGGAAGGAAGCTTCTTAGTCTTGAGAAAAGAGTTCCCAAGCAGTAGAGAAATGAAGAAGGTTTTTCGAGTTTGAGAAGTGGGAAAAAGAGAAATAGGGGGAGGAGAAAGGCTTATATAAGCCCAGGAAGCTAAAGGGTCGCCTCTCTGACAACACTTCCCCAACAAACTGCCCCACGTGTCTTGCTTTGAACACGAGCCACTCACCCCTTCCCAAGAAGGGCCTCGAAAAAGCAAAGGGTGTTAGAGGGATGGTCACCTAACGACGTCATCCCCGCATTCAAAAATAAAATAAAAAACAAAGTAAAAACAACAAACAACAAGTAACAAAGCCGCTCGGATTTTTCATTAACTTTGAAGAAAAATGGACAAGTTACGTGCCATACTTAGCAAAGAAAGAGAATACAAAAGAAGCCAGGATCTCCGGCTCAACGCGCCTGCACCCTGCAAGCAGGCCTAGTCATCATCTAAGCCCGGGGAGTAGTCCCCAGGGCTGCCCTGATCTCCTATGTCAGATCCCCAATCCCAGTCAGAGGAGTCCTTGAAGGGATCGTCAGGGAGTCCGCCCTCGTCTCTGTCACACGAGCAGTCCAGACCCTCACTATCTCCAGAGTCCCGGCTGCTGACGTCCCAGTCCCTGCCATAGGGAACTGTCTGGAAGTCGTCACAAGTGCCGCAACCCGTTTTCTTCACTGGAAAAGAAGGGTCTGACTCCGGAGAAGAGTCTATGTCAGAACAGTCAGGGTCGAACTGTTCAGGGTGCAGCCATGGAAAACACTCATGGCAACCCCTATCAAAACACCCTCCTTGAGGGCAGCGCTTGAACCTGGGAACAACAGGGGGCGAGGATCTTCTAGGGCGCTTGCCTGCCCTCATAGACGCCCTCTGGACGTTCCGGCGAGGACGAGGTCGTGGATGTCGGCTGCGGCGGAGGGCCCGAAAAGCCGCCCGGCATACCTTAGCCTCCAGAACCCCTTGAAGAGGAAGGTAACAGTGCAAAATCCATGACGAACAACTGGTTTCCTGATCCAAGGCATGACTTAACAAAGAAAAACGGAGGAATTAAGGATGTATTGTTAAAATGGCAAAGAGAGCCAGAATTTAAACAAAGAAGATGAAGCATTAAATGACATCCCAACCATCCTGGCAGAGAATGCCACCAATCGTGAAGCCATCACACTACCCAAAAATCCGCCAAGCATGAGAAGTAATCATTGCTAAAAGACCTCCCAACTCTTTGCATGCCCAATGCAATTAACGCTTCTTTCCTCGGGAAAGTACAAACGCATTAAATGCAATAGTAAAGCCAACAAGTCAACCTCCCCTCCATCTTAGCAAAAGTCGCCAGCCGGAGGGAAGCCTTGCTTCCCCCCCCCCCCAGCTTGGGAGGGCCAATTGATGAGGGTCGGTAGCCTGTACCGGGCCGCCTACTAGGCAGGTCCCTAGAGGACCCAACCCAAGGAGCCCGGGAACCAACTCGGTAGACAATCAGAGTAAATCACCAAAAAGAAAACCCCCTGGGGACAGCTTCAGATAGTCGCCTGCCTGGCAAGGCGATGCAGCCTGCTCCATCCGGCCTTCACAGAACCCCTACTCGCCTGTCCTCTAGGGAAAACCCCCGTTGGCAGGGCAGGGACCACCAAGGGGCCCCTCCGTCATTTCGCCTAAGGTAAATGAGAATGAGTGGATAAGGAGAAGCCACTTTTCACCCCCTCATCCACCCATCCTCCTTCTACTCCCCTCTCTTGTAGGAAGGTATATATACACATATATTTCCCACTGGGGAGGGGTTGGATTTTCTCTCTCTAGACTTTCACTCCAAAACCGCCGCCTAGCTTCTCACGAACTAGGTTTCTTAAGGCATTTTCACGGACTGACTTAGGCATCGGAGAGGGTTCCCTCGGACACCTCTGAGGCCCTGTGCGTTCACTGTGCATGGAGCAGGTCACTCTCGCCGGGGAAGTCCGATCACCGGAGTGAAAAGAAGGGGAGACCGAAGGAAATTAAGCGATCATCACATTAGAAGCATTACATCTTAGAGACCCGAATTCGTTGTCGGGTTAATTGTTTCCGATACCGGAACAGTATGGAGTATTTTTCTCGAACTATGACTCATGGCAAGTTGGATAGAAATTTTAAATTTCACCCGAAGTGTGGAGCGATGAAGCTGACTCATTTACTTTTTGCGGATGATCTTATCCTCTTTTGTAAAGGGGAGACGGAATCGATGAAGTATTTGTGGCGCGCTTTTGCGATGTTTAGTAGGGTCTCGGGTTTGAGTATAAGTGTGGGCAAGTCTCATGCATACTTTGCGGGGGTGGATGATGACCGAAAGGCTTCGATTCTTCAGTTCTCGGGCTGTGTCGAAGGTACGTTTCCTTTTCGATATCTTGGATTACCTATCCAGAGTACTCGGCTTGGGAAGATTGATTGTGAAAAATTGATTGCTCGTATTATTTAGAGAATTTCTAGTATTGGAGCCCGTAAGCTATCCTATGCTGGAAGGCTGGCATTGGTTCAATCTGTGTTATCTCAACTTCATAATTATTGGGCCATGGTTTTTATCATCCCAAAATTTGTTATGGCTCGTATTGTTTCTTTATGTCGTAATTTCCTTTGGGAAGGAGGCGTGGAAGGAAATAATCGAGCCTTAGTGAGTTGGGAGAAAATTTGTCGGCCAAAGGAAGAAGGAGGTTTGGGAATCAGGGATCTCTATATTTGGAATGAAGCAGCTGTGGCGAAGCTGGCCTCGTGGGTGTTTGATCAACCGGACCGGTTATGGGTTCGATGGGTTAATGGCATCTATCTGAAGGGGGTGGAGTGGCGTGATTATCAGCCACAAGCAGATGTAACGTGCGTTTGGAGGAAAATCTGTCAAGCTAAGGAGAAAATTAAGAATATGTTTGTGAATGACGCTTGGCATGGCTCGTATTCACACTACTCGATTGCGCGAGCTTATCAGAAGTTACGGCTTCAGAATCTGAAAGTTCAGTGGTCGAGATTAGTGTGGAGTGCTTGGAGGGTCTCGAGACATAGCTTCATTTTGTGGCTAGTGTTTAGGGGGGCTCTGAATACAAGGATGAAGCTGTTCAGGGTTGGGGTTGCTGATTCTGACCGTTGCTATATCTCTGAAGCTGAGGAGGAAAGTTTAGAGCATCTTTTCTTTGGATGTTGTTGGAGCTCTCGTGTCATTGGGTTGCTGAGTGATTGGGTGAGGAAACAAATTCCGAGTAATAGAGGGCTGGATTGGGCGAAGAAGATGAGGGGCTCGAAACTTCAGTGCAACATTTTACGTGCTACGATCAATGCGACTATATACCATATATGGAGGCATCGGAATACTTGCAGAGTAGACGGTGTGGTTAATTTGTATCGAATGTTAAGAATCGAATAAGGTGTATGATTAAATATCCTATTTCTGTCAGAGACGCTAGGTGGCTACATAATTTGATGTAGTCACACATTTGAATATTGACCTCACATATATATATATATATATACTTACCCTTTACCAAAAAAAAAATAATAATGTCGTTATTATCAACTAAATATGATATATATATATATATATATATATATATATATATATAAACATAAATAAAAATGGAAAAGAAAGTAGAAGGAGATGTCGGTGTTGAATTGTCACACCCTCAAACTACATGCTCTTGATTCTCGGAATACGGCTCGTCAAATGGCGGCAAGGGCGCGGGAGCTTCGAGATACGTAGGAGGAGTTGATGGTGTGTATAAGGTTTGTATAGAGGATTGTCTTTTAGTTTTTACGAGTTTCTATCTCGGAATGCATGTGAATGGGTGTGTATATGGTGATGTCGAAAATGGTGGTGATTAGTGACTTAATGTGGCTGAAAAATATAGGGTTTTTAAGTGCAAAGGTTGGCTGAAAGTTGATAGAAAAAAGTTGTGAAGTGTTGTGGGTTGATGGGGTATTTATAGAAGAAACCCCACGACCTAAGGTCACTCGATCGAGTGGCCCTAGTGCACTCGATCGAGTGCCCTAAAAAAATTGGTCTGTTCGGTTTTAATGGCCCCACTCGATCGAGTGAGGCCAATCCACTCGATCGAGTGGATCATACGGGTGAGCTTTTTTAGGAAGGAGTTGACTTTTGAATTTTTTGAAAAAGGGTGATTGGCGCAATCTTCTAGAAATGCACCTGGTTGACTTTATGTGATGGATTCGTCTTTGACCGGGTTTTGACCCGGTCGCTAAAAGACGGTTTTTTATTTTTGGTGTCGGTTTTGGCCCAAATTAGCCTCATTTTATTGGAAACAGCCCACTGGGCCTGAATTTGAGGTCAGTTTTGTGAGATTTGTACCCCGCTAAAAGCCCATGCCGGACATTACTGATTCTGAGCCCATATCCGAGCGCGTTAGAGCACGTTTGCGTCCGATCATCATCGGGTGTTTTGTTGGAGACTGTTATAGACACTAACAGCCAAATGCGGGTGTCTACAGAGCCCCCACTCTGACTGAGGCTTGGACAAGGCAAAAGTCAGAGTAGCTACCAGGCCAATCGAGGATTAAGACCTGACAGACTTCCGGTCAGGTCATTTATAGTCCATTGGACTTGCGTGAAAGGGCTCGCTAGCCATAAGACAAAAATCATACTTGAGTTCTTGTTAACAGGGATAGCTTTGTGGGGAGTTTGACTTGTTGCATAAGCCCTGGTTGTGCCTTTATGTGAGCCCATCCCGTGCTAAATCGGGGAAAATGTCGTCTTTAGACATTCCGCTGGGGGGATATGTGAATTGTGCGGGCTTGCTTCTGAAACCTTGAGTTGTACCTGTATCAGTTACATAAAAATTTGCATGCAACATTCAGGTAAAACAGGACTTGCGCTGGGGAATGAAGTTTTGGATGGTTGAAAATTTTGGAAAATTTTTAGAATTTTAAAAATAGACAGGAATGCTCGGGATGACTTAATTCTTGTGTCCGTAAGAGGAGGCAAAGATCGGGCCTGTATGTTCTAGGCCCGCTTGGGCCAAGGAGACATAGCAGCAGGGGAGCTACCAGGGTTTAATGTTATAAATACATCATCCTGGCTCCCTTCTTTTCCACAATTCTCAAATCTTCTTTCCTCAAGAAAAACTTGTCTTTTTCAAGAAACTTAATTATGGGCATTGAGCGCCTGACTGGCATGTTGCAAGATTGGTCCCACCGCTTTAGGGACGCGAATAAGGTAGCCCTAAAGCAATCGGGCAAATTTCAGCTGTTCTAGTTTCGTCAGATGCACGTGGATCGCCACTTTCTCGACGCTTGCCTGTCCTACTGGGACGATACCTACCACATTTTTGCCTTTCCTCGGGGCGAAATTTGTCCTCTCCCTGAGGAGATTGCTGCCATAGAAGGGTGGAACCCACTGCTCCGTTTCGCTGTCCCCTTCTCGGTTCGAGACCCCAGAAGGAAATTATGGGAGTTTTTAGGGCTCTCTCATGCTGAAGTATCCCGCATGATTGAGGGGGATACTATTTCTTTGCTTGCCTTGGCTGAGAAATTCATGAACCCGCACGATATCCGGGTTTTGCCCATTCACAGTAGCAGGGCATTCGCTTTCTGCATGCTTCATGTGTATGCTTTTGAAAGCTATCCGGACTTGCTGTCATGTATGGGCAACGTTCGACTTCTTGTCATTGCTGACCTGATGGAGACGGAATACAGTCCCGCGTGGCTGATCACGGGGGAGATCATCCAGGGCTTGGACAACCGTAAAAGGGACGAATCAGCCCGCTTGACTGGGAGCACCCGTCTGCTGCAGGTATATCGCCTTTCCTTTTTTTTCTTCTTTTTTTTTTCGATTCGAATTTTTTTTTTGATTCGAATTTTTTTTCTCTCGATATCCCGCTACAGGGGGGACTCGATCGAGTGATCCCCAAGCACTCGACCGAGTGCCCCTGGGCATACGTCTAAATTGTCCCGAAACTGATGAGCTTTGTGTCCTTTTCAGCTCTGGCTATTTGAGAGGTTATCGATTATTGAGCCTCCCCCCGACCCGAGTCAATATTGGTTCAACTAAGTGATGACGAGGAGACGGGCTATCGATTCATCCTGTCTTATCGATCAGAAGTACTGGGAAGAAGAATTATCATTCCATCGCGGTCCATTGATTCGATGGGTGATTCCATGGTGGCCCATTTACGCCTGGACCGGTTTGGCGCCCAGAGATAAGGCACGCTATCAGATGGTTTTGTCCCTCAGCCAGACAGTTCACCTCTATCCCGACAGCGTACTCAGGCAGTATGGGTGGTCCCAGCGTATCCCGGAAAACGAGGCAGTTGTGAGTGAACCTACCCAGCTGACCGACATTATGTGCGACACTTGGATACAAAGGTGGTATACTCGAGTTACTTGGTGTGTTCCTGAGTCGCTTTACTCAACCTGGGTGTCCAACTCTTATGAGAAGTGGACCAAAGCGGAGACTGCCGAAGCTCGGGCTGCCTTGAAGGTCGATGAAGCTTTCGACCTGCTTTGGCGAGAGCAGGTTAAAGATAACAGGGGTTTCTTTGATGAAGGTGAGACTCCGGCCACCCTGGTCCGTCTAATGTCGGGTCAGAGAGGAAGAGCTAGGACTCGAACTGGGGGGTCAAGTGCTAGGGGTGCTCGGGGGAAAGTGAGCCCCCAGACAGACTTGGAGAGGAGACTGGGGCGTAGACTATCAGTCCAGGACCGACTTGGTCCTAAGGATAGGTTACCAAAGCACGTACGGGCTCGACTTGAGCCTTTAACAGTAGCAGAAGACCCGCTATCGAAGAAGCGGACCCGAGCTAAGGAGGTTCCTCTTGTCATCCGGGAACGCTCGCCCCCGCCTCGACGTCCCCGGGCTCCTCGTGACCCGAAAGACAAAGGCAAGGGCAAAATGCCCTAGATAATTATCTCCTTTTATTATTATTATTTGGATATTATTACTATTTTTGTTGTGTGTTTTCTTTTTTTGTGGCTTTTTTGTGGTTTTTTCGTGGCTTTTAGTAATTTGGAAATACCGAGTTTATCGGGTTTTTTTTTAATAATAAAAGTATTTTATTAGTGAAGCCGTTCCTGTCTTTTTCGTCATTGCGGTGGTTGTGCCCTTTTGAGGGGCTGCCTATGTATCCACAGTTAGTGGAATCCAACCAAACGTAGTTCAAGCGTAGATTCTTTGCAATTTCGAAATACATCAAGACTATTAGTTCGAGATGTGCGACAGTAGGATAAATAATCATAACTTATTGACTTGCATATAAATTTCGAAAAGAATGATTTTAATAAATTTTGCAAATGACATTGAGATAAGGTTTAGGGGTAGTAGCGCTTCAGCTGGTCCAAGTTGGTCGGGTTGACAAATTCATTCTCGTCCAGGTCTGTCAGCATCACTGCTCCTCCCGATAGAACCTTCTTTACCTGATATGGCCCAGCCCAATTGGGTTTGAATTTTCCTCTCGGGTCAACCGGTAGTAATGCACGGACCGATTTGAGAACCAGATCCCCTTCCTTGATATTCCTGGGCCTAACTCTTTTGTTAAAAGCCCGTTGGATCCTCTTTTGATATATTTGGATGTTATTGAGGGCCCGAGGCCGCCGTTCGTCCAAAAGAACTAATGAGTCATATCGAGCTTGAACCCAATCCGCTTCGGGCACTTGGCTTTCTAGCAGAATTCTGAGAAACGGTACTTCCAGTTCGACTGACTGGACTGCTTCCATTCCGTATGTCAGATAATATGGAGTTGCCCCGGTTGCAGTACGAATCGATGTCCAGTACCCCCATAGGGCAAAGGGTATTTTGTCGGGCCAGTCCCGATAATTATCAGCCATCTTTTTAAGTATGGTGACAATTGTTTCATTAGCAGCCTCTACCGCTCCATTTGTTTGGGGACGGTAAGGCGAAGATGTATGCCTTTTGATTTTATATTTTGCTAGCAAAGTAGCGGTTTCGGCTTGGAAATGGGTCCCGTGATCACTAATGAACTCGTGCGGGATCCCGTACCGACATATAATCTTATTTTGGATAAATTTCGCAACATGCTTGGCATTCAAGATCCGGTACGACTCGGCTTCGACCCATTTGGTGAAATAGTCGATAGCCACCAAAATGAAACAGTGACCTCCCGTCCCGGAAGGGTTTACCTTTCCAATTATATCAATACCCCACGTCAAAAATGGCCATGGTGATGTCATGGTGTATAGTAGGGATGATGGCATATGTTGAACATTGGCGAAAATTTGACAGTTATGGCAGTGTTTGATATATGACTGACAATCGGTTTCCATACTGTTCCAGTAGTATCCGAGCCTCATGATTTTTCGGGCTAACATATGGGCGTTCATATGCGGGCCGTTTTCACCGTTGTGTACCTCGGCCATCACCTTTTCGACCTGTGTTTGGTCGATACATAGGAGTAAAGCCCCTTGTGCCGTCTTTTTGTATAACTGACCATCGTCCGTACGAACGAATTGGGTGGCCAATCTTCGCAGGGCCTTCTTGGCCCGGTTTTCAGTTCCTGAGGGATATTCTCCCGTAGTCAAATAAGTTAGAATATCTTGGTACCAAGGTTCCGGATCGGTTATTTTGATATCTTGAATGGCGTTGATATATGCCGGCTCGGACCGTCTTTCGACACAGATTGGCATACTGGCCAGATTCTCCGGGATGTTTAGTAAGGATGCCAGTTTGGAGAGTGCATCCGCGAACTGATTTTCTTACCGTGGTAGATAGATATATTCTACCTTCTGGAATTGCTTCTCTAAAACCCTTACTCGCGCTTGGTAAGCCACGAGATTCGCATTCCGAGTTTTCCATTTTTGAAGGGCTTGATTGATAACTAGAGATGAGTCCCCGTGAACTCGGAGATTTGTAACTCCTAAATCAGCAGCCGCTTGTAACCCGTGGATGCATGCTTCATACTCGGCCGCGTTATTGGTCACGTCAAAATCCAGTTTGATAGATAACGACGTATGCTCCCCCTTTGGTGATATTAGAAGAATACCGACCCCAAACTCTCGAAAGTTGGACGCCCCGTCGAAATATAGATCCCATGTTTCGGTTTCAGTATGGAATATATCTTCGTCTGGGAAGGATCAAGTATCGGTGTGCCCTTCTTCGATTATGGGACTGTCGGCGAGAAATTCGGCTACCACCCGGCCTTTGATAGCTTTTAGTGGAACAAACTTAAGGTCGAATTCTGCTAACATTAAAGTCCATCTAGACATTCTGCCGTTAAGGACGGGCTTCTCAAAGAGGTACTTGACCGGATCCATTTTGGATAAGACATGTACCTCGTGGCTAAGCATATAGTGCCGGAGCTTTTTAGTGGCCCAAACTAAAGCTACGCACGTCTTTTCGAGCATCGTGTATTTACATTCGTATTCTAGGAACTTCTTACTGATGTAGTAAATAGCTCGTTTTTCATAATCGACTGTCTGGGCCAGCATAGCCCCCATGGCTGTCTCGGTCGTTGTTAGGTATAACGATAAAGGCAGACCGGGTTGAGGTGGCATTAATACCGGTGGGGCAGACAGGATATCTTTAATCTTGTCGAAAGCACCTTGGCACTTGTCATGCCATAGTACCCGTTCTCCTACTTTCAGCTTCTTGAAAATTGGTTCACACACCATGGTCAGTTTGGAAATGAACCGGCTGATATACTGGACCTTCCCGAGAAATCCCCTTATTTCTTTTTCGGTTTTAGGAGGTTGCATCTCGGTAATGACTTTGATTTTAGCTGGGTCGACCTCGATACCACGTTGGCTAACGATATTACCCAGTAATTTGCCTGATGTTACCCCGAAACTGCACTTTTGAGGGTTTAACCTCATGTTGTACTTGCGCAGTCGGGTGAAGAATTTTCTTAGGGCGGTAATGTGACCGTCCCGTTCTTTGGATTTGACGATCATGTCGTCCACATAAACTTCTACTTCTTTATGCATCATGTCATGCAATAAGGTCGTAGCGGTTCGTTGGTACGTGGCCCCGGTATTAATGAGACCGAATGGCATGACAGTATAACAGTAAATACCCCATGGCGTAGTGAAGGTGGTCTTACCCATATCTTCTTCTGCCATTTGGATCTGATTGTACCCGGCATACCCGTCCATAAATGATAGAAGGGCATGATCAGCCGTGTTGTCCACCAGTATATCGATGTGTGGCAGTGGAAAGTCATCTTTTGGGCTGGCCTTATTAAGGTCCCGGAAATCTACACATACCCGCACCTTGCCGTCTTTCTTGGGTACCGGCACGATGTTTGCGACCCAGTCTGGATATTCAGACACCTGTATGAAGCCGGGTTTGAACTGCTTGTCGACCTCTTCTTTGACTTTGAGACCACTCGGGTCTCATTCTTCGGAGCTTCTGTTTTACCGGCTTACACCCATCCTTGATGGGTATACAGTGTTCGGCTATTTCCCGGTCTATCCCCGGCATGTCCTTGTAGGACCATGCGAAGACGTCTTTGAACTCTTGGAGGAGGTTTGTGAATTGTTGTCTCTCCTCGGGATCTAAGGATAAACCTATCTTAAGCATCTGGGGCTCTAAGGTTGTTCCCACATTGATAGACTCGGTTTCCTGGATTACCGGGTCTCGGGATTCCCTTTGTTATAGCTGCTCGATCAGATGCGGAGGTAAGGACACCTGTTCGTCGGGTTTCTCAATGTCATTGCATAAAATATTTTTGAGATTGAAAGTATTTTGAAAATAAGGCAAGTAGTAAGCAGAACGGTTATCGTTATTATTGATAGCAAATTTGGAAAACAGCTCAAAGAGAGCGTCCATCTGATCATTGGTCAGAGGCGGGATTGGGAGCGCTTTCGGGACAGACCCCGAGGCTCGAGTGGCTGTGACTACAGGGAGGGGGGTTATAGTTTGGACTCTAGCACCAGACCCCCTAGACTCGAATACAAACTCAGACTCAGACTCAAACTCAGACTCAAACTCGGAATCGGTGTCCGGCATGTCTTCTTCACCGGTGGTCAGTTTGTAGACTCGGCCCTGGCTGTCGGCCCAATTAATGGTCTTCCTGCATGCTCTTTTCCCAGTATAAGCACCGACCTCTGAGATCAACTTTGAAGGATCGAACCTGTTGCTTCGAAGGATCAGGTTCACCAAGTCTTCTTTAGGGGTCGGGACAGCCTTGTCTTCCCCAAACAGAAGCCCCAGCACGGGCTCAGCATTGTCAGCACCCTCCTTGGATTCAGATTGGATGAGGGCGAATATGTCATCCGGAATATAGTTGCATTCCCGAGCTAGTTTAGTCTCGGGATATGTGATAGTTGGTTGGTACAAGCCAACTTGAACAACCCCGAACACTGGTGTGACGAAATAGTTAGTCAACCTTGGGCTATAAGGGCCCAAGTAGGTACCCTTGATGATGTTGCAGGCCTTCTCAATACCTGCTCGGACCACATTTCCCGGGGTCACAGAGTACCCTAAGCCGAAGTGAGATTCTCCGTCGTTCAGGACTTCTATAATCTTCCTAGCTGGAAGATATGGCCTTGAAGTAGCCCCCAGTAGATACCCTAAATTTTGTAGCATCGTGTCGATGCTCGTGGTGAAATAGGGCCTCAAAAGGTATTCTTCCTCAATCATTCCCACAAAATCGAACCCCCAAAGGTCCGTGCGGTCCGTGGCATTACAACTAGCCACAGTCATGGGGGTTGCCTCCAGAGTAATAATACTGTCTTGCAGGGGCATTTTGACCTTTCGGTGAAGAGTGGAGGACATCGCCTTAACGGCGTGGATCCATGGCCTTCCTAAGAGCAGATTGAAAGAGGAGGTGACATCGATCACCTGGAACTCTAGCTTCTTTTCAATTGGACCCGTTATAATTGTCAGCTTAACGGCCCCAGAAACCGACTTTGGGCTTCCATCAAAAGCTTGGATAGTTTGGGCAGTCGGTATGTAGTCGGCCTCGGTGATGCCGAGGGCTTTGGCAGTCCTTAGAGGGAGGACATTCACAGTAGACCCATCATCAATTAGGGTCATTGGGAGATACTTCCCACGGCAAATTACCGTGATATACAGGGCCAGATTGTGAGAGGTCCCGAACGGTGGTAGGTCGGACTCCGAGAAGCTGATTAATGGGCCTTCTTCTTTGGACTTGCCCTTGAGGTAGGGCATGATGGTGGCTACCATTTCAGTAGGGGTAACCTGAGAGTCGACCTTGATGTGATCGAGAGCATTAGTAAGTGCCTCTCGATGTTCTTACGAGCTAACCAAGAGTTGCCATATAGTGAGGTCAACCCGAGCCCTCTTCAGTTTTTTGACAAGGGTCGTGTCGGTGCTTGGCTCTTCAATGGCCTCTTCCGTCCTGGCAGGTTCAGTGACGGTTGCCGGGATTGGGACGTCCTTAGAGCTATTAGCTTTGTAAGGACGACCGGTATTGGCGAGGTGGTTACTGGCTAGGACCTTGGACTTAGCCCTTCAGATTTCTTCGGGGGTTATAGGGACAACTTCCCCTTTGGTGAGGTACACATCTTCCTCATCATCGAACCAGATCCCATTGATTTGTGGGATGAAAGGAGAGATAAGGTGAGAACAGTCGATCACCTCCCCGGTGAAGATATCATGAGAGCTAAAGGGGTTGTCCTTATTGCTTGGCTTGTCCCCGGGTAACGGTATTTTCCCACTCTCAATCAAATCCTGAATCAGATGCTTCCACTTCCAACATTTCTCGGTATCATGTCCGTTGCCCCTATGATATTGGCAATTGGCTTGGGCATTGTAGCTTTTCGAGCGTTTTTCAACCGGGACTTCAGGAGTTGGGCCTATCGGTTGGACCAGGCCCTTGGAAGGTAGCCTTTGTAAGGCATATGTATAGGTAGTCCCTATATCGGTGAACACCCTAGGAGGGGTATTCTTTTTGGACGGGGCATCTAGTAGATTAACAGCGTCAAAAATACTGCGGGTTGCAGCCGGGGGCTTGGCAGTGGACGAGGAAGCCCCTTGGTATCCCTTGTTAGAAGCCTTAGTAAGGTTCTCTAGTCTCAGATCATCTTCAATTCTCATACCCATTACAGTAAGAGTGGTGAAATTGGGTATGACAGCATACCTGAGGTGGACCCGGTAGGAGGGGAGAAGGTTCTTGACAAAGGCCTCCAGTAAAGTCTTCTCACAGGGCTAATGGATCAGTTTTACACTCTCGGCCCTCCAGCGTTGAAGGTATTTGGTGAAACCTTCCTTAGGTTCTTGGGCCATAACCTCTAGAGACCGCATTGTGGTCTGGATCTCGGTGTTATCAGCATAGTTCCGAGCAAATTCCGTAGCCACATCATCCCAAGTTGAGAATTTCTTGGGGTCTAGTCTGTAGTACCAGGCCTTTGGGTGCTTCTCAAGGGATGCAGCAAAGAGATTCTTGAACATCGAAGAATCTACTTCCTTGATAGCCATAAATTCCTCGAAGGCCCGTACATGTAGTAACGGGTCTTCAGTCCCTTCAAACATTGGCAAGCCCGTGAGGTTCAGGTTCGGGGGTAGCTTCTCATTCACCGGGGTATACTCACAGCTATTTTCTCGGTGGATGTTGTTACTCCCAGCTAGGTGAACTTGTTCTTCTAGTCGGCGTACCGTGCGAACTAGTTCAGCTATAGGCCCAGTGACCTCAGCGTTAGGAGTCCCTTGCTCCACAACGGTCATTCGAGCAACGACAGCCGCTTGATCATCCCTCATGGTGGCAAGTTGAGTCTCAATATCGACCTGTTTGGCGACCATGGCGTCCATCGAGGCCTTCAAATTGTTCAAGGCTGCCTTCATTTTGTTTCTGTGTCTGGTTGACGGTGGCCTGTCTGTAAGAACACCGCGTAATCAGAAACCAAACCCGGACCTCGGAACCAAAATACTACATCCCAAGCAGGGAAAAGACTAAAAAGAGAAACGACTTGACAAAGACGCCTAGACGGGTGACTCGTGGATGGTGCGCCTTCCTTAGGATTCGACCATGTGGGCCGAGTCCTGCTCGAAGGAAGGTCCGTGTGAGGTTTCCCCAGACTTTAGACTCGAGTGTGTAAATGGACCTTCTTTTGTAGGAGTACGTCCTACGTGGGTTAGCCATGCCTTAGACGAATAAGGCGAAACGGGGTAAGGAGGAAACACGTAATGTAAGATCGACGGAGTTTCGACGCTAAAAACCTTCGACGACTTATGGAAGACCCGATAGTACTAAATATGGGAAATCCTAAGGAGAGGAAAGTTTTTTTTTTGAAAAGTTTGAATTCCGTGAAAGTCGGTGGACGGTCACGAGTTTTAAATTTGGCGAAAATGCCGTCGGGGCCGATTTTTGGTAAAGTCAAAAATTTTTGAATTTTGAAAGGGATAGCTTATCGGCTAAAAATAGGCTAATTTGAGTTAAATCATAAATCCTAAATTTGGTAGCTTTTCCGGTTTTTAAGATTTGAATATTTTTGAGAGGATGCATTTTTGAAATGAAGATTTTCTGAAAATGACACAGAAACCAAGCAGCACATAGTCACGTGAGCATTATAACGACGCCATGTATGCTTTACACTAAGTCTCAGTCGGTCGAAAAAGGGTCTATACCAGTGCACATAGCCTATCCGAGAATCGGGACGGACTTCCTAAGTCGAGTTGAACTTAGAACATGCCGCGAAACCCATACGAATCGACTATGAACAACTTTGACATATCCATATTGGAGTACATCACGTTATAGTGGGACGTCGGTCACCAGTAGCGGCCCGGGCAAATATGGGTTATGCATGAACCATAAAACTAAAACGCGTATTGTACTAGTCAAACAATTTCTATTCGAGTCTCACCCTGAGGATGCGGATGGTAGGTCACGCATCAGTTAATCCCCAGCGGAGTCGCCAAATTGTGGACATGACATTGGTCCACCCCGACGCGGCCACGCGCGGGTTTGGGGAGGCGAATGAATCTCCATATGAGATGTGTCGAATTGAAATTTAAGTCGAATTAGGAGTCGCCACCGAACTTTGTGGGAGTTGGGACCTATTCGAGCCCACTCTATATCGTTATGGACCGTACACAAAGTATGGCCCATTTTGATTTCAGAGTTTACTGGGCTCGCCCCTTTGCATTGCGATACCGATACCGTCACTACCAGTTATCGTGTATTGAATGACTCTCGTGCGCCAACGGTTTCGGGCATCCGGAAACCGAGGTTCTGAGTAAGGGGTGAGGGTACGTGTTGGGAAGCCCACTAAGGACACCCAACCCTGCCCGCACTTAGCGGCCTCTGCTAAGACATCATTTGACTTTCTAACATGCGCGTTAGTACTCCGGTAAAATGTTATGCAAACAACGTTTTACAAGATATAAATATCGAATGGGTTGCTACGTCATTTTAATGCATCTAAATTATTGTCGAGGTGATTTAGCATGCGATGGTTCATTTATAAACGGTAAAACGCAAATAAATAAAAGCAAGGCAAAATAAGTCGGTTACAAGTTACACGGGCGGAAATACAACCCGGCCAAAACGAAAATAGCGAATAAAAAATGGAGTAATGATGGTAATAATAACAGTCATAATATGAACGGACCCGTATATAGTAAATATAAAAAAGACCGTAAGTTTAAAGAAAATGGACGAACTTCGATTAAGCACACATTATATTGTGTATTAAGCGAAGGACGGAGATTTTAATACGCGCCCGCGTATGGGACCTAAGCGTGGTGCTAGCTCGATCCCGAATCTCTATGCCTTGTCCCGACTAATCATACCAAAAAATGGTGTCTAGATTAGTCGTGTGTCGGATACGACTAAGGAGTCGTCGACACATAACTAATCATGGGAGACATTGATCAAAGTCGTGAAGATGAAATAAAATGCATTAGTTTTAGAAAAGATGCAAACACGTGATAGTCTTTACACGCATCGACCGAGGTCGTAAAAAAAAAGAACGAGGCTTGAAAGATGTTTGAAGCTCTCGGTTTTGTTGAATGAAGAAAAGTCCACTCGATAGAGTCATGGCATGGACTCGATAGAGTGACGTTCTTACGGGTCTACTGCCTCTTTTTTGGGGTGCTACTCGATCGAGTAGACTATGGCACTCGATCGAGTGCCCCCTGTACGAGCTACTGCTCATTTTCGTAACGGGCTATACGAAATTAAAAGTGGTTTTAAAATCGACAATTAACCGAGTCGCATATAAATATAACATGACTTATATTCGACTCGGTTTTCGATACTCGTAATGCGCATGTTAGGATTACGAGGCCGTTATTGGAGATTTTTGAAAAGGATGATACAAAAATATTTTGAATCAGACCGGGACGAAATTAATTCCCTCCGCGTTACGTCATCTTTAATAATCCTTACGGATTATGTGATGCTCGGTTTAGCGTCAACGGGTTTCGCACCGATCCTTCAAAAAATGGCGTCGGACGCGTTCAACTACGTACTATCACGATCGCGTCACGCACTTGAGTGCTTTGGGCGATGCTCCTCGAAAGGGCGTCACCGCTATCGCGACTCGTAAAGGGATTAGACGGACTTGGTGCAATAGTCGTAGTTAAATGTGTTCGACCCGAATACGGTTTATAGATTTATATATACACGGTATTTAATATTAATATGAAGAAAATAAATAATAAACAAAGTTAGCGATTAGATGCGATAAAGAAAATGTTAGATGTTAGTATTTGTAATAATGTCGTTATTATCAACTAAATATGATATATATATATAGAGGTGGGATCAGGTGAGTCCACTTATATATGTTGAGTCCGTGAGTCCCCATCTTAGCCATTGATTCAATGTTAGATTAATGAACAAGATTTGATCTCATAATTAAGGAAATAACTAACAAATCTGGTAAATATATCATTCCTCTCTCCTCCTTAATTATCTCAATGCAAATCTTTTTTTTCCCTTATCAATCTTTTTAAATGTCTCTTTCTCTCACACAACAAGTTTTTTCAAAATCAAGTTTTTTTCATCTTCACCAAAAAATCATCATTTTCCTACTGCCATTGTACGTATGTTACTATGTTACTGTCATAATCCATAAACTATGTCACTTCAACTCATATAACATGTTACTTTAATTCATGAACTGTGTTACTTTAACTCATAAAATCTGTTACGTTGTTTAATATATTCTCTTGCAAAAACTATTACTATAACTCATACAATGTGTTACTCTAATTCATGAGCTGCGTTACTTTAACTCATAAAATCTATTATGTTTCATAATAATCTTTTGCAAAAACAAGACTTTCAATCAACCAAAAGAATAATATATGTTTTTATTAAGGATACTCCAAAATAAAAATTATAAAACTCCATTATAATTCCAATGTTTCACACCTTTAACTATAAGAATTGGATATTTGAAATCAAATTATAATCATAAACTATGTTACTTTAACTCAATAAAACTGTGTTACTGTAACTCATTAAGTATGTTACTCTAACACATAATGTGTGTTATTCGAACTCATTTTACTCCAATCAAGGATGTTACTCTAACGAATAATGTATGTTACTCTAACAATATATTGTCCTACTCAGAATTGTGCTTCTTCATCATCTTTTTCTTCTCCTGATTCTTTTTCATTGTCAGACGATGATTTACATGACATTTCCTTCTTCTTCTTCTTCTTCTTCTTCTTCTTCTTCTTCTCATCTACATCTTTGAAGATCTGCCCTATGTATGGAGGAAATTCTCACCCACATCCCTACATCATTCATGTGCTTTTGCGTCTACTGAAAAAACAATAACAGTGCCAATAAACGTGGCAAAAAAAACAATCAAAACTTGAAATATGGATTAAAGTAACAGATAACAAGAGTTAAAATAACAGATGAAGTGCATTGAAGTAACATTGAATTAAATTAACAGAGTATGCTTATACACCTGGTATAAAGTAACAGAGGTCAGACATTAAAATAACAGATAGTATGAATTAAAGAAACAGATAATGTTCATTAAAATAACACCAGTTATATAAGTTAGTGCAAAAAATTCATATAATGATAAAAAAAATGAGAGTATGACGCAGTATCTTACTCTTTGATATTGTTTCCTATTTTGATGAAGTCATCACGTCCCATAATTATAGGAAGTAGTATTTTTTTTCTTTTTTTTATATGGCGTTCCTCTTTGATATTGTTTCCTATTTTGGTGGCAATCACGTCCCATTATTATTTGAAACAATATCTTTTTTTTTTATTATTTTTTTAATATGGCAATTTCCTAAATTCTTAGGACACTACAATGCACTACAATAACAGATGAAAAACACTAAAGTAACAACTGGAGTGTATTAAAGTAATACGACATATAATGTAACAGATGGTAGATATTAAAGTAACAGATGCTCTACACTAAAGTAACGCAGTATATGAACTACAATAACTCAATATATTGTAAACGTAAAAACAAATAATTGAGTAGCATCTTAATGACTTCCATGGCGATTCCAGTATAAATTACAAAACATATATACTCACCGTTTGTGTGTTCTACGATTTGCATAGGAATTTATGATGAATAACACGACCATGAAAACAATATCAACATGAAAATTGACGCAAAACATGAATGACACGACCATGAAAGCAATATCAACATGAAAATTGACGCAAAACATGAACACAAATTGACGCAAATTAATCAAGATAATGAATAAAAATTGACGCAAAACATGAAAGCAATATCGAAACTCACCATTGTTATACTCGATGAATTGCTTATCAACTGTCAATGAAGATGTCGCGATCATTGAATTCATAGTAACGGAAATTCAAGCACAGATTTGATTGAATGAATGAATGAACGTGATGATCGATGGGAGCATTTTTTTAAGGTTTTAATGAACCTGTAACGTGAATGAATGAATGAATGAGGAATAATTGTGATTATGGGAGTTATTGTTTCCAAAAATCATGGTAGTTATTTTAGGATATTAAATCTTCCTCTCTTTTTTTTTAAATACAAAATATTAGGATGCATCTTGTCCATCCATCCTTATCTCATCCAACGGATGAGATGAGGACTTAGGGACTCAATACATATATAGGGATTCATTAGAACCTATATATATATATATATAAACATAAATAAAAATGGAAAAGAAAGTAGAAGGAGATGTCGATGTTGAATTGTCACACCCTCAACCTACATGCTCTTGATTCTCGGAATACGGCTCGTCAAATGGCGGCAAGGGCGCGGGAGCTTCGAGATACGTAGGAGCAGTTGATGGTGTGTATAAGGTTTGTATAGAGAATTGTCTTTTAGTTTTTACGAGTTTCGATCTCGGAATGCATGTGAATGGGTGTGTGTATGGTGATGTCAAAAATGGTGGTGATTAGTGACTTAATGTGGCTGAAAAATATAGGGTTTTTAAGTGCAAAGGTTGGCTGAAAGTTGATAGAAAAAAGTTGTGAAGTATTGTGGGTTGATGGGGTATTTATAGAAGAAACCCCACCACCTAAGGTCACTCGATCGAGTGGCCCTAGTGCACTCGATCGAGTGGCCCTAGTGCACTCGATCGAGTGGCCCTAGTGCACTCGATCGAGTGCCCTAAAAAAATGAGTATGTTCGGTTTTTGTGGCTCCACTCGATCGAGGGAGGCCAATCCACTCGATCGAGTGGATCATGCGGGTGAGCTTTTTTAGGAAGGAGTTGGCTTTTGATTTTTTTGAAAAAGGGTGATTGGCGCAATATTCTTGAAACGCACCTGGTTGACTTTATGTGACGGATTCGTCTTTGACCGGGTTTTGACCCGGTCGCTAAAAGACGGTTTTTATTTTTGGTGTCGGTTTTGGCCCAAATTAGCCTCATTTTATTGGAAACGGCCCACTGGGCCTGAATTTGAGGTCAGTTTTGTAAGATTTGTACCCCGCTAAAAGCCCATGACGGACATTAATGATTCCAAGCCCATATCCGAGCGCGTTAGAGCACGTTTGCGTCCGATCATCATCGGGTGTTTTGGTTGAGACTGTTATAGACACTAACAGCCAAATGCGGGTGTCTACAGACTAACACACACACAAACACATAAAACAAAGAAGATACACAAAAAGATAGACGTATCCAAAGAGAAAATAAATCGCCGAATCCCTCATCAAAACGGCGGGAAAAGCACCGATTCTAATCTTAAGACAAGTGAGAATACTACCAAGTTAGTCACCCAAATTGACGTGGACAAAATTTTAATAGGATGACAATCAAACAATAAAAACATTGAAAATTTACCAAGGTTCTTCTAATTCCACTAAAGATGCCTACAACGAGATGCTAAATGGAGTGGAAATGTGAGAACCATGGAGTTAGTAAGCACTGTAGGTAAGTGTTATCCCGTTTCCTAAGCTAAGCCTAGAGGGTCGTCCGAAAATCGAGAAAGCCAATTAGACCAAACAAAAAATGAACAAGTGTTTGCAAAATGGAAAAGATCGACTAATTATTGCTATTTTCCTTCCTTGGGACTCGGTCCTCTAGTAGGTATTTCACGCAATAAGTCGATAAAGGGATTATTTGGGTTTGGGAATATTTTTGAGATTTTGAATTTCTTTTCGGTTTCCTTTCCTTTCCCATTTTTCGGTTTGAGGGCCCTTTTTTTTCAAATGCCCTTCTTCTTCATTTTTCCCATTTTCTTTTGAGTAGCCCATATTTGGCTAGATGGTTCACTAGAGATTCAAGGTAAAGCATGTTTTTTGCAAACTTATTTGTGGATGTGTATGAATGGTAGAGAAATAGGCTAGTCGGGTGTGCACCCCCTTCCGAACCCACAAAAAGATGGAAATTTGGACTAAAAATGGCTCCTCAAGTAAAGTCACCTAAGAGAACGGGAAACGGTAACCAAGGCCTTATCACTCCATGGGTGGTCAAGGTGGTCAAATGCAAATCCCGATGTAGACTCCTAGTAGAAAAAACGAACTCATGGTAAAAATTCAATGCAAAAATTGGTTCAAGGTCATTCTACTAGAATAATGTCCAAAAATCAAAAAGGGTTTCTATCAAGGGAGTAGTAAACACTCTGCCTAAACTCAAAATCGGGTTTTCGAAAACTTTACCTAGACAAACTATACAAAAATGAAAAAGAACAAAACACGAAAAGATCAAAACAAAATAAAATACACAAGTATAGGCAAGCACTCCAAACTCCATCAAGTGAACACAATCCACAACCACCAATTCCAAAATGTGCACCAAGTGAACCTCCAAATAACATACATGCCCACACTCCCATGCATAAGAGAAATGGGAAAGAACAAGTATAGAGGATATTACCAAATTATATATAAGCGTACATTCCGTACTTCCCCCGAACCTATATTATATTATATTGAATTCACACATCCCTAAACCAAACCCGAGTACGCTAAAATGAAACGGTTTTTACAATTAAATCACCAACATGAACGAGGCGTTACTCTTTGATATTTTTTCCTATTTTGATGGCAATCACGTTCCATCATTATAGGAAACAGTATCTTTCTTTCATTTTTTTTTTAAATTTTTTCTAATAACGAAGGAAGCTACTCTATTCTCGTCCATCCATCCTTCTACCATCCAATGGATGGTAGAAGGACTTAGGGACTCAATATATGAGAGGGACTCATAAGAACCTCTCTCTATAGTAAAGATCAAGTAAGTTCACCATATGTAAGTAAATCTATATTAAAGTTACAGATGATATACGATAAAGTTACATTAGTTCAAAATTGATATGTAACTGTAACATTCAGCACTTTAATGAAATAATACGTAGTTATTTCAATGTGCATATTCAAGTATTTCATTGTTCATATTCAAATATTGCAATATTCATAATTTTAATTTTTAATCTTGTAATAAAAAATCATGAAATTGATCAGCAGATTGACGAAATCAAACAAAACTACAAATTTAGAATCAAAAATTACCGCACTTTGCGGCAAAAATGAAATCAATGATAGTGAGTAAATCAACGCAAACTACAATAATTGACAAAATTACCGCACTTTGCAGCAAAAACGAAATCAAATTGACGAAATCAAACGAAAATTGACGAAAATTGGAACGAAAATCAAACAAGATTGGAACAAAAATTGACGAAATAAAACGAAACTACAGATTCAGAATAAAAATTTACCGCACTTTGTAGCAAAAACAAAATCAAATTGACGTAAATTGATGAAATCAAACGAAAATTGGAACGAAAATCAAACAGATTGGAACGAAAATCAAACAGATTGGAACGAAAATTGGAACGAAATTAACTTGCGTGAATTTACCTTAAGTTTGGCGTGCTTCAAATTGGGCGTTGAATCAATTTCGAAACTTTTGAATCGGTTTTGGTTGGGGAATTAGGTTTTCATGGAGGTTTCTTTTGTTGGGGAAGGATGTTCTGGTTAACGTGGAATTGAGTTGGGGAATTAGGTTTTCTTGCTAGTGGCAGAGTATGGGGTATAGGGAATGGATTAACGTGATGTTTTTGTTTAATCTTAACATTTGATTTTACTTTATTTGATGGTCAGGATTAGTAGGTAAATTGTAGGAAAACGTAGGAAATGTAAATGATCCCACTTCTATATATATATATATATATATATATATATATATATATATATATATATATATATATATATATATATATATATATATATATATATATATATATAGTATTAGGATCTTTTACTCATGTAAAATTTTGTACAATTTACCTACCACTCACAACCATTAGATACAATTTCATCAAGGGCCAAAATTAAAACTTGATGCAAGGTGAGCGTCAAACATCTTCCCCTAACCCTATATTCATGAAATCAAAACCTCAACTGAAATAGAAAATGTTCACCCTTACCCTCATGAGCGCTCACCCTCACGAAGGAAATCAAAATCTCTTACGAATTATTTCTCTACAATCTCTCACGAAGGTAAATTCACGCCCAATTTAATTAATTGTTGTCCACTTTGTTCAATTTTGTGCAATTGTGTCCAAATTCATTCCGTGTTATTTCGTGTTTGTTTACGTTACCCAACAAAAACAGAAATCAATTTGTTTGATTTCGTGTTATTGAATGTTCAATCTTCAATTGTTGATTTCGTTACTCAGCAACAACCTTCAATTGTTGATTTTGTGTTGATATTTTGCTGATTTTTTTATTACTAAATTTTAGGGTTCATTTGGGTGTGATTGCTGAATTTTGGGCTTCATTTGGTTGTAAGTTGCAATTGTTGAATCATAGTTGCGTAATTTTAAGGTTCATTTTCTTGTGATTTTTGAATGACAAGTTCAAAAGAATACTATGTTATAATGACAAGTTCATTTCGTTTTTATTTATTGATTATCAAATATTTAGAAATCCATATTACAGTTGCAGGAGGAAAAAAAGATGTTGGCTTGATTGCTTCTCCATACTGTTGTGATTAACTTAGTTATTTTATAGCCTTCAGTTAGTTATTGTAACGCTTAAATCATGTTATTATATTTCAATATGCATAGTTATCACAAATCAACATACTGTACTTGTTATCGCCTATTTGTGAGTATATCCAAATTATACAATAATTTGATGTAAGCATTAGAATAACTAACTGAATACTATAAAATAACTAAATTAACATATAGTATGAAATTATATTTGCATTCAATATAACAAAAACTGATTTAAGCATTAAATATAGTTATTTTGCATTAAATAGTTATTGTGAGATGTTTATCCAATTATTTTATAGTGTTAATTTAATTATTTTAATGCTTAAATAACGTTAGAATAAGTTTTATCCTATTATGTCTTGTAATCATGTTGTATATATGTTTTCTATTTGCAGACTTTTCAAGATCATTGCTTGATTATGAAGAGCAACATTCATCTAATTTTTTTTATAGATGCAAGCAACGAAAAGAAGTTATGTTAGCTGAGAAATTGAACGAAGAAATTGATACAAGTTATACAAGCAACAATTATTTTATTATTTGATTTTAGTTATTGTATAGTAGGCTAACAATTATTTTATTATTTGATTTTAGTTATTGTATAGTAGGCCATTAGTTTTTCTAACATACTCATTGATTAACATGTTTATTGACCGTGTCAATCAAGTCAATAATGACATTTGTTGTATTATAAAATAATCAATTATTGTATTATACGAGTGCAGTTATTATATAGTAGAACAACGGTTATTCTAACTTGCTTCATTGATTAACTGAAGAAATTAAAAAATGAGGTATTATAGGAAAACAAAATAAAGAAATTGATCAATTAATCTGTAAAATATATGTTATGCGAGATATTATCATATAGATCAAGGGCTAAGAACCAACAATAAAATTGAACGGAGTTGTATGTATTACAATAATCTCTCGCTACATTGAAAAAATTGAACGAAGAACTCGTTTAATTGAAGAAATTGAACGAGAAAAATCGATCCCAGTTTTATGCAGAAATTTGATTGCATAAATTAATATGTAGATTTTTGAAGAAATTGAAAGAATTTACTTACTAATCTAGCTGTCAGTTATACATAGTATTATTTTTTTTAATTTATTGTCGAAGGAATCATGAGGGATTTGTAACTGTTATGTAATGTTGAGATTTTATTAATGTAAAGCACTCATATCTTAGCCACTGATCTCATCAAATCCGATGGCCACAATTACTAGGTAAATTGTACCAAAATGCACAAATGTACCAGATCCCACTTCTATATATGTATATATATATAGAGAGAGAGAGAGAGAGGAAGAATCAAGTGAGTCCTCCTATATATATTGAGTCCATGAGTCCAATCTTGGACCATTGATCAAGTGGAGGATGGATGGTTGTGATTGCTTGAGGTGAAATAAGGAAATAACTAACAAATCTTGGTAAATATATCATTTCTCTCCCTTCCTTAATTATCTCAATGCAAATCTTCTCTCTCTTCTATCAATCTTTTAATTGCCTCTCTTTCTCTCACACAACAAGTTTCTTCAAAAATAAGTTTTTTTTTCATCTTCATCAAAAAATCATCATTTTCCTACTGCCATAATCTATAAAATATGTTACTTTAACTCATACAATGTGTTACTTTAATTCATGAACTGTGTTACTTTAACTCATAAAACTGTGTTACTTTAACTCATAAAACTGTGTTACTTTAACTCATAAAATCTGTTACGTTTATAATAGTCTCTTGCAAAAACTGTTACTTTAACTCATACAATGTGTTACTCTGATTCACGAACTGTGTTACTTTAACTCATAAAATCTGTTACGTTGCATAATAGTCTTTTGCAAAAACATGACTTCCAATCAACCAAAAGAATAATGTATGTTTCTATTAAGGATACTTGAAAACAAAAATTATAAAACTCCATTATAATTTCAATGTTTCACACCTGTTACTCTAAGAACTGGATATTGGAAATCAAATTACACTCATAAACTGTGTTACTATAACTCATTAAGTATGTTACTCTAACGCATAATGTGTGTTATTCTAACTCATTTTACTCCAATAAAGGATGTTACTCTAAGGACTAGATATTGGAAAATCAATCAAACTCATAAACTGTATTACTGTAACTTATTCAGTATGTTACTCTAACGAATAATGTATGTTACTCTAACAATATATTGTCCTACTCAGAATTGTGTTTCTTCTTCTTCATCCTCTTCTTCTTCTTTTTCTTCTTCTTATTCTTCTTCTTCATCGTCAGACAATGACTTACATGACGTTTCCTAGCTAATAATTCTTTCTTCTTCTTCTTCTTCTTCTCATCTACATCTTTGAAGATCTGCTCTATGTATGGAGTGAAACTCTCACCTACATCCCTGCACCATTCCTCTGCTTTTGCATCTACTATAAAAATAAGAACAATGCCAATAAACGTGGCGACAAACAAACAATCAGAACTTGAAATATGGCGGTATTCTAACCAAAACATTAATAACTAAATCCGATGACGACATGTTACTCTAATGCTTCAAATGTGTTACTGTAATACATTAGGTATGTTATTCTAATGATGACGACTTGTTACTCCAATCAGAACTTTAATAATATACAGTTTCTATACTATAAACATAAAATCTGATAATATGGAGCATCTTAATGACTTCCATGGCGTTTCATGTATAAAGGTTAAAGCAAAAACTCACCGTTGGTGTATTTGACAATTTGCATAACCGTCATTGAAGGAGAAATTACAACTGTGCGAGGAAGAAGATGAATGATTGAACGTGTATTAAAGTGGAATGATTGAACGTGTATACTTTGATTGAAGGTTGTTTTGATTGAACGTCATGAATAAGAGTTTGAATGACAGTATAAACATGTATACTGCTACGAATAAGAGTATGAATGAGAACGTTATACTTTGATATTGTTTCCTATTTTGATGGCAATCACGTTTCATCATTATAGGAAGCAATATTTTTTTTAATATGGCGGTATTCTAAATACTTTGTTACTCCAATGCATTACAGTAACCGATGACAAGAATTAAAGTAACAGATGAAATGCATTAAAGTAACACGAGATTCAATTAATAGAAGATGTCTATACACAGGGTTAGACATTAAAATAACAGATGGTCTATATTAAAGTAACACATTATGTGCATTACAATAACTCCATATATATGTTTGTGCAAAAAAATCATATAATGATCAGATCTTTAATAATATGCAGTTAATCTAATAATATGGAGCATCTTAATGACTTCCATGGCAATGAAAACATAACAATTGATGAAGATTATGAAAAACCTAAATAATAATCAGTGAAGATTATGAAAAAAACTAAATAATAAACATAACAATCTGCAATCTATACTAACACAAGAGCAATGAATCGTTGATATGAATATATGATGAATGAAATGAATAAAATTGACGCAAAACATGAAAGTAATATCGAAACTCACCATTGTTGTACTCCACGAATTGCTCATCAACAATTGATGATGATGTCGCGATCATTGAATCCATAGTAACGTGATGTCGAGCACAGATTTTGAATGAATGAATGGATGAACGTGATGTTGGAAGCGTTTTTTTTTTGGTTTGATGAACGTGGTAACGTGAATGAATGAATGAGTGAATGTGATATTATTGTTTCCTAAAATTATGAAAGTTATTTTAGGAAGCAGAATCTCCCTTCTTCTTCTTTTTTCTTTTTTTTTAATGCAAATTGTAGAATGAATCCTGTCCACCCATCCTCATCTCATCCAATGGATGGGATGAGGACTTATGGACTCATATATAGAGAAGGACTCATAAGAGCCTTACTCTATAGAGGTGGGATCAGGTGAGTCCACTTATATATGTTGAGTCCGTGAGTCCCCATCTTAGCCATTGATTCAATGTTAGATTAATGGACAAGATTTGATCTCATAATTAAGGAAATAACTAATGAATCTGGTAAATATATCATTTCTCTCTCCTCCTTAATTATCCCAATGCAAATCTTTTCTCTCCCTTATCAATCTTTTTAAATGTCTCTTTCTCTCACACAACAAGTTTTTTCAAAATCAAGTTTTTTTCATCTTCACCAAAAAATCATCATTTTCCTACTGCCATTGTAAGTATGTTACTATGTTACTGCCATAATCCATAAACTATGTCACTTCAACTCATATAACGTGTTACTTTAATTCACGAACTGTGTTACTTTAACTCATAAAATCTGTTACGTTGTTTAATATATTCTCTTGCAAAAACTATTACTATAACTCATACAATGTGTTACTCTAATTCATGAGCTGCGTTACTTTAACTCATAAAATCTATTATGTTTCATAATAATCTTTTGCAAAAACAAGACTTTCAATCAATCAAAAGAATAATGTATGTTTTTCTTAAGGATACTCCAAAATAAAAATTATAAAACTCCATTATAATTCCAATGTTTCACACCTATAACTATAAGAATTGGATATTTGAAATCAAATTATAATCATAAACTGTGTTACTGTAACTCATTAAAACTGTGTTACTGTAACTCATTAAGTATGTTACTCTAACACATAATGTGTGTTATTCGAACTCATTTTACTCCAATCAAGGATGTTACTCTAACGAATAATGTATGTTACTCTAACGAATAATGTATGTTACTCTAACAATATATTGTCCTACTCAGAATTGTGCTTCTTCATCATCTTTTTCTTCTCCTGATTCTTTTTCATTGTCAGACGATGATTTACATGACATTTCCTTCTTTTTCTTCTTCTTCTTCTTCTTCTTCTTCTCATCTACATCTTTGAAGATCTGCCCTATGTATGGAGGAAATTCTCACCCACATCCCTACATCATTCATGTGCTTTTGCGTCTACTGAAAAAACAATAACAGTGCCAATAAACGTGGCAAAAAAAAACAATCAAAACTTGAAATATGGACTAAAGTAACAGATAACAAGAGTTAAAATAACAGATGAAGTGCATTGAAGTAACATTGAATTAAATTAACAGAGTATGCTTATACACCAGGTATAAAGTAACAGAGGTCAGACATTAAAGTAACAGATAGTATGAACTAAAGTAACAGATAATGTTCATTAAAATAACACCAGATATATAAGTTAGTGCAAAAAACTCATATAATGATAAAAAAATGAGAGTATGACGCAGTATCTTACTCTTTGATATTGTTTCCTATTTTGAAGTCATCACGTCCCATAATTATAGGAAGTAGTATTTTTTTTCTTTTTTTATATGGCGTTCCTCTTTGATATTGTTTCCTATTTTTGTGGCAATCACGTCCCATTATTATTTGAAACAATATCTTTTTTT
Source organism: Agrostemma githago (assembly GCA_958450325.1). Classification (NCBI taxonomy): domain Eukaryota; kingdom Viridiplantae; phylum Streptophyta; class Magnoliopsida; order Caryophyllales; family Caryophyllaceae; genus Agrostemma; species Agrostemma githago. Next base: position 21,763,366 of record OY288240.1, on the reverse strand, counting down.
TTATTTTTTTTAATATGGCAGTTTCCTAAATTCTTAGGACACTACAATGCACTACAATAACAGATGAAAAACACTAAAGTAACAACTAGAGTGTATTAAAGTAACACGACATATAAAGTAACAGATGGTAGACATTAAAGTAACAGATGCTCTACACTAAAGTAACGCAGTATATGAACTACAATAACTCAATATATTGTAAACGTAAAAACAAATAATTGAGTAGCATCTTAATGACTTCCATGGCGATTCCAGTATAAATTACAAAACATATATACTCACCGTTTGTGTGTTCTACGATTTGCATATGAATTTATGATGAATAACACGACCATGAAAACAATATCAACATGAAAATTGACGCAAAACATGAATGACACGACCATGAAAGCAATATCAACATGAAAATTGACGCAAAACATGAACACAAATTGACGCAAATTAATCAAGATAATGAATAAAAATTGACGCAAAACATGAAAGCAATATCGAAACTCACCATTGTTATACTCGATGAATTGCTTATCAACTGTCAATGAAGATGTCGCGATCATTGAATTCATAGTAACGGAAATTCAAGCACAAATTTGATTGAATGAATGAATGAACGTGATGATCGATGGGAGCGTTTTTTTTAAGGTTTTAATGAACCTGTAACGTGAATGAATGAATGAATGAATGAGGAATAATTGTGATTATGGGAGTTATTGTTTCTAAAAATCATGGTAGTTATTTTAGGATACTAAATCTTCCTCTCTTTTTTTTTTAAATAAAAAATATTAGGATGCATCTTGTCCATCCATCCTTATCTCATCCAACGGATGAGATGAGTACTTAGGGACTCAATACATATATAGGGACTCATTAGAACCTATGTATATATATAAACATAAATAAAAATGGAAAAGAAAGTAGAAGGAGATGTCGATGTTGAATTGTCACACCCTCAACCTACATGCTCTTAATTCTCGGAATACGGCTCGTCAAATGGCGGCAAGGGCGCGGGAGCTTCGAGATACGTAGGAGCAGTTGATGGTGTGTATAAGGTTTGTATAGAGAATTGTCTTTTAGTTTTTACGAGTTTCGATCTCGGAATGCATGTGAATGGGTGTGTATATGGTGATGTCGAAAATGGTGGTGATTAGTGACTTAATGTGGCTGAAAAATATAGGGTTTTTAAGTGCAAAGGTTGGCTGAAAATTGATAGAAAAAAGTTGTGAAGTATTGTGGGTTGATGGGGTATTTATAGAAGAAACCCCACGACCTAAGGTCACTCGATCGAGTGGCCCTAGTGCACTCGATCGAGTGGCCCTAGTGCACTCGATCGAGTGGCCCTAGTGCACTCGATCGAGTGGCCCTAGTGCACTCGATCGAGTGGCCCTAGTGCACTCGATCGAGTGGCCCTAGTGCACTCGATCGAGTGGCCCTAGTGCACTCGATCGAGTGCCCTAAAAAAATGAGTATGTTCGGTTTTTGTGGCTCCACTCGATCGAGGGAGGCCAATCCACTCGATCGAGTGGATCATGCGGGTGAGCTTTTTTAGGAAGGAGTTGGCTTTTGATTTTTTTGAAAAAGGGTGATTGGCGCAATATTCTTGAAACGCACCTGGTTGACTTTATGTGACGGATTCGTCTTTGACCGGGTTTTGACCCGGTCGCTAAAAGACGGTTAGTCACCCGGATTCTAATCTTAAGACAAGTGAGAATACGACCAAGTTAGTCACCCAAATTGACGTGGAGAAAATTTTAATAGGATGACAATCAAACAATAAAAACATTGAAAATGTACCAAGGTTCTTCTAATTCCACTAAAGATGCCTACAACGAGATGCTAAATGGAATGGAAATGTGAGAACCATGGAGTTAGTAAGCACTGTAGGTAAGTGTTATCCCGTTTCCTAAGCTAAGCCTAGAGGGTCGTCCCAAAATCGAGAAAGCCAATTAGACCAAACAAAAAATGAACAAGTGTTTGCAAAATGGAAAAGATCGACTAATTATCGCTATTTTCCTTCCTTGGGACTCGGTCCTCTAGTAGGTATTTCACGCAATAAGTCGATAAAGGGATTATTTGGGTTTGGGAATATTTTTGAGATTTTGAATTTCTTTTTGGTTTTCTTTCCTTTCCCATTTTTCGGTTTGAGGGCCCTTTTTTTTCAAATGCCCTTCTTCTTCATTTTTCCCTTTTTCTTTTGAGTAGCCCATATTTGGCTAGATGGTTCACTAGAGATTCAAGGTAAAGCATGTTTTCTGCAAACTTATTTGTGGATGTGTATGAATGGTAGAGAAATAGGCTAGTCGGGTGTGCACCCCCTTCCGAACCCACAAAAAGATGGAAATTTGGACTAAAAATGGCTCCTCAAGTGAGGTCACCTAAGAGAACGGGAAACGGAAACCTAGGCCTTATCACTCCATGGGTGGTCAAGGTGGTCAAATGCAAATCCCGATGTACTAGTAGAAAAAACGGACTCATGGTAAAAATGCAATGCAAAAATTTGTTCATGGTCATTCTACTAGAATAATGTCCAAAAATCAAAAAGGGTTTCTAACAAGGGAGTAGTAAACACTCGGCCTAAACTCAAAATCGGGTTTTCGAAAACTTTACCTAGACAAACTATACAAAAATGAAAAAGAACAAAACACAAAAAGATCAAAACAAAATAAAATACACAAGTACATGCAAGCACTCCAAACTCCATCAAGTCAACACAATCCACAACCACCAATTCCAAAATGTTCACCAAGTGAACCTCCAAATAACATACATGCCCACACTCCCATGCATAAGAGAAAGGGGAAAGAACAAGTATAGAGGATATTACCAATTGTCTTCGATTTCACTACCTCAAGTCCATATGCTAAATGGTCGGTGGTGTACCTACAAGAAGAAGAATGCAAGGCAATACAAGGGACACAAAAACAAAAAATAAAAGAAAAGAAAACTAAATTTTGGGTTTTTAGTTTCTTAAGGAAAAATGAAAAAGAAAAGGAAGAAAAGGATAGTGGATCCCTCCCCCACACTAAAACTGTGCATTGTCCTCGATGCTCGAGTAGGAGAAGAAACGAAAAAAAACAAAAAGAGAAAAAAAACAAAAAAATCTTTTTGAATTTTTTTGTGTTTTTCAAAAATTAAGGGAATTAAAATATAATAAAGAAAATGAAAATGAAAAGAAAGAAACGAAATGGAGAAAAAAGAAAATATAATGAAGAAAAGAAGGTGGCGGGCCTAGGTGTAATCACGTCACCTAGACCCCAGCCAAAGAATGAGAAAATAAAAGTAAATAAGAAAATGAAATGAAACTAAATGAAGAAAATAGAATAAAATAAGGCGAAAATAAAATAAAAGAAGAAAATGAAAATGAAAAGGAGAAAACCTGAGAGGGGAAAAAGGGCGGAAGTGTAAATTTGCATTTTTCAATTGGTTTTGGTGCGATCAATTCACCAAAGAAAATCAGGTCCTTCTCTCATCAAGACACCTGGAATAAAACCTCACGTGTGTAATGACCCAAGTAGGGTCACGGAGGGGCTGACAACTCACCAAAACATCAAAAGAAATATCACCACAAATAACCAACCATCATAATCATCAAAGTGTCAAAACTGGCGCTGCAGAGACTGACAAAAATTACTGATAACAGGAGAAATGACAACCGACGACTGACACCTGACCCCCCCTCCCCCCACTAACACTAACAACACACGACCACTCACATAGGACCCGGGGGACGAGGTGGTGGGTAGTAAGACCCAGGCGGAGAAATACCAAAAAATCGATCAAAATAATGTTGCTGCTGTTGCAACATCCTCTGGTTATCCTCCGCCGTCAATCTTGCTGCTTGGGCATCCCTAACAGCATCCCTGACCTTCTCGTAGCCGTCATGGGCCCACTCAAAACCGTCTCTAGAGTAGGTGTAGGAGTTGGCTGATGTGGTGGAATTCTCCCAAGTCTGACGTGTACGATCATAAACTTCCCCCCACTGGTTATAAAATTCCTCCGAACCGAAGAACGAAGAGTGTCTCGGAGGACTCATATTCACGTCCTCCTGGAAACCGGGGGTAGACTAGGTGAAAGTGGAGTGTCTGTGCGGGGTAAAGTCGGTAAAATCGGGGGTGAAGAACTGGGAGGTCTGAGGTTCGGTCTGGTGGGAGGAAGAGGGTCCGTGGGATGATGATGGTAACGGTCTACGACCCTCATCCCGGGAGGTTTCGACCTCCGATTCCTCCTCTGACACATCTACTACCTCGACATCATCATCACCATAGTCTAAAGGTCCAGCAGGGTAATTAACTTGATAAAACTTACCACGGGAGTGATCCCGAATGTACTCCTTTGACCTTTTTGGCATGCCGAAATTCTCCTCAACATCAAGCCTAACCCACTCGGGGATAGGCATTGAAATAGCTCGCAAATCAGTAATCTTATACAGAAACAAACTGTTATAATTCCCCCCTTGGGGCCAAACAAAAAAAGGGCAATAAACCTCGTCTAAATAAATTCCCACTCCGTCAAGTGATGTCATGCTTAAAATCAACGTCTAAAGCTCTAGCTATCATTGTTACAATACCACAACAAGAAATTTTCCTGCGGTTGCCCTTCGCAACCTAAGCGAAATGCGTAGCTAGGGCTTCAGAAATGTCGATCGATGGGCCTCTGTTCAGAACCGCATCCTCAAGCAGTTGCACGGCTGTGGCACCACAGTTGTGGTGCGTATCATAGCTTGACAGAAAGGAATTGGCTATGATATGCGCCAAATATTTGAGGATGGGGTTCCGAATGGAGAAAGAACGCATCTTACCCACCTTAAAAGTCCTTTGACGGGCAATCTTAAGCCAAAAACGATCACGAGAAAAATTTTCATCTCGAGATTTCCCCGCCCTATGTCTTCCCAAGACAGAAGTGGGTAAACCGAGCAATGCCCCAAAATCTTTCAAGGACAGGACATACAGAGTTTCTCGCAACTGGAAAGTGACGGTGGTGTCGTCATCACCACTCAGCTCAAAAGTTGCAAAAAACTCACACGTCAACTTTTGAAAAGTTTCCTCCGTAGAGGTGTAAAATTTAATCAGACCAAGATTTTTACACATTGCTCGGACTTGCGGTTCAATACCCATGCGCTCAAGAACATCCCGAGCCGCCCAATGAGTTGGCTCGAGACGACAGACCCAAAACTTTTTAAACTTTTCAAGGTGAACTTTCTTAGCAAAACAGACACCAGACTCAGAATGATGGAAATTACGACGAATGGTCGGATAGCGTACCTCTAGCGGAACAGGTTGTTCGTGCGGTACTGAGCTTGGCACTTGAACCGGCATCGGAATATGCTATTCTTGGGACTCGACCGGTTCCTCCGAATGTGAAGAAGATGCTGAACCCAATTGACGATTAAACACAGATGAAAACATTTTCCTTGCCGTTTGCTTGATTCTCCTCATAGTTGATGATTGAATTGGGTGATTTTGTGATGGAGGTTAGGGTTTGGGGTTGTCAAAATTGGAACGATTTCTCAAAAAGAATTCCAAGAATATGATAGGAATTCGATAAGGATGGAGAATGTGGGATTAGATTAGAATTTAGTGAATAAATTGGGGGATTAGAAGGGATTTAGGGTGGTAGGATTTGGGGTTTTTTGAGATTTTTGGGGTTTATTTGAGGGGAGAGAGGAAAAAGGGTGAAATGAAGAAGAAAAGGGGGTTTGGTTGGGGTATAAGGTGACGCGGGATGAAGTTTCACCCGGTGGTCACCATCGAGTGAAATTTTACACGATGGTCTTCGGACCATTATTTCTCGTCAATTACACACAAATCACCGTCGGGCGAAGTTTCGCCTGATGAGATTCCATCGGGTGAAATTTCACCCGATAAAATTCCTTCAATTCTCAAGTCGCGAATAAATTTACCGTAGGGCGAAGTTTCACCCGACGGGTTTTCCGCCAATTCCATTAATTCCAGCAAAGTTGCCATCGGGTGAAGTTTCACTCGACGGACTTCGGGCAACAATTCCACCGGGTGAAGTTTCACTCGGTGGGATCCTCCACTCCAAATAAGCTTTTTGCTGTGAAAAATGCTCTTCGACTTGATCCAAACCAACCCTAACTCTTCGATAAAACCAATCTTCTCAATCCATGTATTAACTACACGGAGAAAAACTCTCATAATCATTGTAGAATAACCAAAAAATTCCAAAAGAAATCTTCGCAATTCCTGCAAGTGCCATAAGAAGCAAGCTCCAAATAAAAACCAAAAGCTATTGTTCGAGAAAAATAAAAAGAGTACGAATATACAAATATTTACAGGGTGGTTATTATGGAGATCACCAAACCTAATCAAATTGTTTGAGCTTAATCGGAGTTGCTTGAAAAGCAACCCAGAGGGTCTTGGATATTAATTTCAAATTCAATGTTACCGATCTTGAACTCTCTTCTAAACTCCGGCAATCCCATAAGTCGTGCTACCTCGGGAAGGATGGGAAATTCTTCCGGAATATCTTCTTCGGAGGTAGGACCGAGTATAAATAGGGCGCCGTTATCATCATCATTGTCATAGTTGATATCTTCAAAGGACGGTTCTTCATTGGAGGGGAACTCCACCATTTGATTCCATAACTCCCCGCTAAAGGAATTTTTGGGAAGGAACACGGGAAGCACAAAATGAACCGTGTCATTAGCAACGTTGAAAGATAATCGTCCTCACTTTACATCAATGATCACCCCACCATTAGCTAGGAAAGGTCGCCCTAAGAGAATAGGGTTCCATTCCTCTATAGGCATATTGAGAATAACAAAGTCGGTGGAGATGTATAGATTTCCCACATTAACCAAGAGGTTCCGAGCTAGACCATAAGACTCCTTTGTAGTCCTATCGGCCATTTGCACATTAAGTGGGAAGTGGTCCATGTCCCTAATGTAGATGGTTCGAGTAATGGCTAGGGCATAAGGCTAATGTCGGCGCCTAAATCGCACAAAGCTCGTTCTATTAAAACATGGTCTATGGAACAAGGTATGGAAAAGTTACCGGGATCACCGAGTTTGATGGGGATTGTAACCTTCGGAGCAACTCTCGGTGAAAGGGGAACTTCTTCCCTCACGGTAGGTTTCAAAATGAAGTCCCGAATATTTTCAGATGGGGTAGGCATGGAAGGACTTGTATCAATGTTTTCTATCAGATCGGTGATGGTTATCCTTTCCAAAGCTTGGTTATTTAAGGGGATTTGGGGCTTATCATTCAAGGGTGGTACTTCAATTCTAGAGACTAAGTCCATGTCTTCTATTGGAATCTGTTCAATGACGTAGGTGAGGTCTCCTACAAGGTACTTAGAGGGATCTCTAATTGGTCTTTCGTTTACGTCCTTGACCACATTCTTATCGAATTCGTTGATTGAGGGATGAGATGTATAGGGTTGTTGGTCAAAGGGTTTCACTGGTCTCTTGTTGCTCAATACCTTAATAGCACTCACGGATGCATGGTTAGAAGAGTTGGTTAGTTCATGTGAAAATCGAGCTCGCGAGGTGGCACGTGCCTCTAAAGCTTCAAGTCTAGCTCGATTTGATGCGTTTTCTTCTAATAGATACTTGATCGTTCCTTAAATATCATAAAAAGGTTGAGAGTTACCTTGAGTATACCTTGAGGGACCTTGATTATGTGGAGGATAGATTCCAAAGGGAGGACCATAACTAGGTCGAGGTGGTCCTTGAGAATAAGAATAACTTTGATTGAAATGATTTGCATGAGGAGGTCTTTGTTGATGGTTGAACCCATAGGAATTAGAATAAACCCTTTGATTGGGGGCTCTTGGGATTGCATGATCTTGGCAAGAATGAGATTGTCGGGTTGGCATGGAATAAGATCCGGCTCCCCAATTAGGATTGTTCGTGTAAGATCTATCATAGGTTCCTTGGGTATCAGCTTGATATACATTTTCCTCCCTTATACAAAGATCGAAATCATGATCATATTTCCCACAATAATCACATGGAATTTCAACTCGATATAGGTTGAGAGGTAAGATAGATGTTCGCCTCGGTGGTGTGACTCTTCTTGGTGGGGATAATTCTCCTTGATGGGGGCCTCATCTCAGGTTGAGAAGCATATCTAGCAACCATTGCTTCAAATCTCTCAATTAATTGGGCGATTTTTGCCTCAAGAATGACCTCCATATAACTTGACGATTTTGACCTTTCAATCGACTCACCACCTTGTATTTCCTTAGCACGCACGCCACTTTTGGCCAATTTTTCGAGAAGCTTATGGGATTCAACCTTGTTGAGTAAGAAAAAGTCACCTTTTGCAGCCGTGTTAAGATTGTCCTTTGCATCGGCGGATAGGGAGTTGAAAAATGTATGGAGCAAAAGCCAATGAGGAATACCATGGTGTGGGCACTTTCTTTGTGAGGTTTGAAATAGATCTCAAGCTTCACTTATGTTCTCATCTTCTTGTTGTTGAAAGGTTTGAATTTCCTTCCTAAATTTGTTGGTCTTGGATGGTGGGAAATATTTCTCAAGGAAAGTGTTGCATAAGTGCTTCCAAGTGTGAAAAGTATCGTTAGGGAAACTTTAAAGCCACCTCTTTGTTCCATCACGCAAGGTTCGGGGAAAAAGAATAATTCGGTGTAGTTGACACTTGGTAAGGCCTTCGAACTTGATGCCAATTAAACTCTTCTTGAAAAGATAAACATGTTCTATCACATCTTCATCCGGCAATCCTCAAAAAGTATGTTGTTGGATTAGATTGATGATGGAAGGTTTGAGCTCGAAACTCTCCAGAACAATTCCGATGAAGACGGGAGAAGAAGTATCCTCACTAGATGGTTGAGAATGGGATCCAAGCGTAGTCATACTTGAATCCTTGGATGTTGATTGAACAATGACTAGGTGTTAAGGAATGAAGAAATTTGTGCGAGATCACAATATTAAGTTATTGCTTCGGTTCACAAGATTTTCAAGCGACTTGTCCTCAGAATAGGGATCAAGCAACCTAAATCACAAGTATTCCTAGCAAAAACTCAACAAACAATGAGACTCCTAGTACCGGATGGCACTAGGGTAGAAAGAAAGAAAAATAAAAAATAGAACAATTAACCAAGCACAACTAAACGAAAACTTAATCAATCAATTACCGTCTCCCCGGCAACGACGCCATTTTGATGCGCGCTGTCGCTGACACGCATGCAAACAATATTTAGTCCCAACTAACTACTATGTAGTTGTGGTAAGTCGGGGTCGAACCTCAGGGAGACAGTGTGATGTAACTGGTCAGGTCTAGGAGTAATTGCGATTGGGATCTAAAAAGGGGGATTTTGGGATGAAATAATTAAACTAAGGCAAGCGAATTAAACAACTAAAACGAGAAACAATAATGATAAAGGCGTTAGGGAGAGTTTGGGAATCGGAAATTAAGATAAGGATGCAAGCATCACAAGAATTATCACAAGATGAATAAAGGGAGGAGCCACCTTTCGGTTTCCCTACCCAACCTAGCCTAAACCCGCTTTCGCGACGAGTACACTAAAGTTTCAATCCGAGATTACCCGAACCCCGATTTTCCCCATATTGGTTCAAGTGAGTCAAGCTAACCTAGATGATCAAGCTAAGTCGACCGGACACAACAATCTCATGCAAAACACATCACCCTCAAATGCGATAGTTCTCACAAAATGAAACCCAAATCTAGAATTCCTCCTCCCCTAGCCCCCTAACTAAAATCTACTCACTATCCATGCTGAACATAACAAAACAAATAATAAGGAGGCTAGGAGAATGACAAAACATGATGAACAAGAGAGGAAAAGAAATTAATCTTACACAATGATGGGGACTACACTAACAAAACAACAATAAAGAAAGAAAATAAACAACAAGGCAAAACAAAGGAAAACAAATACTAGAAATGAAAATGATGGGAACAAACAAAGGAGAGAGAAAATAAGAAATTACTAACAATGGAGATGTGAAACAACTTAAACATAAGAAATGACAAGACAAACATACAATGGATTAAGAGAAGATTAAAAAGAAAACTAATCAATTAATGGAGAAAGGGAGAAGAAGGAAAGTACCAACTATGGAGAAAACTAAAGAAGGAAGATGAAGATTAAAATAAAGTTTGAATCTTGGAGAAGAAAATACAAGAACTTTGTCACCCAATTCTTGTAAACCCTCTTCAATCTTCAAAATAAAACTAAATCTTCAACAAAGGTGGAAGCTTGATTACAAAAATGGAAGATGAAATAATCTAAAGCAAAGGAGACTTTCTAAATTGATGGGGTTTTCTATGGAAACTACTACAATGGTGAACTTAATCTAATCTAATGGAGGCACACTTAAGGTACACTTACAATGAAAACCTAAGGTTATTATATATACTAAACCCTTAATGGGTCACACAACTTATGACCCATAATCCAATCCTTCTTCCTTTAATTAGACCTTCACCCTATGCATCTTCACATGGCAAAACTTCACTCCGCGATTACTTGACATTCACGAGCTAATACCGCCGGGTGAAACTTCACACGGTCACTTCACCCAATGGACTCTCTCCAGAAATGCAATTTCAACGCTTCTTTACCGTCGGGCGAAACTTCACCCGGTGGTAAAAGTTTCGCCCGATCATTTCGCTCGGTGGTGAGTGCCCTTGAAAATCTTTGGGGAGGTGGAAAATGTCGTCGGGCGAAACTTCGCCAAGTGGAATCTCACCGGGCGAAACTTTACCCGATGGTTTTCTGCTTCTTTTTCCGGTCTCTTTCTTTGCCGATTGATTGGATTACTTGAACTTTTAGTCGTGTGCTGCTCTTCGGACTGTATCCCTCTCTTTCATGCTCATAGAAGCCCGGACACGTTTTCGGTCAAAAATCCTATCAAAATAGACAGAAAACTACCTAAACACGTAAAATTGTAAAAGAGAGACACTAATGCGAGAAATACTCAAAATAAGGCGATAATCGCACTCTAGTCTCACAAAACGGAGGAAAAACGTGTCTAAATGGGAGGAAAAACGGTCCAAATTTGACACACAACATCTTTGAGTAGGACATGAGTTGTATCTCGCTAATAAGTTGACATAAAAAGATATGTCTGGTCTCGTATGACTGGCGAGATACACCAAGGCCCCAATTGCACTTAAGTATGGTACTTTAGGGCCGAGAACCTTTTCATTCCCTTCTCAGGGTCAAAACGGATCAGTCTTTACGTCAAGTGGTCTTACTACCATTGGAGTATTTATAGAATGTGCCTTGTCCATCTTGAACTGTTTTAGCCCTTTATCTATACACGTTCCCTGGTGTAAGAGAATCTCATTTTCAAGATGCTCAATCTGTAAGCCAAGACAAAATTTCGTCTTTCCTAGATCTTTCATCTCAAATTTTTTCTTTAAATATTCAACCGCTTTGGTAATCTCTTCAGAAGTACCAATAATATTCAAATCATCAACATAAACAGCAATAATCACAAATCCAGATCCGGATATCTTTATGAATAGACAAGGGAAAATAGGATCATTTTTGTATCCTTCTGCCAATAAATATTCACTAAGGCGATTATACCACATCCTCCCGGATTGCTTCAAGCCATATAGTGATCCGTTTAGTTTGATTGAATATCGCTCACGAGGACTTGATTCCATCTTTTCAGGTAGCTTAAGACTCTCAGGAAGTTTCATGTATATCTCATTATCAAGTGAGTCATATAAATAGGCTGTAACAACGTCCATGAGGCGTAAATCAAGTCCCTCTCTCATAGCGAGACTTATCAGATAACGAAATGTAGTTGCTTCAATTACTGGAGAGTATGTCTCCTCATAGTCAATGGCAGGTCTTTGTGAAAAGCCTTGTGCAAATAATCGAGCTTTATATATGACTATTTCACCCTTTTCGTTTCTTTTTCACACAAACACCCATCTATAACCCACGGGTTTTACTCCGTCAGGTGTGCGAATTACAGGTCCAAACACACCACGTTTGGCCAATGATTTTAACTCTGCCCCAATGTCATCTTTCCAATTTGGCCAATCAATTCTACGTCTGCAGTGATCAACAGACTTTGGTTCATGATCCTCATTTTCATGCATGATATCTAGCGCTACATTAAATGCAAAAATACCATCATCGACGTCGATTGTATTTCGGTTCCATATTTTTCTAGACATGATATAATTTATTGAGATCTCTTCATCATTTTCAGGTACCTGAGTCTCTTCTAGAGACGTATTCTCACTCATGTCATCAGACTTTTCAAAGGACTTTTCAAAAGTCACTTCTTACTCAAATTTTGCTCCTTTACGTTTCTGAGGATTTTTATCTTTGGAACCAATAGGTCTACCACGCTTTAGGCATGTCATAGACTCATTTGCAATTGATGGTCCTTCCGAGACTACAATTTTAGTCGGAGCATTTACAGCTGGTATATGAGTTTAATCACACCTTTCGGATCAGTGAAAGCATCGGGCAATTGGTTTGCCAATCGTTGTAAATGAATTATCTTTTGAACTTCGAGTTCACATTATTTGGTGCGAGGATCTGAATGAGATTGTGATACTTCATTCCAAATTATCTCTTTTTCCAGTTGTTTATTATCTCCCCCTTAACGTCGGCAAAACTGATTCATCAACATGACAATCAGCAAAGCGGGCTGTAAATAGATCACCTGTAGATGGTTCTAAATACTTGATAATCGATGAAGATTTATACCCAACATATATTCCCAACCTCCTTTGAGGTCTCATCTTTGTACGTTGTGGCGGGTTAATTGGAACAAACACCGCACAACCAAAAATTCTTAGATGAGAATCATTTGGTTATTGACCAAAGACTAATTTAGAAGGGATGATGTATGGTAACTTGTTGGTCTAATGCGAATTAATGATGCTGCGTGCAAAACGACATGTCCCCATGTGGAAATAGGTAATTTTGACCTCATAAGCATTGGTCTCGCAATTAACTGAATGCGTTTAATTAATGATTCGGTAAGATAATTTTGAGTATGAACATGTGCTGCAGGGTGTTCAACATCTATCCCAATAGACATGCAATAATCGTCAAAAGTTTGTGAGCTGAATTCACCCGCATTATCAAAACGAATAGCCTTAATGGGATAATCTGGAAAGTGAGCTCTCAATCATATCAATTGAGCTAGTAATTGCGCGAACGCAAGGTTGCGGGTTGATAACAAGGACACATGTGACCATCTAGTAGATGCGTCAATTAGAACTATAAAGTAACGAAATAGTCCACTTAGTGGATGTATTGGTCCACAAATATCACCTTGTATCCTTTCTAGAAATGTCAGTGATTCATTCCCAATTTTAGATGGAGATGGTCTAATTATTAATTTACCTTGTGCACAAGCAGCACATGAAAATTCTTTGGACTGAAAAGCCTTATGGTGCTTTAATGAATGTCCACATGAATTTTCTATTATTTTTTGCATCATCATAGACCCGGGATGACCAAACCGGTCATACCACATAATGAAATTTGTTTTATCAGTAACCGTTTGGTTTACTACTACATGTGATTCAATTGTAGTAATTGTCGTATAGTACAAGCCGGAGGAGAAAGTAGTAAGTCTCTCCAATACACTTTTATTGTTCGAATGTGAACATGTAATATAGAAGTATTCAATGCCTCTTTCATTTGATGTCTCAATGTGATATCCGTTTCTACGAATATCATTAAAACTCATCAAATTTCTTTTTGCCTGTGGAGAATAAAAAGCCTCCTGAATTTCAATACTTGTCCCTTTCGGCAACAAAATTTTAGCTCTTCTGGAGCCTTCAATTAGTTTTGTACTACCGACAATAGTATTAACATTTGCCTTTTGCTCTTTTAAGAGAGTAAAATACTTTTTATCCGTAAAGATAGTATGTGTTGTTGCACTATCGATGAGACATATATCTGCTACCGTAGCGTCCATAATCTTCATAAAAAATTAAAAGAAGATAAGATGGATTGTAAATAAAAATTTTTAGTGGTGAGTGATTTATTCCAATGCAAAATTTTAATATTCATTTATGAAACAAACGTAATTCTAATATAAAATGGTACTTTAATGCGACTACAAAATATTTAATAGCTTCTAATTAATATATAATGCAAATAAAATAATAAAACTTAATAATAATGTCCATGGAAAAAAAATTATTCAGACTACTAAAAATAAATACGATGACTAAAGTCCGAAATATAAAGTGCTTAATGATGATAATAGTATAATAATACTAATAATAGTAATAATTAATCTTGTGGCTCGAAACTTCCGTCACCAATCAAGTGATCAATTCTTCCATGAGGCACTGAAAGGAAATTCAAGACATCCAAATGATCACCAATATTATAATCATCTCCATCAGCAAAATTTGTCTCAACATCTTTCTCATCAACAAAATTTGCTTCAATAACGAATTTAGAAATATATTAAAGTTACAATAACGACGATAGTAATAAAATGTTAATTTCGTTAGAAATGTTATTTCTATACATTTCACTTATTTTAATAACTTGCGTATTTTCTATAACAAAATTTCTATTTTAAGTAAGTTTCTAAAAATAGCAAGTTTCTAATTATAGAAAGTTTCCCCTTTTAATTTAAAATGTTTATTCCTTTTAGCTTCATATTATGATTATTTATTCTCAATATCGATAATGGCTAGCTTTGGAGTTATGGAATAAGGACAAGTGTGGGGTTAGAGTAATATATTCTGGGGTTTACGTTTTTGTCATCAACTATAAGGCTGGTGTGTCTTTATGGGGCACACTGGTTGTTGAACCGAGCATATATGGTGTTCGGGAGTGTGTGTACATTTTGACCTTAAACTCGTGTCTCGCAGTGTAAGACGTCGTCGGGTTGAACTGAGTATTTATGGTGCTCGGGAGGGGTGTGCATATTATCTTAAACTAGGGCCACGCATTTATAAGTCGTCGTCCTATTAGGGTTGAGTAGCCTAGTTAGAAACCGAAGTTTGATTTGTTTGAACTAAGTTCTCGAAGCTAGTTTTTAGTATTCCCCTGGTGAAAGTCTAGGCATCTACACTAATCTTATCCATAACGCCATTTTGAATATTTTTATTTTTATCGATACATTTTGGTTTGCAGGTTGGCAAATATTTGAAGTTTTCTTCTGAAAACTTCTTCTGATTTTATTGTCCCAATATTTTAAGTTTTCTACGAAAGCTTATTTTTATTATATCATTTAATGTTTTCCATTTTAAGTATTTTGATATAATAATACTATTATTTTCCTTATGATATAATTTGGTTGGGAGAGCGTCCGAGTTACTCCCCACTGACGTGGCTGTTATGTTTATAACATGACAGGTATTTGCTGTTGGGTTTTGGGCGTGAGCTAGCGAGTAGCGTGGATCCAACTCTTTCTTCATTCATGTTTATTTATGGTTTTGTGTAACCCGTTTGGAGAATTTTCTTTTCAGCCCTTTTGTAAAAAGAGATCTTTGTATTGACCTACCATTTCTTTTAATAAGATATAGTTTGTCAGTGTGTTTTAATCCCAACTTTAAAGTGTTTCCGCCGTGGTATCGCGTTAAATTTTCTAGGGGATTACAACCGACCGGGATATTTTTTTCGCATGGACCATCATTTTCTTCTACTTTATGGCGAGAAAATGAGTTTTTAAATTTACCACCTCTAGCACCTCGATATTTATTTCTCCCACGTCCACGTCCACTACCTCTACCGTGATTTCTATCATTATAACTATTATCATATTTCGTCGCATTCCCTTCTGGGAATGGATCAGATCCAGTTGGACGGGATTGGTGAATTTTTCAATAGAATTTCGTTATTCTGTTCAGCCACAAGCAAGCAAGAAATCAACTCAGAGTATTTTTTGAAGCCTCTCTAACGGTATTGCTGCGATAAAACAAATTGTGACCCATGAAAGGTCCGATATGTTTTTTCCAACATCTCTGCATTAGATATTTTTTCGCCACACAAATTTAATTGTGAGGTAATTCTTAACATAGCTGAATTATAATCACTAATGGATTTAAAATCCTGTAATCTCAGATGGATCCACTCATGTCGAGTTCTAGGTAAAATTACTAATTTCAAGTGGTCATATCTATCTTTCAGATTTGCCCATAGGACCAAAAGGTCTTTCACAGTAAAGTATTCGATTTTCTACCCTTCACATAGATGATGACGGATAAAAATCATAGCTTTGGCCTTGTTCTAGAGAGTTGAATTATTCCCCACTTTGATAGTCACCAAGACCATTAGCATTCAGGTGCATTTCCGCATCTAATGCCCATTCTATATGTTTTTTGCCAGAGATATCAACAACATTAAATTCAAGTTTCACCAAATTCGACATGATAACTATAAAAGAATAAAAAAATAGTTATATTAAACTGAGACCAATAAAGAATTGTGATATTAAAAAAAATATATGATTAATCAATATGTATTATATAACATATCAAAATAATGATACAATGATTAATCATGTACTAAAATAATGAATCACCGCACCAATAAGTCGGCTATCATAATTAATAAGAAATATTAAGCATTGGTAAAACCGATTGACACAACCTACATATTGTGTAGATGTAAAATCGGTGTAATGTTTAACCAATATGCAATTGTATTAGGGATGAATTGTGATATATACTTATGAAAGTATAATCACGTAAAATAAAATAAAATAAAGATTCTAAAATTGATCAAGTAAAAAATAGGCTACGTATAATTTCAAAGTAGAATAAAGTTAAAAAAAAATAGGCTACTTATGAAGATTGATCCCAAAGATCCCAAAATACTCTTCAAAGTAGAATTGACGTAAGTAAAGCCATTGTAGGAAGAGGCATTAATAAAGCCATTACGTAAATAAATCACGTAATTTTTTTTTCTTACTTGATAAAAAAAACTAGTGTTAGAGTTCGTGCTGATAACGTGTTGTGAAAGATAATTAAGAAGAGAGTAGAGAGAATTGAGAAGTATTTTATTCCTTAATGGTGAGTACATATATATATGATACAATGGGAATAGGGTTTAGAGTTAATGACTTGCATGAGCCTAAACACTCTACATGGACGTCCATATAATGATACATAATAGGTAGAAAAAGAATATATTTAAGAATATAGATTAGTAGTATATATATTGGTATGCATCTAGTTTATATAAACTCATTAAAAAGGAAGAAGAAAATGTTAGAATAGAAGTTATACGGAGTATTACTATATAATTTGCATATACGTCTGATAAGTTTTATACTATTTGTACTATATACTATTTGTACCTTATTTATATCTCTACCATTTTTGTAATAGTTTGAAAATATTTAAATTTTTTTTATCGTACTTATCTTTGAGATATACTACTACGATATTATAATGATTTTTGAGATAGTAGTAGTATATAATGATTTTTGAGATATTGTAGTAGTAGTAGTATACAATCATATGGTTTCTTATAAGCTTAGCGCAATAAAAATTAGGTTAAAAGTATGTGCGTTATACGGGTTAGTTGGCTTAATTAAATTGAAAAGAAGACTACTCTCGTACTTCCCATCGTAAATATTTCATATTTGATCCAAAAACAATTACTGTACTACCTTCACTTTTTACTTATAACTACAATTATGGAAGGAAAAAATATTTAATTTATACATATATTAAATTTCACTATAGACACCTGCATTTTGCCTGCTAGGGTCTATAGCAGTTTCCAACAAACACCCGATAATGATCGGACGTAAACATGCTTTAATGCGCTCGAATACGGACTCAGAATCCATAGTATCCGTTGTGGGCACTTAGTGGAGTACGAATCTCTCAAAACCGATCTCAAATTCATATTTAGCGGGTTGTTCCCAATAAAATAAAGCTATTTTGAGCTAAACCCGCCACCGTAAATAAAACCGTATTTTGCGACCGAGTCAAAACCCGGTCAAAGTCAAAACCCGAGACAAAACCAGCCTCACGCAATGTCTAAATACAAAGTCAAAACAACCCATCAAAGTCAAAACAACCAAATCAAAGTCAAAGATCAAATCTTGACATTTCCTTAATTCTCTCACCCGGTTGAACCCACTCGATCGAGTGCCACAACACCACTCGATCGAGTGCCACAACACCACTCGATCGAGTGCGCCCACGAAAAACAAACATGCACCCTTTTTTGAGCCACTCGATCGAGTGACCCCTAGCCGGAGGGGTAAATCTATACACCCCCCCCCCCCCTCCCCCGGCTCTTCATTCTACATAACTTTACACAACAACTTCAACCCTCATTTTTCCATCATCCTTGAGTACTCTACACTCACACACACATACAAAGCCTCGAGATCAAAACTCGTCAAAGACCGAGAGCATTTTCTCCCTAATCACATACATAACTCACCCTACATTCTCGACGCTCCCGTGCCTACGCCGCCACTAGACGAACTCGTGTTCCGAGACCGTAAGCATGTAGGTTGAGGGTGTAAACAAAACCCTATCTTCTCTAATCTCTAATCTCTATTCTCTAATCTATATTCTCTTTAATTTTTGTATACTAACCGTAACACCTAACATTTACATTTTGCACCTAACATTTAATTCTCGTATTACTAACTTCTAACATTTTATTTTCTGTTCCTAACTTTTTATTTATTTGTTACTAACAATCTAACATTTAATTAACGCTCTTTATATTCCGTCTTGTATAATACTGCGTATAATAATTTAACAAAACTATTTTAAATCGGTTCGAGCAACATCTAATGACGTTAAATCTATAGTTTTATGCTTTATAAGCCAAATTACGACATCGAAACACTAAGGATCTAAGTTTGTGACGACAGTCGAATTTTCTAGTCAAGTATGTTCGGTAACGAATTCCGTACAAAGTCCATCATGATCCTTCGAAAAGTTGTACTGGATGAGGCTCCCATCGAGGCGTGCCGCCCTAGACACTTAAGGGGATAATGCAATCGCGGTAATTTATTATCGAGCATATTTGACGCTATTTTAAAAATATTACTCTAAAGGCACGATGTTGACTCCGTAGTCAAATGTCACGTCTAAAGAGTCATCGACAATTGAATTAGCACGAAACCAGTTGACGCGGAATCGTACATCACATGATCTGTAAGGATTAATAACGACGTCGTGACACGGAGGGAATTGATATTCGTTCAAGTGCGATTAATTTCAATTTTCACGTATTCCACTCTAAAATGCTTGATACTGGTTCCGTAACCGAGCATCGTGCATAACGAGTCATCGAGAATCGAGCGAGTATAAATTATGTAATATTTATGTTTCCCTTGATTATCTCTCGAATTGAATCATCGAACTACGAAATGGTCCTTTTCGAAACGAGCCATCACTCGTTATAGAGGTCACTCGATCGAGTGACCCCCTTAAAAATGGGCAGGGAGTCCTCACGAAGGGCACTCGATCGAGTCCCCTCCATGACTCGATCGAGTGACCTCCATAGATCTCCAATGTGAGCCTACAAGTGACATAAAGTCCCGTCAATACATTTTTTATGACTTTAAGTCGTCACGTGTTAATGCAATCACGTGTTTCCCTTTTCAAAACCCATACATTATATCCGTTATTTTCTAGTTACTTCTACGACTTTGAGCAACGTCTCATAAGACTAGTCCTATATTGACGGCTCTTTAGTTTTATCCAATACAGGACGGGTTGAGACATTCCCATGGTGCTATGATAAGTCGGGACAAGACTTCGAGGCCCGGGATCGAGCAAGCACTACGATTCGGTCTCATACGCTAGACGCGTATTAAAGTCTTCGTCCTCAAATCGATACACAATGCAATCTGTACCCGATCGTAGTTCGTCAATTTAGTCGGTTAACGGTTTCAATTACGTTTTCTATTTACGGGTCCGTTTATAGATCACCATTACCGTCACTAAAGAATTTATATTATCGCTTTGCACAAGTATTGTGAATTCCGGGTTGTATTTCCGCCCGTGTAACTTGTAATCTATTTTCGAGTTTGTTTATTTGTGATGCTTGCGTTTACCGCTTTCTAAATAAACATCGCATGCTAAGTATAACTTCGACATATTTTTAAGATGCATTAAATGACGTAGCTTAACACGTATTTCATATGCGTAGCTAAAAATGTTGTTTGCATATCATCATTTAACCATCTTACTAACGCGCGTACAAGAAAATCGAGGGATATCCTAGTATTGGCCGCTAAGAGCAGGCGGAGTTGGGTGTCCTCCGTGGGCTTCCCAACACGTACCCTCACCCCTTACTCAGAACCATTGGTTTTCGGATGTCCGAAACCGTTGGCATACGAGAGTCATTCGATGTACGATACCCGATAACTCGACGTCGGTATTGTAATGCAAAGGGACGAACCCCACAAGCTCTAGTACTAAAGCGGGTCGTGTTTTGTGCACGATACGCCCAAGTATAGACTGGTTTCGAATGGGTCCGAAGCCCCATAAAGTTCGGTGGCGACTCCTATTTCGATTTTAATTTCGACCCGAGATCAATCTTACCACGAGATTCATTCGCCTAACCAAACCCGCGCGTGGCCGCGTCGGAGTGGACCTATGTCATGTCCACAATTTGGCGACTCCACTGGGGATACCTGATGTACTACTTGTCATTGGGATTCTCAGGGTGAGACTCGAAGAGAAATCGTTCGGTTATTAATGTACGTATTTTAGTTTGATGGTTCATGCATAACCCCATTTTTGTTCGGGCCGGTTACTTGTGACCTACATCCCACTATACCGCGGTGCATTCCTAAATGGGTGGGCTAGAGACATCTATGGCCGAACTCGTATGGGTTTCGCGGCATGTTCTAAGACCAACTCGGCTTAGGAAGTCCGTCCTGATTTACGAGAGAGCCATCGGTGTTGGTATAGACCCAATTTTGACCGACCGAGACTTAACGTAAAGCATATATGGTGTCATCATAATGCTTGCTTGACTACGTGATGCTTGATTTTTGTGTCATTTTTCAAAAACCGTTATTTCAAAATATGCATCTTTTCAAAATATCCAATTTTCAAAAAAAAACTCGGAATGCTGCCGAAATTTAGATTCGACTCAAAAGTAGCCTATTTTCTAGCCGACATTTATCCATTCTAATATTCGAATTTCCGATCCTTTTTCGATTTTCGAATTTTCAAAATTCCATTTCGATTTTCAAATCTTCGAGATGCCGTTTTTTATTTTGAAATCGAGATCCCCTTTTCGATTTTCAAATTTTTGGAAATTCATTTTCGATATTCAAATATTCAACTTTTCAAAAAAAAAAAATTGGTCCTGTCGGCATGCTGCCAATTTCAAAAGTCAGGACCGTCTTTCAAATTTCTCAAAATTCAATCAGTTTCGAAAACCTTCCTTATTTTAGGACCTGCCGTAATCCGTGTGTCAAGTATTTTCCTAATTCATCGAAGGTCTTTAGCGTCGAAATGTCGTTGATTTTACATCACGGGTTTCTTCCCCGTCCTAGTCCGCCTTATCCTAATGGCATAACCAACCGACACGAGTCATACACTCGTAAATGGAAGGTTCGTTTAAACACTCGAGTCCTAACTAGAAAGTCCCCCGTGATCTTTCCCTCCGACAGGACGGTTCCCACGACCTTTCCTAAGGGAATCTCGCCCGTCTTTCAATCCGTTAGTCGAGTCATCCCAATTCAAGAATCATTTAACTTAAGGGTCTGCCCTAATACCAGGGTCATCCATATTCAAGTCAAGTCAAGTCCCTGGTCATCCATACCAGGGTCTGCCCTAATACTCCTACAAAGGAAGGCCCGTTTACACAATCAAGTCCAAAAGTCTGGGGAACATCTCACGTGGACTTTCCTTCGAACAGGACTCGGCCCACACGCTGAATCCTAAGGAAGGCCCACCTTTCACGAGTCACCCGTCTAGGTGTCCTTTCCGAGTCATTTTCTTTTCAGGCTTTTCCCACTCGGGGGCTACCCTTCAGCAGAGTGATCAATCACGGTTGCTCTAAGGGTCATGTCCTACACGTGCCGTCTCTCGTACCTCACTTTCGAGTCACTTAGATGTCACACCATCTGAGTCCTTACTCTCACTTGGGAGCCATTCTCCGACGGAGCGATTAATCACAGTCACTCCGAGAATCGCACCCTACACATTTGTCTTAGGAGAGTCTAACCCGAGTCAAACTGGAGTCGTCTCTCCTCCCGCGCTATTTCCTATGCCTTGGTGAATTTGAGTTTCGAAGCAACTTTTCTGATTACACGGTATTCTTACAGACAGGCCACCGGTAACCAGACGCCAGAAAATGCAAGAAACCTTGGACCAACTGACTGCCGCGCTGGCTAAGATCGAGACCCAATTGACAACTATCAGATCCGACCAAATAGCCATTGCCACTCGTTTGAGTGCCGTGGAGCAAGGAACTCCTAAAGTCGGGAATGAAATCACTGGGCCCATAGCTGAACTGGTCAGCGCCGTTCGCAAACTTGAAGAACAGGTCCATTTGTCGACGAATAGCTCGATCCATACGGAAAATGCTCGCTCCTACTCGCCTCTGGATGACGAGCTACCCACCAACCTCAACCTTACGGGAATACTGATGTTTGAGGGTACTGAAGACCCGGTCCATCACATTCGGGCTTTCAAAGAATTTATGGCTGTCAAGGTGGTGAAATCCACCATGTTCAAGCACTTGTTTGCTTCTTCCCTCGATAATCACCCGAAAGCATGGTACTACAGGCTCGATTCCAAGAAGTACAACACTTGGGATTATGTGGCAACAGAGTTCGCTCGGAATTACGCTGATAATACCGAGATCCAGACTACGATGCGTACTCTGGAGGTTATGGCCCAAGAGCCCAAAGAAGGTTTTACCAAGTACCTTCAAAGGTGGAGGGCCAAAAGTGTGAAGTTGGTAGACAAGCCCAACAAGAAGACACTAGTGGAGGCGTTCATCAACAAGCTCCTACCTTCCAACCGCGTCCATCTTAGGTATGTCGGCATTTTGAACTTTGCGGTGCTTACCGAAATGGGCATTAGGATTGAAGACGATCTTCGACATAATGAAGATCTGGGTGAAGCTTTTACTAAAGGTTATACTGGACATCAACTAGAGTACTTAGAAGCCGAAGACTAATGAAAACATCATCCGAGAGTCCGGATTTGATTTAAGTCCGAGTCTGAGTCCGAGTCTAGGATGTGCTATTTCTTCCAAAGTCAAAGTCAGAGTCAGAGTCAATTGTATTTTGTCCTCTTTTCAAATTTCAATAAAATCAGCTTTCAATATACTTTCCTTATGTGTTTCCGAGAACATGATGAACACCATCATACACTGTGAGCACATGCACGTGACTATTATATGCACATTTATAATGACTGCAGGAAATAGAGACCCGTGTTTTCCTTTACCTGTTCCACGTCTGGTATAGAAAACCACGTAACTATCCTTAGCAGGAGCGGTATCGAATCCTTTGACAAACCTAGGTAGTCTCCTAGTTTGGGTTCAAGACGGGAGGCAAGCCCATTTCCCACAATAAACACCCCTCCAATAAGATCGACCAATCCCTACCTTAGGTGCTAGTCTGACCAACAGGAAAAAAATCAAAAGCCCAAAAAAAAGCAAACAGTCAAAACAAAAGAGCTGGCCATGATTAGAAAAAAAATCTGGACAAAAAAAAATCAAAAGTTCAGGGAAAAAGCAAAAGGCCAAAATAAAAGAGCTGGCCATGATCAAAAAGAATTCTCAGCATCCCTCGACCAGATACGGTCAATCCTTTGACCGGGACACGCTCAACTCAAAATGAAGAATCCCATGACCGGGGCTAAGAGGTCAACCCTAAAAAAAACCCCATGACCATAGTTAACGGTCAACTCAAGTGAAACGGTCACTTCAAAGATCATCAAAACCCATACTATGAAATAGGGGATAAACAATTAAGCTGGTCAACTAACACCACATCTAGCCTTCCCACATTACAACCCTCAAGACCTTCTCGAGACCTAGGCTGAGAGACAACCCAGAATTTTAAGGATTTAAGCTCCATAGGATACTCCTAACCACTAGGGTCGGACATGGAAATCAGATCCCACATTATCAAACCTGCGAAATCGAAGTCCGAGTCATTTTTACTCGACTTCCCCCTTTCCTACCACATTGCAATACCTTACCCTCGAAGCCTTAGCTCCACAAAATCAAGCTCCAGATGTCAAAACATCAAAGCCACTTACGACCTAGCTCCACATTTCCAAAATTATCCAAACCAGTTACCAGTCCCAAACACGGGAGCTCAACCTGCGGTCGACATAGAACATGCCCAAATAGTTCACACCACCTCTGCGGGCTACCCCCGAGAACGCTCACAGTCACGGGATCAACATTCTAACTATTCTAGCCCTTTGATCAAGACATCATTGGGAATGCACCTAGCCTACACCATCGCTATGGCTAGTTACACACAAAGTCCTATTAGACTAGGCACCATAATATATCTTTCAATTCACTAAACTACGGCATGGTTTGATTTCACTACACGTGAATACGTAGGTAGCCTTTCAACAGAGGCACAACCACCCACATTGACACACATTCAAAAAGCACTGTCATTTCTGTCACGACACTGTCATGTTCTCAACAGTTCGCTTTGTCGTCCTGGGGGCTTCTTCTAGGCAGAAGTTCTCCATCCACTCACATAATCCAAATACTTTCAAAATCTAACCACCTTTCTATAGTGTGTCCTAGTACTCAGCTCAGTCGAAGACAAGAATCTGTCAGGACTCGAAGCAATACCCACTTTGGAAATATACCCAAAAAAAATAAAAAATAAAAATCCAAAAGAACACCATTCTACGGCATTCCTATCATTACAAAGTAAATATCTTCCCCATTCCGAGGATTCGACCATGTTGCCACTCGCCTAGGCTACGGAATAGCGCAACTTAAGAGTCTTGTCATCTTAGGTGGCCCTCCCTCCTACCGAGTCACGGTCCAACCCTTAGAGAGTCCAGTTCGTGTCTATCAACTCGTCCTGTCACGTCCAGAGTCGAGTCTGTCAGTATGTCTCTCTTCAAATTCTCATTTTAAAATTTTGCAAAACTTAGCCATTTGAGAAAAACCCTTTTCGACAAGGTCAAATTTCAGTCTATTTAAACTGCAAATTTCTTTTCTACCCCTTTCAATTTTGAATACCTATCTCCTAGCACGTGTAGTGCTTTTAGGACTTCGATTTCAAAATGAAACAAAAAATCATTTCCCCCAGCGCAAGTCAGTCTATAGATGCTAACTGCATTTCCTGTATGTTATCTTGCTGTCTGCAATATTTGCTATTTCTGCCTGTATATCTAACATTTCAGGTACCAGCTTGCTTCCCAAAGGAACATCAAGTTTTTATTCCCCAGCGCCTGCGCAACTCACATATCTCCCCAACGGAAAGCCCAAGGCGACATTTTCCCGAAATAGCACGGGATGGGTCCGTATATAGGCACACACGGGACTTATACGACAAGTCTGATTTCCCGCTTAATTCTGAGTTGGGATGTGTCTGCGAACGGACACACCCAGGGCCTTCTAGGCAAGCTCCCGCGCAAGTTTGGATCGGGATGTGTTTGCAAACTGGCACACCCAGGGATTTCTAGGAAAGCTGCCGCGCAAGTTTGGATCGGGATGTGTCTGCAAATGGACACACCTAGGGCTTCTTAGGCAGACTCCAGCGTACTTTCGGATTGGGATGTGTCTGCGAACGGACACACCCAGAGCTTCTTAGGCAAGCTCCCGCGCAGCTTCAAGATGGGATCTATCCACATATAGATACACCCAGGGCTTTAGAAACAAGTCCCCACTGAGCTATCATCATCTACTGAGGTATGATTTATGTCTTATGGCTGGCGAGCCCTTCACGCAAGTCCAATGGACTTTAAACGACCCGACCGGAAGTCTGCCAGGTCTTAATCCTTGATCGGCCTGGTAGCTACTCTGACTTTCGCCTTGTCCAAGCCTCAGTCAGAGTGGGGGCTCTGTAGACACCCACATTTGGCTGCTAGGTGTCTATAGTTGTTTCCAAAAAATACCCGATGAAGATCGGACGCAAACGTTTTTCTACGCGCTCGAATGTGGGCTCAGAACCACTAGTTTCTGGCTTAGGCTTTTTACGGAGTACAAACCTCATAAAACCAACTTTTAGCGACCAGGTCAAACCCCAGTCAAAGTCGCTTCTGAGATACAAAAAAAAAAACCATTCAAAGATCCAACCCAAATACAAGACCCACAAAAATACCCAACCAAAGGTCCGAAAAACGGGCTTTGCGTTTCAGCTGATCCACTCGATCGAGTATCAGCCCACTCGATCGAGTGGGCCCTCAAGCAGGCCCGGCTGCGATTGCTTTGGGCCACTCGACCGAGTCAAAAGGGTACTCGGTCGAGTAGCCCTAGACGGGGGAGTTGGGTAATTCCTATATATACCCCTCTTACAACACAACTAAAACACTTTTTCACCTACATCTTTTTACACCCTAATCAACCCATCACAACTCATCATCTTCAACCCTAAACCCTAGCATCTAGGAATCCAAAACCACCATAACTCAATTTACATAAAACCTCGATACTCCCGTGCTAAAGCCACAACTAACGAGTTCTATCCGAGACTAAGAAACATGTAGGTTGAGGGTGCAAAATCTCGTTCTTCTCTTTCTCCTCTCTCTCGCGTCATATTCCCTTCTTCTCATTTTTTTTCTTTCTTTTTTTATCTTTCTTTTCGCATATAATATCGATAATAATCTCTAGTATAAGAAATTAAATTACTCGTCAATTCGTGTCGAGCGTGAGTGATGACGGGATAAAGAAATCCGAATATACAAGGGTGTTCCACCCAACGTTGCCGGTCGTTTATCCCGACACCCCGATCGCTTGATTGTTGAGGCGAGTTAACATCAACAATAATTTTCTTATTTCATTATTATCGTCGCATATTCATCGATTTTTAACTATTTTCAATAAAACACTTTTTTTTTCAATTAAAGTCAAAACTTGTTGATGCGGATCCGACATCACACAATCAGCAAGGATTTATTACGATGTCGGGATGTGGAGGGGATCAAATCGAGTTTTTTTTTCGAATATCGATCTATTAGATTCGATACCAACTCACTAGTTGGATGTCGAATCTAAATGATTTAGTCAATTAATTTAACTAGTACAATTTTCGTTGATGCTAAAATAGTTGTCATATAGTTCGAAAGAATTAATTACGACACTATAAACGCGGAGATAATCTATATCGTTCTAGTTTGAGTTAAGCGACTCACAACACCTTTTTTTTACTTCACCCTAATATTCGGTATAGGTCCCATAATCAAACACCGGGTACAATGGGTATCAAAAGACGGAACGAGAACAGTCCGCCACGCGAGTCGCATGGGTCTCATGCGAGTCAGGTGGCTGCGCGAGTCGCGTGGCTGCGCAAGTCGCGTGGCTGCGCAAGTCGCGTGGCTGCGCGAGTCGCGCCTCTCTCGCGCGGGTCGCGTGGTTCCCTGAAAACCGTGACACAAAACATGTTATTTCGTCTTAATTCGATTAAGCAACTATTTTTCTAACGTCTTTTTCCAAAAGTTCACTCCAAATATTTGATATCGATTTCATAATCGAGCATAGAATATGGTGAGTATCGAGAAGTTCAGGTCGAGTATAAATCTCATTATATTTCTACGCGACCTAACGAATCGACGATTTTTAAAACACAAAAAAACAATTCTCAAAAGCAGAACCGAAACGAACACTAATTCGTACAGGGGTCACTCGACCGAGTGCCATAGGCCACTCGATCGAGTGATATCCAAAAATCGAGGCAGAATGGACTTTTAAGGACCACTCGGTCGAGTCCCGCAATGACTCGGTCGAGTGGCGACCTACTCGGTCGAGTAGCACCTCAAATTCTGGGCAGACCCCTTTTCCAAGGCACACTCGGTCGAGTCCTTCAATGACTCGATCGAGTGTCCTCTCATCACTTCAAAACGTGAGCCCTAAATATATTCCGAGCCTTACAAAATATTTTATGACTTCGGTCAACCGGTGTCAAATCATTCACGTGTCACACTACCTTTTCAAAACACATGCATCATATTTCCTTATCTCGTTCTATATCATTCCATATTAGTTATAGACCGTTATTACCGTTTTTATCGTTACTAACACGTTTATTTCTATTGTTTGCTTTTTATTTCCGTTGTTTATTTTATTGTACTAAAATGAACCCGCATGCTAAATACAAATTTGACGTTAGTATTGGATGCATTAAATCAACTTAGCAACCCATTCGAATTCTCGCATGTTTAGGTAAAACGTTGTTTGCATATCATTTCATCGTTCTACTAACGCGCGTATTCGAGAGTCAAACGATATCTTAGTAGAGGCCGCAAATGTGCGGGCGGGGTTGGGTGTTCTTTGTGAACTTCCCAACACGTACCCTCACCCCTTACTCAGAACCATGGTTTCCGGATATCCGAATCCATTGGCACACGAGAGTCATTCAATACACGGTATCCGATAATATCGGTATCGGTATCAAATGCAAAGGGACGAGCCCAATAAACTCTGACATCCGAATGGGCCATACTTTGTGCATGGCCCACTAAGATATAGAGTGGGTTCAAACGGGCCCAAACTCCCACAAAGTTCGGTGGGACTCCACTTCGATTTAAATTTCAGTTCGACCCATCTCATATGGAGATTCATTCGCCTCCCCAAACCCGCGTGTGGCCGCGTCGGGGTGGACCTATGTCATGTCCACACCAAGTCAACCTTTTATAAAGCATAGCCCTGTAGCCAAAGGTTTGTGATCCTTAAGTCCAACAGTCACTCGTCCGACACTCGAGTCTTAGCAAAACCTTCAATCTCATTCGGGGGCTACCCTTCAGCGGAGCGATCAATCACGGTTGCTCTAAGAGTCATGTCTTACACGTGTTGTCTCACGTACCCCACTTTTGAGTCACTTAGATGTCACACCATATGAGTCCTATCAGAGTCCTTAGTCTCACTTGGAGGCTATTCTCCGACGGAGTGCTTAATCACACGACATCGGGTTTTGGAGACCCACGTTCTACCGAACTGAAATAGCACCCTACCTATTTGTCTTAGGAGAGTCTAACCCGAGTCAAACCGGAGTTGTCTTTCCTCCTGCGCTATTTCCTATGCCTTGGTGTATTTGAGTTCCGAAGCAACATTCCTAATTACGTGGATATTCTCGCAGAGTATAGCACCCACAACCGGAAATAGGGGCTTGGAAAACACCATTGATGAAATGAAGGCTTTGCTGGAGACAATGGTTAGTAGGCAGGCCATGGTTGAGACCCAACTAGGGTTCGTAAGAGCCGACCAAGAGGCCATGAATACTGGACCATTTGCCAAACTGATCAGCACGGTGCGTATGCTTGAGGAACGATTCCATGCTCTCCAAGGGAACAACATCCGCGTTGAAAACTCAAAGGACTATACAACCATCAGTGAGAAACTACCAAAGGATCTCAACTTAGAGGGGTTACCCATATTCGAAGGGACGGAGGATCCATTACTACACCTCCGAGCCTTCAAGGCGTTTATGTCAATCAAGGGAGTCAAAGCCGGCATGTTCATCAATTTGTTCGGCGCGTCCCGCGCAAAATACCCGAAAGCCTGGTTCTATAGGCTAAATACAACAAGATTCCCAACCTGGGAAGATGTGGCTACCAAGTTCGCTCAAAACTATTCTGATAATACTGAACTTCAGACTACCATGCGGATTCTAGAAGTCATGGCCCAAAATCCAACAGAGGTTTCACCAAATACCTTCAACATTGGCAGGCTGAGAGTGTTAAGCTGGTAGACAAGCCCAGCGAGAAGACACTAGTGGAGGTGTTCATCAACAACCTTCTACCCTCCTACCGCGTCCATCTCAGGTATGCCGGCATTTCAAACTTCACAGTGTTGACCAAAATGGGTACTAGGATTGAAGACAATCTTCAACATAATGAAGGTCTGGGTGAAGCTTCTACTCAAGGCTATACTGGACATCCACACGAGTCCTTAGAAGTCGAAGATTACTGACGATATCATCCGAGAGTCCAGATTTGATTTAAGTCCGATTCTGAGTCCGAGTCTAGGATGTTCTATTTCTTTCAATTTCAAAGTCAGAGTCAGTTGTATTCTGTCCTCTTTTCGCAATCCAATAAAATCGACTTTTCCATATGCTTTCCTTATGTGTTTCCGAGAACATGATGAACACCATCATACACTGTGAGCATATGCACGTGACTATTATAGGCACATCTATAATGAGTGCAGGAAACCGAGACCCGTGTTTTCCTTTACTTGTTCCTTATCTAGCATAGAAAGCCACATAACTACCCCTAGCAAGAGCGGTATCGAATCCCATGACAAATTTAGGTAGTCTCCTAGTTTGGGTTCAAGATGGGAGGCAAGCCCATTTCCCACATTGTTAGAAGAAGAAGAAAAATGGACAAAAAATCAGAAGTCCAAGGAAAAATCAAAAGGCCAAAATAAAAGAGTTGACTATGATAAAAAAAGAACTCTCAACATCCCTCGACCAGATACGGTCATTCCCTCGACCAGAGTACGGTCAATCCTTGACCGGGGCACGGTCAACTCGAATGAAGAATCCCATGACCGGGGCTAAGAGGTCAACCAAAAAAATTGAAAAACCCATGACCGTAGTTAGCGGTCAACTCAAGTGAAAGTCCCTTGACTAGGGTATGGTCAATTCAAGAATTATCAATGTCCATACCATCAAATAGAGGAGAAACAATTAGGCTGGTCAGCTAACACCACATCTAGCCTTTTCACATTACAACCCTCAAGACCTTCTCGAGACCTGGGCTAAGAGACAACCCGAAATTTTTGAGGATTCAAGCTTAATAAGATACACCCTAACCATTAGGGCCAGACATGGAAATTAGATCCCGCATTATCAATCCTACCCCGATCGAAGTTCGAGTCATTTTTACTCGACTTCCCCCCCTTTCCTACCACATTACAAGACCTTACCTTCGAAGCCTTGGCTCCACAAAATCGGGCTCCAGATTTCAAATCATCAAAGCCACTTATTGCCTGGCACCACATTTCCAAAAACGTCCAAACCATTTACCCGCCCCAAACACGAGAATTCAACCTAGGTCGGCATAGAACATGCCCAAATAGTTCACACCACCTCTGGGGGCTACCCTGGAGAACGCTCACAGTCACAAGATCAACATCCTAACTATTCTAGCCCTCTGATTAAGACATCATTGGGAGTGCACCTAGCCTACACCATCACTATGGCTAGTTACACACAAAGCCCTCATAAACTAGGCACTGTAACATATCTTCCAATCTCTTGAACTAGGGCTTGGTTTGATTTCACTACACGTGAATACGTAGGCAGCCTTTTCACAAGGGCACAACCACCCACATTGACACACATTCAAAAAGCACCGTCACTCCTATCACGACACCGTCATGTTCTCAACAGTTAAATTTTTCGTCCTGGGGGCTTCTCTTGGGCAGAAGTTCTCCATCCACTCACATAATCCAGAAGAATTTCAAAAATAGCCTCCTTTCTATAGTGTATTCTACCACTTGGCTCAATCAAAGACGAGAATCTGTCAGAGACTAGGAGCTACACATACTTTGGGAATGTACCCCAAAACCAAAAAAATTAAAATAGCACTAGACTACAGCATTACTACTGCTAAGTCCTGTCGTGCAGTAACAGTCTCATTATAGACTACTGAAATTCCCTTATAACACATCCTTCCCATTTTGAAGTTCGACCGTGTCGCCACTCGCCTAGGTTACGGAATAGCGCACCTTAAGAGTCTTGTACTCTTAGGTGGCCCATCCCCTATCGAGTCACGGTCCAACCCTTTAACAGTCCAAGTCGTGTCAGCCAACTCGTCATGTCGCGTGTAGAGTCGAGTCTGTCGGTATGCCTCTCTCTTCAAATTCTTACTTTGAAATTTGCAAAACTTAGCCATTTGAAAAAAAAATCCTTTCGACAAGGTCAAACTTCGGAATATTAAAACTGCGAGTATTTGCTAAGCCTTCGATTTTGAAAAACTATTCTTCTAGCACTTCAGCTGCTGTCAGTACTTCAATTTCAAAATGAAGCAAACAATTTTCTCCCCAGCGCAAGCCAGTCTATAGAAGCTAACTCCATTTCCTATGTGCTATCTTGCTATCTGCTATATATATGTTATTTCTGCCTATGTATCTAACATTTCAGGTACCAGCTTGTACTCCCCAGTGGAAAACCCAAGGCGATGTTTCTCCTAGAATGCTACATCCAAGATGTGATGTGTCTGCATACAAGTACACCCAAGAGTTCAGAAACAAGTCCCCGCGCAGCTCCTTTACTCCCCAGCGGAAAACCCAAGCCAGTGTTTCTCCTGAAATGCTACATCCAAGATATGATGTGTCTGCATACTACACCTAAGACTTCAAAAGTAAGTCCCCACGGAGCTATCATCATTAAAGAGAGGTATGACCCTCTACTTATGGCTAGCGAGCCCTTCACGCGAGTCTAATGGACTATAAATGACCCGACTGAAAGGTTGCAAGGTCGTAATTCTTGATTGGCCTGGTGGCTACTCTGACTTTTGCCTTGTCCAAGCCTCAGTTAGAGTGGGGGCCCTGTAGACACCCACATTTTGCCTACTAGTGTCTATAACAGTTTCTAACAAAACACCCATTGATGATCGGATGTAAATATGCTTTAATGCGCTCGAATACGGACTCAGAATCCATAGTATCTGTTGTGGGCACTTAGCGGAGTACGAATCCCTCAAAAATGACCTCAAATTCAGATTCAGCGGGTTGTTCCCAATAAAATAAAGCTATTTTGAGCTAAAACCGTCACCAGAAATAAAACCGTATTTTGCGATCGAGTCAAAACCCGGTCAAAGTCGAAACCCGAGACAAAACCAGCCTCACGCTATGTCTAAATGCAAAGTCAAAACAACCAATCAAAGTCAAAACAAACAAATCAAAGTCAAAGATCAAATCTTGACATTTCCTTAACTCTCACCCGGTTGAACCCAATCGATCGAGTGCCACAACACCACTCGATCGAGTGCAACCACGAAAAACAAATAGGCACCCTTTTTTCGAGCCACTCGATCGAGTGCACTTAGGGCCACTCGATCGAGTGACACCTAGCCGGGGGTAAATCTATAAATACCCCCTCTTCCTTGGCTCTTCATTCTACACAACTTTACACAACAACATTCAACCCTCGTTTTTCCATCATCCTTGAGTACTCTACGCTCACACACACATACAAAGCCTCGAGATCAAAACTCGTCAAAGACCGAGAGCATTTTCTCTCTAATCACACACCCTAACTCACCCTACGTTCTCGACGCTCCCGTACCTACGCCGCCACTAGACAAACCCGTGTTTCGAGACCATAAGCATGTAGGTTGAGGGTGTAAACCAAACCCCGTCTTCTCTAATCTTTATTCTCTATTCTCTATTCTCTTTAATTTTCGTATACTAACCGTTAACACCTAACATTTATATTTTGCACATAACATTTAATTCTCGTATTAGTAATTTCTAACATTTTATTTTCCGTTCCTAACTTTTTATTTATTCGCTACTAATAATCTAACATTTAATTAACCCTCTTTATATTCCTTCTTATATAATACCGCGTATAATAATTTAACAATACTATTTTAAATCGCTTTGAGCAACATCCAATGACGCTAAATCGATAGTCTTAATTAGGCTTTATAAGCCAAATTACGACATTGAAACGCTAAGGATCTAAGTTTGTGACAACAATCGAATTTTCTAGTCAAGTATGTTCGGTAACGAATTCCGTCCAAGTCCATTATAATCCTTCGAAAAGTCGTACTGGAGGTGGCGCCCTTCGAGGCGCGCCGCCCTAGATACTGAAGGGTATAATGCGATCGCGGTAATTTATTATCGAGCATATTTGACGCCATTTTCAAAATATTACTCTAAAGGCACGATGTTGACTCCGTAGTCTAATGTCATGCCTAAAGAGTCATGGACAATTGAATTAGCACGAAACCCGTTGACGCGGAATCTTACATCACGCGATCCGTAAGGATTAATAACGATGTCGTGATGCGGAGGGAATTGATATTCATTCTACTCCGATTAATTTCGATTTTCACATATTCCACTCTAAAATGCTTGATACTGGTTCCGTAACCGAGCATCATGCATAACGAGTCATCGAGAATCGAGGGAGTATAAACTATGTACTCCTTCCGATTCTTTGGGTTTGCAGCATTTACTATTTGCACCAAAAATAAGAAAAACAAGTGTGGACCACTATGAGTGATGTTATTGTGAGATTAAACAATAGGAGTATAATAATGAAAAAAAGTTAGATATGTAAAAAGTTAGTGAATATTTTGAAATATAATAATGAAAAGTGAAGGGTATGTTAGTCATTTTATAAGAAAAATAAAGCTCAAATTAGAAATGTAGCAAACCTAATGAATTTGTCAAATATGGAATATGTTGCAAACCCAAAAAATCGGAGGGAGTAATATATATGTTCCGCTTGATTATCTCTCGAATTGAATCATCAAACTACGAAATGACCCTTTTCGAAACGAGCTATCACTCGTTATAGAGGGCACTCGATCGAGTGCCTATAGGCAACTCGATCGAGTGACCCCCTCAAAAATGGGTAGAGAGCCCTCACGAAGGGCACTCGATCGAGTCCCCTCCATGACTCGATCGAGTGACTTCCATAGATCTCCAACGTGAGCCTACAAGTGATATAAAGTCCCGTCAATGCATTTTTTACGAATTTAAGTCGTCACGTGTTAATGCAATCACGTGTTTCCCTTTTCAAAACCCATACATTATATCCGCTATTTTCTAGTTACTTCTACGACTTTGAGCAACGTCTCGTAAGACTAGTCTTATATTGACGACTCTTTAGTCGTATCCAATATAGGACGGGTTGAGACATTCTCATGTTGCTATGATAAGTCGGGACAAGACTTCGAGGCCTGAGATCGAGCTAGCACTACGCTTCGGTCCCATACGCTAGACGCGTATTAAAGTCTCCGTCCTTAGATCGATATACAATGCAATGTGTACCCGATCGTAGTTCGTCCATTTAGTCGGTTTACGGTTTCAATTTCTATTTACGGGTCCGTTTATAGATCCCCATTATCGTTGCTAACCAGTTTATATTATCGCTTTGCACAAGTATTCTGAATTCCGGGTTGTATTTCCGCCTGTGTAACTTGTAATTTATTTTCGTGTTTGTTTATTTTCGATGCTTGCATTTACCGCTTTCTAAATGAACATCGCATGCTAAATATAACTTCGACATATTTTTAAGATGCATTAAATGATGTAGCTTAACACGTATTTCACATGCGTAGCTAAAAATGTTGTTTGCATATCATTTAACCATCTTACTAACACGCGTACAAGAAAACCGAGCAATATCCTAGTAGAGGCCGCTAAGAGCGGGCGGGGTTGGGTGTCCTCCGTGGGCTTCCCAGCACGTACCCTCACCCCTTACTCAAAATCATTGGTTTTTGGATGTCCGAAACCGTTGGCATGCGAGAGTCATTCGATGCACGATACCCGATAACTCGGCGTCGGTATCGTTATGCAAAGGGACGAACCCCATAAGCTCTAGTACTAAAGCGGGCCGTGTTTTGTGCACGATACGCCCAAGTATAGAGTGGGTTCGAATGGGTCCGAACTCCCATAAAGTTCAGTGGCGACTTCTATTTCGATTTTAATTTTGACCCGAGATCAATCTTACCACGAGATTCATTCGCCTAACCAAACCCGCGCGTGGCCGTGTCGCGGTGGACCTATGTCATGTCCACATTCACACAATGACATTATTCTTTCAATGTGGGACAAACCACCTACTACATATTTTCATTTATAATATATAATCATCTCTTATTTTAATTTTTTTGATGTGAGATAATTTTAAGTTTGTAGTCTTACGAAATGTTTTTTTACAACTCAAAAGATTTTTTTGTCGATATTTAAAAACAATGATTACTTTTATTTATAACGTAGAATTCCATAACCTTGTCATAATTTTTTTATGTAGGATAATTTTACTATTATTTGTATTCAAGGTGAGTACTCTTATTTATATATACTCCGTAATAATTTGTCAACGTAGGATAATTATTAGTTGAGGTCACCTTACTTGAGACTTTTTTTTAAGAGTCAAAAGAATTTTGGTTGATCTCTAACGACGAATTATTATTAGTCTTATTTACTCCAACCGTTCCAATGAATTGTTTGCCTATTCCATATTTGGGTGTCTCAATGAAATGTTTATATTTCAATTTTAGGAATGTTTTTTTATATGTAATTTGATGCTCCTCATGAATTTGACTTCACATGTCACCTCATCATTGGTTCCCTTCCTCTTTGTGTCAAAAGAAAAGACAAACAATTCATTGAGACGGAGGGAGTATAATATAGAATTTCATCACCTTATTATAATTTTTTACATAAGTGTATAGTCTTAAGGGCTTTTTTAAGACTCAAAAGATTTTTTTTTGATGAAACTTTATAATTTTTCAAATGTGAAATAGTTTTACTTAAGTTTATAGTCTCAAGATATTCTTAAGAGTCAAAATATTTTTGATTAATATCTAAGAGCAGATAATTACTCTTATTTATAATATAAAGTTTCATCACCTTATTATAATTTTTCGATCTGAGATTATTTTTACTTAAGTTTGTAGTCTTATTAAGAGACTTTTTAAGATTTAAAAGTTTTTTTGATTGATATTTAAGAATGAATGGTTAGTCTTATTTATAATATTGAATTTCATCAACTTATCATAATTTTTCGATGTGGGATAATTTATTTAAGTTTATAGTCTTCCGTCACCTCGTCATAATTTTTCGATGTGGAATAACTACTTAAGTTTATATTCTTAAGAACACTTTTTAAGAGTAAAAAAATACCCCCTCCAGTTTTATATGTTTGCCCCGTTTTAATATAATACTCCTCACAAATATTAGGGAAATGGGGCAATCATATAAAACCTGGAGGGTGTACATGATTACTCTTGTTTATAATATAGAATTTCATCACCTTAATATAATATTTCAATGTAGGTTGATTTTAAGTTTATAGTCTTATATATTAAAAACCTTTTTAAAACTCAAAAAAAAAATTAATTGGTCGATATTTAAAATCGAATGATTACTCTTATTTAAAATATAGAATTCCGTCACCCCATCATAATTTTTCAATGTGGAATAATTTAAAAGTTTTTCTTCGTCAATATTTAAAATCGAATGATTACTCTTATTTATAATATAAAATTTTAGCAGCCCATCATAATTTTTCGATATAGAATAATTACATAAGGTTAATAGTCTTAAGAGCTCTTTTTTAGATTCAAAAGATTTTTGGTAGATATCCAAGAACGAATGATTACTCTTGATCCTCCTCATGAATTTAACTCCACATGTCACCTCATCATTGGATCCCTTCCTCTTTGTGTCAAAAGCAAAGACAAACAATTCATTGGGACGGAAGGAGTATAATATAGAATTTCATCACCTTATTATAATATTTTCCATAAGTGTATAGTCTTAAGGACTTTTTTAAGACTCAAAAGATTTTTGTTTGATGAAGCTTTATAATTTTTTCAAATGTGAAATAATTTTACTTAAGTTTATAGACTTAAGATATTTTTTAGAGTCAAAATATTTTTGGTTAATATCTAAGAGCACATAGTTACTCTTATTTATAATATAAAGTTTCTGTTATGAAATCATATTAGGTGAATGTCCATTGGACTTTTGACCCATATGTAAACTCCCTTATCATTGCTGATGTACTATATATATATATCCCTCTCAATGACATGAATAAGATAACTCTCTCCCATATTTCTCGCTCTATTTTCTCTCTACTTTTCCTTTCTCTCTCGTTTTATAACACGTTATCAGCACGAAACTCTAATTACTGAGTACTGAGTAGAAAACAATTGAGGGGAGTTCATTTTTTTTCTCAATCCTTGTATCTTTTAAGCAAGAAGTTCATTATTTTCTTTTTCAATCCTTGCATCTCTTAAGCAAGGAACTCGTTAATTTTCCTCTCAATCCTTGCATCTCTCAAGCGAGGAGTTCGTTATTTTTTTTCAATCCTTGCATCTATAAAAGTAAGAAGTTCGTTAATTTTCATGATTCTTGCATCTTTATAGCAAAGAAGACGTATTTTATTTCTCAGTCCTATATTAAGAAGTTAATTCATGTCTTTTGAAGATACACATATGATCTATTATTATCTTATGACTATAAGGAAATCATAGTATATATATGGAGTAATTTCAATGCATCTCCATATTTGTATCTCTGTGGCAAAGAATTATATATATTAAAATAGACGTTTTAACGATTGAGATATATACTTTAAAGTATAATAGTTAAGTTCCTACAATTCTAATATTTTGTTTGTCTCTTTGTCAATATATTTTAAACGAACAATTGGCAACTTTAGTTTATTTCAACAATATAATTTAGATGTTAATTTGGATGATTATCTAAAATACACATTTCCTAAAGTCATAGATTTTGTTATCATAAATATTTAATTTCTATAATAATATATTCTCTACCTTATTATAGCTATGTAGTTATGGTAGTAAAATTTTCGTAATTACGGTAACAATCTTTCTATTTTGCTACATATTATATTGTATGTGATGAGGGTCGGTAGCCTGCTCCGGGCCGCCTACTAAGCAGGCCCCCAGAAGACTCCACCCAAGGAGCCCGGGAACCAACCCGGCAGACAATCAGAGCAAAATCGCTAAAAAGAGAACCCACTAGGGACAACTTCAGGTGACCGCCTGCCCGGCAGGGCGATGCGGCCTGCTCAAACCCAGCCTTCACATAACCCCTACCCGCCTGTCCTCTAGGGGAAATCTCCACAGGCAGGGCAGGGACCACCAAGGGACCTCCTCGTCATTTCGCCTAAGGTAAATGAGAATGGGTGGATGAGGTGAAGCCACTTGTCACCCCCTCATCCACCCATCCTCCTTCTACTTCCCTCTCTTGTGGGAAGGTATAAATACTCTTCCATTTCCCACAAGAGAGGGGTTGGATTTTCTCTCTCTAGACTCTCACTCTAAAAATGCCATCTAGCTCCTCACGAGCTAGGTTCATCAAGGCATTCACGGACTGACTTAGGCATCGGAGAGGGTTTTCACGGACAATCTCCGAGGCCCTGTGCGTTCTTTGTGCAGGGAGCAGGCCCACTCCGCCGGGAAGGTCCGACAAGTGGAGTAAGAGAAAGGAGAGGTTGGCAAGGTTGTCCGATCATTATTCCAAGCAACATTGAACATCACAGACCCGAATTCCAAGTCGGGTTAATTGATTCCAATACCTGAACAATTTGGCACCGTCTGTGGGGAAGATCTGGTTGTATCCACGAATTACCCACAAAAATCAACCATTCCCAAATACAAAAACTAACCAATTGAAGCAATCATGCCTGAGATTGTTGACACTAGTGTAGGGGTAGGTCCGACGGCCCCACCGGTGACCCCCCTATACGGCATGCCGCAGCTGGAGAGAGCTCCTGCCGCCACGATCCTGGGAGTGGGGGGAACCAGTCTCCTGGGCATGCCAAATACAGCTGTGGCACCAGGGCAGGGGGCACATCCAGGGCACACCCTAAACTTAACCCCAGCTCAGATGGTACAGACAGCTGCCTTCT
Source organism: Agrostemma githago (assembly GCA_958450325.1). Taxonomy (NCBI): domain Eukaryota; kingdom Viridiplantae; phylum Streptophyta; class Magnoliopsida; order Caryophyllales; family Caryophyllaceae; genus Agrostemma; species Agrostemma githago. Next base: position 21,723,696 of record OY288240.1, on the reverse strand, counting down.
TCTCCGCAATGCTCAACCAGGAATTCACCCCCGAAGACCTGGTAGGAAGGGTCGCAACGACCCCCAGACAGCCCCGCTCAGTAGGTAGAGAGAGGGCTGGGAGTACGAAGCGAACCGCCGCCAGAAACGCCCAGAGGAAGGCAAGGAGAACAGCTCAAGTATACGCACAGGTACAGAGGCGTATCACAACAGGCAGCCAGGAACCGCCAGCTCAACAATAGGCGTTTTCTATACACACTACGAAGTCCACGTCCAGGGAGAAAAGGGGTCTGTCTCAGGGACTGCAGGATCGAATGAGGCACAGGGACCCTGCGTCTAAGCGCTTGGGAGAAAAGCAGGGCGGAGTCTTCTCCAGGTTAACGCCAGCGGTGAAGGGACAGCCAGCTCCAGGGTTGTCCCAGAGCCTGCAATCTACGCTTAACCGGGGGCAGCCGCTCGAATCAAGGTATCACCAGGATGATAATCTCGGTCAGTCCCGGAGAAAGCGGTCCAGGCAACCCTCCCCTGACACGGAGGACGAGGCAACGAGCAGGCGACCACCAAAGCACCGCTCCCCCAGTACGAGAAAACCGGCCCCTAGACAGTGGGATGTTCACGGTAACCAGTCTGGGGAAAGCAGGTCACGAGTGGTAGGCAGGCCTACGAAGACTCCTCTCCATCCTGACGTACAAGAGTACCCCATCCCGAAGATCAAAATGCCCACCGTCAAGTTCGACGGGACTACAGATCCAGAAGATCACCTGGCGGCATTTGAAAGTCACATGGGCATGTATGATGTGGATGATGCAATATGGTGCAAAATCTTCCTAACCACCCTTGTAGGACTTTCACAGGGACGGTTCATAGACCTTCGCCAGGGGTCGATCAGTTTCTTTATAGAGTTAGTCGAGGCATTCCTTGAACAATACGCAGGGAACAAGAGGAGACGGCTCACTCGTTTTGACCTTATGACCCTGAAGCAGAACAAGGGCGAGAGCGTCAGGGAGTATCTAAAGAGATTCAACTTGTCCTACCAACAAGTCAGGGAGATTGATTATTCAACTGCTGCCTATGCCCTGACAATCTTCCTACTCCCAGGAGAGATGAAGAACCAGATGATCAGGGCCCAGCCCGAAACCTTGGCCAAAGCCAGAAAAATTGCCGAAGGGTTCATTATGCAGGAAGAGTTTCACAGCCCGCCGGACACCCCTGCAGGCCAGGCAAGGCCGCACGGAGGACCGCAGGGTGGACGTGGCAGGAACGAGCCAGGCAAGCAGAAAGAGGAGGGGGATACCCCCAAGAAAGAGCGCACAGCTTACCAGCCAAGGTTTGACAGTTACACGGCCCTCAACAGGCCAAGGGCAGAGATCTTTGAGCTGGAGAAGGAAACAGCAAAATGGAATCGCCCAAACAAGCCGCGCAGCCCGAAGGGGGACCCTAAAAAATTATGCACGTTCCATGATTGCATAGGCCACACCACTGAAGAATGCCGACACTTAAAAGACGAGATAGAAAAGCTCATAAGAAACGGCTGGCTGAGTAACTACGCAGCGAGGAACAAATCCCAAAAGGAGGCGGCAGACAAGCCTGAAGGTTCAACTCAAAATCGCATGATAATTCATGTAGTGTCAGGGGATGCAGAGGGACGAACAAGCAGACGAAGCCAGAAAAGGCAGATCCGCGAATTACGGAATCAGATTTGCTACGCCGAGAGGGCAGGAAGGCCGAGGGGCACGACCCTGAGCATCACCCCTGAGGACGCAGGGAGAGTAATATACCCACACAGTGACCCTTTGGTCTTAACTCTTGAAATTAGCAATCACATTCTCAAGAGATGCATGGTGGACACTGGCGCCTACACAATTCCCTTGTACAAAGACGCCTTTGAAAGAATGAACTTAGAAAAAAGACACCTTAAGCCGGCCCCTGGATCTCTGTATGGGTTCAGTGGGGCAGGCATACTTCCCATGGGGATTATCGACTTACCCGTAACGTTCGGGGAAGGGGCCTCTGCCAGGAACGTCAGGGCGTCATTTGTTGTGGTGGATGCAAAGTCTGCATACAACGCCCTGATAGGGCGAGCCACCCTGGATGAAAATGAAGTCGTCGTATCAATCAGGGCCCTCACCATAGCCTAGGTGACAGACTTTGGCATGGAAGGAAAGGTTCACGGGGATCAGGAGTCAGGCAGACACTGCTATTCCGTGGCCCTACAAGCCCATGAAACAGAAAGAAAGGGAAAAAGAAAAGCCGAAAGTTCCCCCAGCAGGGAGGGTGAAATCTCGGCTGTTCAGCAAGCAGCAGCCCACCTGGAACCTGAAGAGGAAAGCATGCTGGTGGACTTAGAACCAGGGAGGCAGATCCTCATAGGGGCCGACCTAGAGGAGTCCTACCAGAAAGAGTTGATCGCAGTCTTGAGAGAAAACAGGGACGTATTCCCCCAACCTTGTATAAAAAACGCAAAAGCCCTTCCTGCCTACCTCTGGGAAGGGAGGGGGCAGGCCCCCTGGACATCGAGCAGAGGCCAGAGACAGGCCAGGCTACGCACAACTAACAAGAACTGGGGATAATTCCCCAACCTTGTATAAAAAACGCAAAAGCCCTCCCTGCCTATCTCTGGGCAGGCAGGGGGCAGGCCCCCTGGACTTCGAGCAGAGGCCAAGAACAGGCCAGGCTACGCACAACTAACAAGGACTGGGGGCAATTCCCCCAACCTTGGATCAGGCCATACCCTAAGGAAGAAAAAAAAAGCAGACCGAAACAAGAAAAAGCATTTCATAGCAGATCCCTGAAAAGTAAAATATTTTCGCAAAAACAACAAGGCAAAGATCCAAAGAAACTAAAATATTACAGACAACTGGCCACAGCAAGGCTCAGCACAAAGAACAGAGTTATTCCAAGAAAATCTAAACATTATGAGCATCCTGGCTTGGACCAGCAGCCGCCTCAGAAGGTTTGGCCGCCCGAGCCTCGTTTTTAGCAGAGTAAAGATATCGGAAGGCCTCTTCGTCAAATACAGGGAACATCTCCCCAATCACCTCTATCACCAGCTCCAGGGAAGAGTTGGACCCGCTCACAAAACTTGCGTCCACCGCAGCATCGGTCTCCTCCACGAGGGCATCCTTTTCCTTCTTCCATTCGCTCTTGGCCTGCTCAAAGATTGAATCAGCTTTGGACAGACGTTCCTCCAAATCAGCTGCCTTCCTTTTGAGGTGCTCCATCTCAGCCAGAGAAACGGTAGCCCGCTCCATCGCAGGCGACTCTCCTTCAGCTCAGCCTCAAACTTGGTTGCTTCCCTCACAGCCTTCTCCCCTTGAAGCTTCCACTGGCCTGCCTGATTCTTCGCCTCCTCTAGCTCGCTCTCCTGCTTCGCCAGCTTGTCTTTCAAATTATTTATCAAAGCTATATCCCTTTCCACCATAGCCAGACGGTCAGGAGGGGGAGCCCCGGGTGTAACAGTCAGCTCTTCATCGCTCAGGCGGCTAAGAGCCGCTAGCTCAGCAGATGCCAGCAACACCTTGGAGGTACGCTGGATATATTGAATTACTTGGTGGGAAGTTGAAGCTACAGACTTAGTAAGACGGTCGGCCAAAACGTCGCCAGAATCGGAGAGCAGGCCCGACACGTCTACACTGTCGCCGGCAGTATAGTGAAACTCCGTATTTTCCTCCTGAAAAAGGGTGCTCGGAATATCACGAGCAGGGCGTTTTGCCTCAGGAGTATCAACATCAGCCTCCAAGTCCACTACAGGAGTAGTCCCTGAGGGCTCCCTATCCCTTTTCCTTCTCAGCTCCAGGGGAACACTCTCCCCAGTCCCCTCAGAATTCGCGGGACGCGATCCCTGGGAAATACGAGTCCCGGCTGGAGAGTCACCTTGCCTACATCCAGGAGAAGGAGTGGCCCCTGAGGTAACCTCAGCCTCCCCATCCTGGATACTGGGAGAAGAAGTCGTCGGCTTTGCCGACGGCAGTCGTGCAGGAAGAGGGAGCCTCTGGCCAGCAGAGAAATCCTTTACGAGCCTCATTAAACTTTTTTCCCCTTTCTTGAAATTTGAAGGAAGGGAAGGACGCTTCGAAACAATGACAAACTCTTCGCTCAAACCTAGCCTCTTGACCTGCTTCCTTGTCCAACGACGAGAAGTAGAATCTGCAGGAAAAAAGGGCAGTCAGCTAAAAAAGCAAAGTAATGAAAGTCTCAGGAAAATTGCACCGGGGAAAGCCCCCTAAAACTACCTTCGAGGCTAGGGATCAGGCCCAATGGGAGCAAGTATTCGTCTGTGGCTATGAGCTCCGCGTGAGGGAGCCAGAAAGCAGGGCCACAAACGCCTGATTTATCCACAACAATCTCGAACTTCTTAACCAGTATCTCTTCTTTCTCACTCAGCTTTACCTCCAAGGCCTTTCCTCCGACGCCTGGATGATACTCTTCACGAGTCTCCATGCGGGTATGAACATGATTCCTAAAGTGCCTAGGAATCCGCCACCCGGAAGCACTATGTACATACAAAAAATTGTTCTTCCAGTCTTTCAGGCTACTCAAAGCCGGCCAGACTAGAGCATATTTTTTCTGTCTCTGGAGGGACCAGTACCCAGGGGAACCATCTCCCCCTAACGAAGACACCATTTGCAGCCCAACCATAAAACGAAGGGCGTCAATATAAGGCCCCTCACCATGGAAAAGACAGGTCCAGGTATAGGCTATCAGGGACCTAATGGCTGAGGCAGTCAGTTGGGCTATGGCCACATTCATCCTTCTGAAGGTCTCCTCCAGGAAGGGGTGAAGAGGGAATCGCAGGCCGAATTCCAGGCTTTTATGATAAACAGCCACACAACCTTCAGGGGGGCAGCATACTGTGTCCTTTTCCCCTGGAACTATGACCGTATATCCCTCCCCGAAATTATAAAACTTCTCAATCTCCCCAGCAGCATTACTTTCTAAAATGAAATCTCTGTTCTTGGCTTCGGGGTAGGTCTTCAGAGGAATTAAGTACTTTTTCTTGTCCAAATAATATGTTCTCCCTTTCTCCCTAGGAATGAGGGGGCCGGCAATCGTGGAGGGGTCCACCTCCAGTGCCTCGTCGTCAGAATCAACGACGTCGAAGGGAGCGGGTTCGGGGGATTCAGCACCTCCCCCCCTTTCAAGGCGATCCTCCTCACTGGGCTCAACCCCAGAAGAGGAGGCTAGGTCACGTCTACTCCCATCTCTACCCTCAGTCCTCTCAGACAGTGGGCCAAAAGATAAAGCGCGAACGCGAGACATGTTGGTTTATGAAGAAAAAGTATTGAGGAAAAGGAAAAAAGGCGAGGATTTAAAGAGAGATTCTAACCTAGAACGATGGTCGTCGCCAGAAAATGTGATAGTGGACGCTCCTTGATCTTATGAAGTTCTCAGCAGCAAGGATAGTTTGGAAGTATGAAAGGGGATTCAAATTTCGAAAGAATGCGAAAAAAGGAAATAAAGGGGGAGAAGGGCTTATATAAAGCCCAGGAAGCCAAAAGGGCCGCCTCTCTGACAATACATCCCCAACTAATTACCCCACGTGTCGAGCTTTGAACACGAGCCACTCACCCCTTCCCAAGAAGGGCCTCGAAAAAAAAACAAAAAGTGTCAGAGGGATAGTCACCTAACGACGTCATCCACGCATTCAAAAAAAAAAAAAAAAAAAAGAGGCACAACAAACAACAAGTAACAAAGCCGCTCGAAATTTCATTAACTTTGAAGGAAAATGGACAAGTTACATGTCATACTTAGCAAATAAAGAAAATACAAAAGGAGCCTGGATTCCCGGCTCAACACGCCTGCACCCAGCACGCATACCTAGTCATCATCTAAGTCCGGAGAGTAGTCCCCAGGGCTGCCTTGGTCTCCTATGTCAGATCCCCAATCCCAGTCAGAGGAATCCTTGAAAGGATCGTCAGGGAGTCCGCCCTCATCTCTGTCACTCGAGCAGCCCAGACCCTCACTGTCTCCAGAGTCCCGGCTGCTGACGTCCCAGTCCCTGCCATAGGGAACTGTCTAGAAGTCGTCACAAGTGCCGCAGACCGTTTTCTTCACTGGAGAGGAAGGGCCTGACCCCAGAGAAGAGTCTGCGTCAGACCAGCCGGGGTCGAACTGTTCAGGGTGCAGCCATGGGAAACACTCATGGCAACCCCGATCGAAACACCCTCCTCCTTGAAGGCAGCGCTTGAACCTGGGAGCAGCAGGGGGCGAGGATCTTCTAGGGCGCTTGCCTGCCCTAATAGGAGCCTTCTGGATGTTCCAGCGGGGATATGGCCATGGACGTCGGCTGCGGCGAAGGGCCCGAAAAGCCGCCAGGGCATACCTTAGCCTCCAGAATCCCTTAAAGAGAAAGGTAACAGTGCGAACTCCATGGCGAGTAACAGATTTCTTGATCCAAGCCATGATTCAACAAAGAAAAGTGGAAGAATTGAGGATGAATTATCGAAATGGCAAAGAGAGCCAGAATTTATACAAGGGAAATGAAGCATTAAATGGCATCCCAACCATCCTGGCAGGGAATGCCACCAATCGTGAAGCCATCACACTACCCGAAAATCCACCAAGCATGAGGAGTAATCATTGCTAAAAGACCTCTCAACTCTTTGCATACCCAATGCAATTAACGCTTCTTTCCTCGGGAAGATACAAACGCATTAAATGCAGCAGTGAAGCCAAAAACAAGTCAACCTCCCTCCATCTGAGCAAAAGTCGCCAGCCGGAGGGAAGCCTTGCTCCCCCCCAGCTTGCGAGGGCCAATTGATGAGGGTCGGTAGCCTGCTCCGGGCCGCCTGCTAAGCAGGCCCCCAGAAGACTCCACCCAAGGAGCCCGGGAACCAACCCGGCAGACAATCAGAGCAAAATCGCTAAAAAGAGAACCCACTAGGGACAACTTCAGGTGACCGCCTGCCCGGCAGGGCGATGCGGCCTGCTCAAACCCAGCCTTCACATAACCCCTACCCGCCTGTCCTCTGGGGGAAATCTCCGCAGGCAGGGCAGGGACCACCAAGGGACCTCCTCGTCATTTCGCCTAAGGTAAATGAGAATGGGTGGATGAGGTGAAGCCACTTGTCACCCCCTCATCCACCCATCCTCCTTCTACTTCCCTCTCTTGTGGGAAGGTATAAATACTCTTCCATTTCCCACAAGAGAGGAGTTGGACTTTCTCTCTCTAGACTCTCACTCTAAAAATGTCATCTAGCTCCTCACGATCTAGGTTCCTCAAGGCATTCACGGACTGACTTAGGCATCGGAGAGGGTTTCCTCGGACAATCTCTGAGGCCCTGTGCGTTCTGTGTGCAGGGAGCAGGCCCACTCCGCCGGGAAGGTCCGACAAGTGGAGTAAGAGGAAGGAGAGGTTGGCAAGGTTGTTCGATCATTATTCCAAGCAACATTGAACATCACAGACCCGAATTCCAAATGGGTTAATTGATTCCAATACCGGAACAGTATGAAATAATGATGACCATCCTTAGGGTATTACAAATTCGTAGTGACATGATATACTTACTATTAGCAATTTAGAATGTTAAAATTTTCATAATTATGTTCATTATTTTTTAAGTTATATTTGTCAAGCATAACTTGCATTTCATTGTAAGTTGTTTAGCGATTATTTAATGTGAGATTGTCTTCTATCATTTTTATGCGAGACAATCTTCTATAAAAAAAATTTGTCATTACAATGTGAGTAAGTATCATATCACATTAATGTGAGACGGTATTTTATCGGTATAATGGGAGATGATTTCTGTAAATTTACGATCTTCGATCGGTATAAGTTCAGTCAAGTCTCCCTTGAGTTTAATGTGAGATAATTTATTTATGGAGTAATCTTACTCATAATTATTCTCCAATTCTTTACTCGATGTGGAAGTCTAAAATATCTCACTTCATAACTCTTAAATATTCATCATTTGAGTAATTACTCAAACGGAATATATCGTTATATTTCCCAAAAGGATATTAACATATGACAGATCTTACAAATTTACATGAGACACTAGAAGTGTTCCATTTTGCGAGATGAATATAAAGTTTGTGCCATATTGAGTAAGTTTAGCATTCAATAGGTTGGCATGCAATTGCTAATTATACATATTGAGATCAGCTAACTTCGCATATGAATTATTGCAATTAATTGCGAACAAATATCAACATTTGACATGAACTGATTAAGCATATGATCAACAAGTGCTTAAAAGTATGGGTTTAAGAATTGTGAATTAAAATTGACTATGAATGATGATATTTGGAGATCCAATTGCACATTACTCGAGGTTGAATAAACATATTTTAAGTTCAATTCTACGAATTGATCGATATTGTTTTAAGTGGCTTGGAGACCACATATCAAATACGAGTAATTTGTGTTATTAGAATTCACAATTTGATCGTTATCATGTGAATAAATTGATCTCTTAAATTTGGCATTTAGAATCAGCCATTAAAAGTCAATTATTTTATGAATCACTTACTCCCCGAAATATCTCATAATCTTGCAAAAATACGCATCAGTGAAATCTTATTTGCATATGATATGATAAACGCATTCTAAGGTGGTTAAGTAAATGATTGCAGTCTATCTTGAATATTTTTCTTTTACCACCTTAGGGGGAGAAAGTGAATGACAAGTTGATAAAACAAAAGAAGTTTTATCATATCAAATTACGCGTTATTTATCGTGTACAGTAATATATAAGTAGAATGACGATTCTACGAAAATACATCGATATGAAATGGCTACCCTTTTCTGCGCAATATCAAGTGGTCTATTGAATAAGGATTTTATAAATCTGTACGATCGTCGACATATTTATTGGTATCAATGAGCCCATAATCCTGAAATTCATCAAATTTATTGATGATATTGAAAAGTGTACAATACAGTTTGCATATCGAGTCATCATGCTGATATATGGAAACTAAGTATATCATTTCATATTAGTTTTCTTATCACATCGTTGCATCATTTCATATTCATATAGTAAATTTAGTCGCATATTATATTCGTGCAAATTATTGATAATCTGACTATACTTTGAAATGTTGAAGTGATATTTGGATGAAGACACAACAATCAAAGACTATCTTCATATTATCCGTATAACTATTTGAAGATCAATGATAAATTTCTAATAATCGAAGACATCTATGGAGTTTATCAAGTATGATGATTATTATTTCAAAGATCAAGATTCATCGTCATATCATGGATAATATTGTTATTTTCCGAGTGATGTAACTATCAGGGGGAGTATGCACGCGCTGTACTCTTTTTCCTTATCTATGGTTTTGTCCCACTTGGTTTTCCATGGAAAGGTTTTGATGAGGCAGCATCATATGCGTGTTTGAGGAATAATGTGCTCTATTTTACACTAGTTTTTTTTTCCACGGGGTTTTTTTTAGTGATGTTTTTATGTGACATATTATTCCGTAATGTACATTCAGAAGGAAGTGTTATGAAATCATATTAGGTGAATGTCCATTGGGCTTTTGACCCATATGTAAACTCCCTTATCATTGCTGATGTACTATATATATCCCTCTCAATGACATGAATAAGATAACTCTCTCACATATTTCTTGCTCTATTTTCTCTCTACTTTTCCTTTCTCTCTCGTTTTATAACAGTTTCATCACCTTATTATAATTTTTCGATATGAGATTATTTTTACTTAAGTTTGTAGTCTTATTAAGAGACTTCTTAAGATTTAAAAGTTTTTTTGATTGAATTTAAGAACGAATTGTTAGTCTTATTTATAATATTGAATTTCATCAACTTATCATAATTTTTCAATGTGGGATAATTTATTTAAGTTTATAGTCTTCCGTCACCTCGTCATAATTTTTCGATGTGGAATAACTACTTAAGTTTATAGTCTTAAGAACACTTTTTAAGAGTAAAAAAATACCCCCTCCGGTTTTATATGTTTGCCCCGTTTTAATATGATACTCCTCACATATATTAGGAAAATGGGGCAATCATATAAAACCCGGAGGGAGTACATGATTACTCTTGTTTATAATATAGAATTTCATCACCTTACTATAATTTTTTGATGTAGGTTGATTTTAAGTTTGTATTCTTATATATTAAAAACCTTTTTAAAGCTCAAAAATAAATTAATTGGTCGATATTTAAAATCGGATGATTACTCTTATTTATAATATAGAATTTCATCACCCAATCATAATTTTTCGATGTGGAATAATTTAAAAGTTTTTCTTCGTCGATATTTAAAATTGAATGATTACTCTTATTTATAATATAAAATTTTATCAGCCCATCATAATTTTTCGATGTAGAACAATTACATAAGGTTAATAGTCTTAAGAGCTCTTTTTGAGATTCAAAAGATTTTTGGTAGATATACAAGAACGAATGATTACTATTATTTATAATATAAAATTTCCTTATCACTAGTGTAATACCCGTGAAATTCACGGGGTCGGAGGGTTTTTTTTGCATCAAAAATATAAATCACAACCCATTTGAGGATGAACAAAAATATGATATTGGCTTAAAATAACGTAAATGAACTTAATATTGATGCATATGATTATTGCAGTGTTTGTTCAATATCGAAGTCAAAGTACCCACATGATTATTTAGATAAAGGACAATTTCGGAGAGTGTATGATAAATGTGTAAGAATTATAGGCCTAAATACAATATACGTAGACAAATTATTTATTCGGGTGATAATTATATTTATACGATACCAATTAAAGTTAAGCTCAAATATAATGTGATCTACTACGGTATATTATTTACGGGCTTATATATACGTCCTAAAGAGTATGAGTCAGACTATTATCTACAAGTGTAGATACCCATTAGGTTTTCTAATGTTTGATGGACGCATTAGACTTAGGAGACTACATATAGCCACCAGGGTTATGGTCCCTGGTAGCACACAATAACCTAATCTCCCTGCCCTTCATCAGTAGAGAGATCTATATGGTTTGTGTGTCTACTAGAAGACCTAATCCAGAAGACTGCCATGATGTAAGTTATGTTTTATCGGTATTATCAGGTACGCTTCCGCTACGGCTTATTACAGTTTATTACCGATTAATTTAGTATGAAGTTTCATTCTTGGGTCAGATTAAATCTAACAAGTGGTATCAGAGCCGTCTTCATATTAAATTATTTGGGATAGAAATATTGTTGGGTTTGTTCTCGTGTATATTCTGCTTTGCATAATCATTCTGTTCCGATTCAGTCTTCATGATCTATTTATTGTAATTTTTTGATCATTCATATTCATAATACGTAATCTCATCAGTATATACTCTTGCGTGATGTTAATGCTCAACTTCATTCCTGTAATTTTTTGTGCCATATGCTTATTGTTATTGACACACTCTCACACCATTATGAATTCCACAAATTGTGTTGTTTTTTTTTGGGCCATGTGAAGTTATGGACATGCATTTCGTTTGGTTAACCTTAATTACTTTACACTAAGTCGTATGGATTAAGTTTTTAAGTTAACAAGTTGCATATCATGTTTTTTCTTTCGTTTGTCATTCGGTAATATGAGTCACAACGTCATTATCTCATTCTTATATAGACTATTTTTTATGAGTATGTTATTACAGAATTTTAGTTTGCAATCGATACAATTTTATACGGATTAAAGAATTATGTTTAGGATATTAAGTTTCAAATTCTTATAATTGACTATTAAGTATATAAGGTTTTTTAAATCGATGGCGGTTGGTTCACTATAATTTTGTTTTCAGTCTGCATAATGGTCTCGTATCTATGATTATTATCACATATTGTGTTTTTATGTATGAATTGTGACCTGTTTGGAATTTCGGTTGCGATTACTTTCACGTATTTATAATTGACATGTTGACTTGTATGATGAAAGAACTAAATTTGGGTTATAATTTCTTTTATCATCTAAGGTTTCAGTTACTCGTTAATTACGGTTGATTAAAAGCACTTGATTTCAGTTACAATGATATTGGCTATTTGGTTTTATAAGATGTCTAATATTTTGGATTGTTTGATCGAAACAATACGTTGCCAAAGTAACCTCTATTGCGTAGATTAGATAGTTTAAATAATTAGACGATTGTGTGTGATTGAATTTCACGCGGGTAATGGTTGGCCCGAAGGAAGTCCATTATTGGCCGAAATTCAATCATACTTGTGGTGATAATATGTAACAGTTATTTGGTTCTCGTATAGATGTTAAGTCGGCCCAAAGGAAAGCTATTTGGTTCTAATTGATATATAAGGGTATGTGAACTATTTTATGTTTTAAGTTGTATTAGTTCACATCACTAATTAATTTGTAGACAAAATTATGTATGATATTTATACCTCGATCTTGAGAAGTTTCAAGTTCCTAGACGTTTTTATCACATATTTGACTGAGATATATTTTCGGTACAAGCTTGAAGATGTCATGTCGATCATAAGTGGAAACACTTTGACAAATTGACTATCCTAAATAATAACGTCAAGGTTATTTCGAATACTTGCTAGAGATGTTTGATCCTACATTAAAGATTGCACCATTTGAAGGTTTAAATATGTATGGTGTATTATGTATACAAAGTAAGATCTAGGTAGAAATACGATTATTCACACTCTTTCCTAGATAACTCTAGAAGTAATTTTAGAATTGCAGCTTGTTTTTTTTATAAAGGTACAACAATACTATTGATTGATTATAGTGTAAATTATTTACACCTAAGGTATGTCCAACTAATTAAGAATGTGTGTTTTTTTTTAGTTGGACTTAAGGACAATCAATAATTATTTTGTTGTATAATTTTATAAGGTTTAAGGGTAATAAGGTAATAAAGTAATCATCCCACGTGCAAGATATTTTGAGAGGGATAATATGGGTTCATTGAGGTTATTGAGATTGGGGGGAAAGAAAGTGGACTTATGGACATGATCCTACGTCTCATTATAAAGGATCGCAAGATCATTCTAGTAAAATAAATTCAAATACCTCAAGAACAATTGTTGTTAAAGAAATTCACTAAGGGAAGACTGAATGCACTTTCAGATAATTACATTGTTTTCATGTCATGACTGACATATTAGAGTGTAATAACAGATTTATATATTGCATACATTCAAGAGTAAGAGTTAGATGATGAAACGGTAGAAAGTATTCATTCAGCATTTTACCGAATCATTGAAAGTTCTAACTAATACGTGTGAATATATATATATATATATATATATATATATATAGAGTGAGGATCAAGTGAGTCCCTTTTTTTTATTTGAGTCCATAAGTCCTATTCTTAGCCATTGATCTAAAGAGGATGAATGGTTGAGATTGCATGTAGTAATTAAGGTAGCAACTACCATATTTTGGAAATAATATGAGAAAATTCTCTCTCCTCCCTAAATTACTGCCAACTGATATCTTCTTCTCTCTCATCTCATTCATTTTTTTTCATTCAAACACCCGCCTAACACAAAAACCCTTCACCTTCATCATCTCTCATCTCATTCAATTTTTTCACTCAACTGAAGCACACCCGAGCACTCAATCGCACAACTCAACTCAATCGCTCAACTCAACTCAATCGCTCACCTTCAACTCGAGCAAGGTTATATTGAAGCAGCTTTCTAACGTTAGCAAACATAATGAACAAGGTGCGATCGCGATTGTTGGAAAACGTAGACAAGTATGCGGACGCTAGACAAAAGATCATCGACGCTCCCAAGAGCAAGCCAACAAAGGGCCGAAATAAATAACGTGTTTACTGAATCATGTCATCTCTTTTCTAACTACGAATTAATGGTTTGTATTCTTTAGTTACCTGTCTAATTACATTGGTATTTTGACTATCACCAATGCATTGAACCTGTTAAACTCTGTTACACTAACTAGTTGTACCTGTTAGTCTAATTTACTGCTGGTGTTACTATGGGGATTACTGAAGTTAACCCAATTTTCTTTGGTCTCACAATCTGTGTGTTACACCGAAGCATTGTAAATGTTACTTTGATGAACAATTTATGTTACTTTAAGTTATTAATGGTGTTTGTACAATGATATTGCAATTAATTCCTCTGACGCATTATATATTGTTTTTTGAAGAACAAATGTTGGTACTTTGTCAATGAATGGAACCAATCCAAGTTATCCCCAGTTACTTTGGCAATGATTTTGTCTAAACAACGTTGTTGTCTTCAATTACTTCAATGCATTGTTTCCGTTACTGTAACAGACGAATAGTGTTACTCTGATACACATGAGATGTTACTCTAACAAAAAACACATGTATTAAATAAATATAGTGTTAAATGCACCGTAACACAGCGCTATGTGTAAAAAAAAATTGTACAAAATTAGTTTTTCGTGTAAACAAGAAAAAAAGAAAAAATTCTTATAATGACAAAAAAATACGAGTATTCTCAAAACACTTGTTCATCCTCCTCGTCTTCCTCGGTGTGTTCTTCAGTTTCCTCTCCTTCGATGTCTTCATCTACTTCATCCTCGTCATCCTCATCATTGGTTGGCTTAGTAGGCTGTTTAAGCGGTCGTGCTGCGTACGGATTTGGACAGTTTCGTTTGGTTGGCTTAGTATACTTTCTCACATCAAATCCGCAAGCCAGCGCGTAGATTTTGTAAAATTCCACTGACTCATCAATTGTTCCGAATACTTGCTCCATGTACGGAGTGAAAACCTCACCCACATCTCTGCACCATTCTTGTGCATTCGGTTCTTTGCCAATGCTTCGTGCAAGAAATTAAAAAATGTCACGCCCATGGACATAAGTGTTACTTCAACTCATAAGTTGTGTTACTTTAACCCTTAAAGGATGTTACTCCAACGTCAGCGCCAAAAACCCTTTTCAGAGTTACGTGTTTGTGTTACTCTAATTAGAATTAGATATTACTGTAATTCATAACTTGTGTTACTTCAACGCCATGACTGCTTCAACATAAAGCAAACAATAATATCAGTGAAACAATAATATCAATGAACCATTGTTATTAATCCATGATTGATCAAATGAATCAAATTCTACCTTTTCCAGTGTTGTCATATGCATTCGCATCTTTGGCAAAACCACCTGTACAAAATCAAACAGCGTTACACTCATGCAAATAATGTGTTACTATAATTCATAAGTGGTGTTACTCTAACGTGTACAATACGTTACTCTAACATCATCATCAAAATCCTTTTTCTGAACGTTCATTTGTGTTACTGTAATTGCAAGTAAGTGTTACTTTAATGCAGAAGGCATGTTACTTCAACGACGTTTATGCGTTAATTGAAATCAAAACAATAGTATCAATGGATATCATGGAAAATCTGAATAAAAAGCATAAAAAGCTCTGTAATCTATAAAGATCGAGAGAGCAAATAACCATTGATACGAAACTGCGATATCAAAACGCAATGACGTAAAAAAAACGCAAATTGATACGAAACTGTGATACGAAATGACAATGAAAGCACTATAAACATGAAAATCGACGTAAAAAAAACGCAATTTGACGCGATAAACCATTGATATTAAAACGCACATTGAAAGCAATATGACCATCAAAATCCATGAATAAAAATTGAATCAAAACATGAATGAAATACTGAAACTCACCATTGTTATACTCGATCAGTTGCTTATCAACCGTTGAAGACAATGATGCGGTCATTGAATCCATTGTAACAGAATTCCGAGTACAAAATCGATGACTGAGCGTGAATGAAGAAAGGGTTTTTTTTGTGTTTGAATGAACGTGATATGATGAATGAATGTGAATGATGAATGAATGTGATAGGGAGTTATTGTTTCCTAAATTCATGGGAGCTATTTTAGGAACGTAAATCTTCTTTTTTTTTTTTAATGGATGCATCTTGTCCATCCATCCTCATCTCATCCAATGGATGAGATGAGGACTTAGGGACTCACAAAGAGTAAAGGACTCATAAGAGCATAGATATATATATATGTATATATATATATATATATATATATATATATATATATATATATATATATATAGGCGGGTTCCGGTGAGGAGGGTAACTTCTACACCCATTGAGGCACAATCTAGACCATTAGATTAAGATGAAAGATAGATCCAAATAAGTGTTATATACACTAAAAAACTCATTATATACGTTATTAAACTCACTATATATATATATATACACACACACTTAAGAACTCAATATATACAGTAAAATAATTGTTATATACACTCAAATAATTTTTATGTACACCAATTAATCAACAATGGAACATACATCAAAATAACTGTTATATACACTAAAAAACTCATTATATACGCTATTAAACTCACTGCATATATATACACTTAAGAACTCAATACATACAGTAAAATAATTGTTATATACACCCAAATAATTAATATGTACATCAGTTAATCAACAATGGAACCTACATCAAAATAACTGTTATATACACTAAAAAACTCATTATATACGCTATTAAACTCACTGCATATATACACTTAAAAACTCAATATATACAGTAAAACAGTTATTGTTATATACACTCAAATGGTTACTATGTACACCAATTAATCAACATATATACACTGAAATAATTGTCATATGTACTTAATTATTTGATATAGTAGAATTTTATATACCCTAAAACAGGTATTATGTGCACTGAAATTGTTTTCATATACACCAATTTTATTTTAATATTAAAAAACTGATTTTTTTTCAGGATTTGTTTTTTTGAATTTTTTTCTTTTGAGAAAAAAAATGTCCGACAAAAAAGGTTTTTTTTTGGAAAAAAATGTGTTTATTTTTTCGGAAAAAAAAATGTGTTTTATTTGGGAAAAAATGTTTTTTTTTCGGAAAAAAAAAATCCGATATTTTTTTGTTTTTTTTTTCGGATTATTTTTTTGGAAAAGTTATTATGAATTTTTTTTTCTGAAAAATCTTGATTTTTTTTCCCAGGAAAAATATTTTGGGAAAACAAATTTTATGTATGAGTTTTTGTTTTAATCTTAGCCTTTAATTTGATTTTAATCTAATGGTTGAGATTGTGCCTCAATGGGTGCGGCGAGTTGAGCTACCTCAAAGGATCCTATATCTATCTATCTATCTATATATATATATATATATATGTTATCAATAAAGTATTAAGTCATTTGATTGACAAAGACACTTTGGAATTGTTTCATTACCTAAAAGTATAAAGCATATTGGTTTCAAATGGTTATTTGTTACCAAGACAGACTCATTCGGTAATGAGACGGTAAGGTTTGTCTTGTCAATAATGACTATAAAGACAGTTGGCATATCCTATTTCTATATATATATATATGTATGTAAGATATAAGCTTGAATGAATGATTAGATTAATGAATGAGCAAGTATAAAATACACCTTGAGTAATAATCAGCTAACTATATATGAACAAGCCGTAACCTAGTATCTATACAGTTATATTGTTGCCTAAATACAAAGGATTGAAGTATCTACAAATATGGAGAGAATAACAGTATTATCCTGTATCGTTATCTTCAGTATCTTTATCTCCAATATGCTTCCTCAAGGAGGACGTTTCACAGGAAATGTCGATCTTGGACAGAAGTGGTACGAACTGAGGCCGGGGAAGTGGTTTTGTTAAAGCATCCGCAAGTTGGTCTTCAGCTATAATTTGGATTGCGTCCAAATAATTTAGTGAAGGGAGAGGTGTTATGAAGATTTTTAGTGGGCATGCGATTAATTAAGTAGATTGCAATAGTAAAGGCGTAGGACCAATAAGTGGTAGGCATGTGGGCATGTGTAAGAAGAGCAAGGCCGATCTCGACTATGTGACGATAACGTCGTTCAGCGAGACTGTTGTGCTCGGGTGTGTGAGGAGGTGAAGTGAGGTGAGTGATTCCATCAAAAGTAATGGACGGAGTCAATTTGAGGTATTCCTTTCCATCGTCGGAAAAAATTTGAACAATCGGTAATTGAAAATATTTTTCGACAGGTGCGCGGAAGCGATTAAAAATAGGTGAGGTGTCAGATTTTTGTTTTAAAGGATAAATCCACGTGTATCGTGTAAAATGATCGACAAAGACGATAAAATATTTAAAACCATCAATAGAAAGTAAGGGAGAGGTCCAGACATCGGAGTAAACTAATTCTAGAGGTTTGGTGGTATTTAGAGTATTAATAGCAAACGGTAGTTTGTGACTTTTATGCGTCGAACACGCGTTACAATGCGACACTTTATTGGAAATTTTTAAATTGGCTAACTTAGATATAGTATTAATAATAGGAGACGAGGGATGACCGAGCTTGTGATGCCATATATGAGAAGGGGCCGAGGTGATCACGTGAGCCGCAGGGGGGAAGCTCGGTTGCATCCATTCGTAAAAGCCTTTGTTAAGTCCACCTCGAAGAAGCTCCTGTCCCGTCAACCGGTCCTGTAAAACACAAGAGTCATGAGTAAAATTAGCGACTGCATTATTGTCACGACAAAATTGAGACACGGAAATTATATTTTTGGAAATAAGGGGGGCATGAAGAATATTATTAAATTGAATAGGAGAATGAGTAGGAAGAGATATAGAAAAGGAACCAATGTTTGTGATATGAAGGGGAGACCCGTCACCCACTAATAGATCATCGGACCCGTCGTTGGGGGCGTGAAGAGCAAGGTTGTGTAAGTCATTAGTAATGTGGTGGGTTGCTCCGCTGTCAATAATCCACGGAGCATTAGAGGGGGCCGCAGCAACGAGATTGGCACGAGGCTGATTTTGGCTAGTTGAGTGAGCAGGGGTAGGACGGAGTGGGACAACTATGTTAGGGTGAAGAGTTTTGAAAGAAGTTCAGTTTCGGAGGTAGTGTCCTTGGGTGTGACACCATTGACACTTGCCCTTGAAAGGGGACAAGTTGGTGTCGGTAGGGGTGGGAAGGAGACCGGGTTCAGTGGAGGGGCGAGGAGGCTGGCAAGATTGGCGGGTGTACACGACATGAGCCGAGGCAGGGGTATGGATGGGGTGGGTGTTAGTGGAGTGTTTGAGTGATAAATCGAATTGGATGAGGTGTTCGTGGAGTGCATCGAAGGTTATGACAGTGTTCCGGTGTTTTACAGCCTCAATAAGCGTGTAGTATTTAGCATAATCAAGCCCACGGAGAATCTTGGCTATGACATCTTCATTGTCCATGGGTTTCCCAAGATTGGCCAAGTCATCCACACATGACCGAATTTCCTGCATGTATTCAGAAGCTGTAAGGTCGCCTTTAGAGATAGAGTCAAGACGATCCTTAATTTGCATTATGTGTCCCCTGGACGGATTTGCATAGGTGGTACGAAGGGAAGTCCAGATCTCCGCTGAGTTGGAGCAGGAGTTAAGGAAAGGAACAATAGTAGCGGAAACAAAGCTACGGAGGGCCGCACTGAGTAGTGCGTCTTGACGGACCCAGGTTAAGTAGGCTAGGTTGGTGACGGTAGTGGATTTTTCATCCTTGTCAATGCTAGTGACAGTTTTGGCAGGGCATGGGTACGTCCCATCTAAGTACTTTATGAGATCGAACCCAAAGAGGAGATCCGATAGTTGACGAGCCCATCCACGATAGGTCATGGGAGTGAGCTTGTCAGTGCTGGCAAGATCGACGGCGATGAAAGGTGTTGTGGTGTCGTGAGGGTTGGTGAAGATGATGGTTGATCTTGTCATGGTGGCGCAAGGGTAATTGGGTCGATGATTTATTTTTAGGGTTGGAGCGTTTATGGCTCTGATACCATGTAAGATATAAGCTTGAATGAATGATTAGATTAATGAATGAGCAAGTATAAATACACCTTGAGTAATAATCAGCTAACTATGAACAAGCCGTAACCTAGTATCTATACAGTTATACTGTTGCCTAAATACAAAGGATTGCAGTATCTACAAATATGGAGAGAATAATAGTATTATCCTGTATCGTTATCTTCAGTATCCTTATCTCCAATAATATATATATATGTTCCGGTCACGGAAACAATTCACCCGGCCTAGGATCCGGGTTGAACAATCGGATTAACGGTGAACAATTGATCGTTTGATTTCCCTTGGTCTCCCCTTTCTCCTACTCCTTGGATCGGACCTTCCCGGCGGAAATGGCCTGCTCCCTGCACAATGAACGCACAGGGCCTCGGAGGTTGTCCGAGGAAACCCTCTCCGATGCCTAAGTCAGTCCGTGAAATGCCTTTACGAACCTGGCTCGTGAGGAACTAGGCGGCGTTTTTAGGAGTAAGAGTCTAGAGAGAGAAAATCCAACCCCCTTCATGTGGGAAATGAGGAGGTATTTATACCTTCCCACAAGAGAGAGAAGTGGGAGAGGAATGGTTGGATAGAGAAGTGACAAGTGGCGGCTTCTCATCCATCCATTCCTAATTACCTTAGGCAAAATGACGAGAGGGCCCCTGGGGGTTCTGACCCTGTTGGCCAGGGATTTTCCCAGGGCAGACAGTCTTCTGGCAGGGGGGCTGCCAAGTCTCGACAGGCTGGGTTGGCCTATGCTCCCAGCAGCTGACGGCCACCCTTAGCGTTTTATGCTTCCTGATTCAATTTCCTGCTAGGGACTGATCCTTCAACTCTTTGACAGGGACCGTCTCAGGGCTTGCCTAGCAGGCGGCTACTCGACAGGCGGCCGACCCCAATCAATTGGCCCTCGTCAGCAGAGGGAAAGTAGGGCTTCCCTTCTGCTGGCGACCCTTGCTTGGTGGGAGGTTGACTTCTATGTCTGTTGCAGCATTTAATGTTTCGCACCTTCCCAAGGAACTTTGCACTGCTCATGTCAGGTATGCAAAGAGGTGAGAGCGTTTTTGTAATGATTGCACTTCTCTTCTGGGCGGATTTTGGGGAACCGTGAAGAGTTCCTGATTGGTGGCTCTCCTCCCAGGGTGGTTGGAGCGTTCATTAATGCCGCGCTTTCTTTTGTATAAAATCCTCAGTTTCCTTCATCATTTGTGTTTCAACCCATCTCCAATCTTTCCATTTTCTTTGTCTTAAACATGGCTTGGATCAAGAAAAGCGTAACTCGCCATGGAGTCAAACATGTTTCCTTCATCTTTAGAGGGTTTTGGAGGCTCCGATATGCTCGGGCCGCTTATTTAGCTGTTCGCCGGAGTCGCTGTTCACGACTTCACTTCCGCCGGAGGGGTCAGAAGGCCTCCGTTAGGATGGGCAAACGCCCTAGGAGGTCCTCGCCTCCTGCTGCGCCTAGGTTTAGGCGCTGCTCCCAGGGAGGGGGCTGTTATGATAGGGGATGCCATGAGTGCTTTCCATGGCTGCACCCTGAACAATTTGGCCCCAACTCTGACACCGATCCCTCCTTGGCGTCGGGTCCCTCTTCGCCTGTGAAGAAGACAGGCTGTCGCACCTGCGACGAGTCCCGAGCTGTTCCCTTTGGAAGGGACTGGGAAGACAGCAGCCATGACTCTGATGACAGCGAGGGTCTTGGCTGCCTGAGCGACAGGGATGGAGACGGGGCCTCTGATGACCCTTTTCAGGGTTCCCCAAGTTGGGACTGGGGTTCGGCTCTCGGGAGTCCAGGCAGCCCTGGGGATTATTCCCCAGATTTGGGGGATGACTAGGCCTGCGTGGCAGGGCTTTTGATTTCTGTCAGGCCGGAACTTTTTGGGCCTTGTGTATTTTTCTTTCATATCCGTCCCTTCGATGTAGCTTTCCTTTGTAAGGTTTTAATGAAATGAATATTTTGTGTATTTGAATTTTTAATATGAGTTATTATTATTATTATTTATTTTATTTTTTTTAATGAGGTCGTTGATTGACCTTTCTCTCTGACGTTTCTGTTTATCGAGGCTCTTTTTTGAAAAAGGTGACCAGTTGGTGTTCAGTATGTGACACGTGGACGATCCTCGAAGGTTTTGTCAGGGGATTCGCCTTTCGAACTTCTTTGGGCTTTATATAAACCCTTCTCTCCCTCCATTCTCTTCTTTTACTCTTCTTGATACCTTACACCCCATAACACTTCTTGAGTCTCCTTCATTGGCCGAGCGTTTTCTTTTCGAGGAGCAAGGAACACTTCTTGTCGCTGTCTCCGGCAACTTCACCGGCGTCCTTAGGTTAGAACTTTCGAATCTCTCGCCTCTTTTCTTTCCCTCCATAGCCTAAATGTCGCGAGTCCGTCCCCTTTCCCTTGATTCTTTGCTCAGGAGAACTAGCGGCGGCGACGGTAGCCGTCATGACGTTGCTTCTTCCTCCGGGGTTGGCCCCAGGGAGGAAGACGATCATCACAGGGGAGAGGGTGTTGAGTCACCCGAGCCTGCTCCCTTTGATGTGATTGATTCTGATGACGAGGCCCTGGAGGTGGACCCTGCCAGGGTGGTCGGTCCCCTTATCCGCAGGGAGAGAGGGAGGACCTACTTTTTGGACAAAGAAAAATATGTGGTTCCCTTACAGACCTATCCCGAGGCTAAGAATAGGGACCTGATCTTGGAATGTAACGCGGCTGAGGCCATTGAACAGTTTTATAATTTTGGGGAGGGGTACACAGTGGTAGTCCCTGGGGAAAAAGACACAGTGTGTTGTCCCCCAGAAGGGTGTATAGCTGTCTTCCATAAGGCCCTAGAATTCGGCCTGCGATTCCCGTTGCATCCCTTCCTGGAGGAAACTTTCAGGAGGATGAACGTTGCTATCGCTCAGCTAACTGCAACGGCCATTAGAGCATTAGTGGCCTACACCTGGACCTGCCTTTTCCATGGCGAGGGGCCTTATATTGACGCCCTTCGCTTTATGGTTGGCCTCCAAATGGTGTCTTCATCTGGGGGGGATGGCTCCCCTGGTTACTGGTCTTTGCTGAGACAGAAAAAGTACGCCTTGGTCTGGCCGGCCATGAGCAGTCTCAAAGACTGGAAAAACAATTTCATATATGTCCATAGTGCGTCGGGGTGGAAAATTCCTAGACATTTTAGGAACCATGTCCATACCCGCATGGAGACGCGTGAGGAGTATCACCCTCGCATTGGGGGGAAGGCTCTGGAAGTCAGGCTGAGCGAGAAGGAGAAGATTTTGATAAAAAAGTTTGAGATTGTGGCGGATAAACATGGGAACTTTGGCCCTGTTTTCTGGCTCCCTCATGCGGAGCTCATCACGACAGACGAGTACTTGCTTCCCGTGGGCCTGATTCCTGGCCTTGAAGGTAGTTCTAGGGTTTTCTTGTTGTCACGATTTTCCAGGGATTTTATTTCTCCCTGCCTTTTAGATGACCGCCTTTCCTTTCCTGCAGATTCCTACACTTGGCGCTGGACCAAGAAGCAGGTCAGAAGGCTAGGTTTGAGCGAGGAGTTGCACGTTCTTTCAAAGCGTCCTTCCCTTCCTGCAAATTTTAGGAAAGGAAGTAAAGCCCTCATGAAGCTCGTGAAAGATTTTGCCGCTGGTCGAAGATTACCTCTCCCCCCCGGCTGCCTTCGTCGAAGCCGGCGACTCCTACCCCTAGCATTCATGAGGGGGAAGCGGAGGTTACTTCAGGAGCTACTCCTTCCCCCAGCCAAAAACAGGGCGCTTCTCCGGCTGGCCCTCGGATCTCGCAGGGAACGCAGCCTGGAGACTCCGAGGGGACTGGGGAAAGTGTTCCCTTGGAAACGAGGAGGAAAAGGGAGAGGGAGCCTCCTAGTGCTGACGTGGTGGACCTGGAGGCGGATGTCTCTACCCCTGAGGCGAAACGCCCTGCACGTGAGCCCTCTAGCATTCCCTTCCCAGAGGAAAATGTGGAGTTCCACTACACGGCTGGTGATAGTGTGGATGTATCGGGCCTGCTTTCTGACTCCGGAACTGTCTTGGCCGACCGCCTTACAAAGATGGTGACTTCCACTTCTCATCAAGTGCTTCAATATATCCAACGTACCTCCAAGGTTATGCTGGCATCCGCGGAGCTGGCGGCTCTCAGCCGCCTGAGTGATGAGGAGCTAACATTTACCCCTGGGGCTCCTCCTCCCGACCGCCTGGCCATGATAGAAAGGGACGTCTCCTTGATAAGCTCTTTGAAAGATAAAATGACAAGGCAAGAGGGGGAGTTGGAGGAGGCCAAGAAGCAGGCTGATCAATGGAGGCTGCAGGGGGAAATGGCTGTGAAGGAGGTTTCCAAGCTAGAGGCCGATCTGAAGGAGAGCCGACAGTCGTTGGACCGAGCCAATCTATCTTTGGCCGAGATGGGGCACTTGAAGGGGAGAGTGACTGACCTGGAGGAGCAGCTGTCAAAGGCCAAGTCGGCTTTTGAACAGGCTAAAGGGGAATGGACGAAAGAGAAAGAGACCCTGGCTGAAGAGACTGAGGCTGCAGTGGATGCCAGCTTTGCGAGTGGTGCTAACTCTTCTCTGGAGCAGGTAATGGAGGTGATTGGGGAGATGTTCCCCACCTTTGATGAGGACTCCTTCCGGAGTCTCTATGCCGCTAAGAATGAAGCTCGGGTGACCAGGCAGCCTGAGGCAGATGCTGATGCTCACCAGGATGCTACGTGATGCTCCTCTTTCCATATAAAAGCTTTTATCTTTCCATGCTGAGCCGGTTTTTATGGCTATTTTATTTGTAATATTCGCCACTTTGCTTTTTCTTCTTTAGCCTTTGTAAAGATCTTTCCACCCTTCGTGGATTTCGTTTTGTGGGATATTTCTTTCTTCTTTTCATGGCAAACTGTTTTGAAATTCGGGGATCCTTCTTTTGTTTGTTTGGTTACGCCTGTTTACCGTTTGTCCCTGAACTTTGTGTCTGCCCTCCTGGGGGTTCCTTGTAGTTTTCTTTTTATTTTTATACAAGGTTGGGGGGCCTGCCCCCAGTCCTTGTTAGCCTGGCCTATCCCTGGCTTTTCGTTCAAAGTCCAAGGGGCCTGCTCCCTGCTTGTCCAGAGGTAAGCAGGGTAGCTTTTGCGTTTTTTATACAAGGTTGAGGGGCCTGCCCCCAGTCCTTGTTAGTACGGCCTGTCCCTGGCTTTTCGTTCAAAGTCCAGGGGGCCTGCCCCCTGCTTGCCCGGAGGTAAGCAGGGTAGCTTTTGCGTTTTTTATACAAGGTTGGGGGGCCTGCCCCCAGTCCTTGTTAGCCTGGCCTGTCCCTGGCTTTTCGTTCAAAGTCCAGGGGGCCTGCCCCCTGCTTGCCCAGAGGTAAGCAGGTTAGTTTTTGCGTTTTTTATACAAGGTTGGGGGGCCTGCCCCCAGTCCTTGTTAGCCTGGCCTGTCCCTGGCTTTTCGTTCAAAGTCCAGGGGGCCTGCCCCCTGCTTGCCCAGAGGTAAGCAGGGTAGCTTTTGCGTTTTTTATACAAGGTTGGGGGGCCTGCCCCCAGTCCTTGTTAGTACGGCCTGTCCCCTGCTTGCCCAGGGGTAAGTGGGGTGGCCTCTGATTTGCGTTGGGGGGTTCACTTTACCCAATTTCGGCAACAGGGGGGCCTCCCCCTATTGCCCCCTGCTCGTTTGTGTGTGAAAGACGCGAGTGTGAACAGGCAACGAGTATAAATCTGTATCTTCTCATTTCTTAAAAATTCTTTTTTTGACATTTGGGATGGTCGGAGCCGTCGACATTTTTGACCGTCCTCCGCCTTTTTAGTAAAAGTAAAAACTGCCTGTACTCTCGTTCAGACGTAATATTTCTTTAGTGTGTCTGCATTCCAGTGAGCGCTTAGCTCTTGTCCCTCCAGATTGGCTATCTTGTATGTGCCTGGCCCCAGAACCTGAGTCACTTGGTATGGGCCCTCCCAATTGGCACTCAGCTTTCCATGTTCTCTTGACTTCCCAATCGCCTGTGTCTTTCTCAGAACCAGCTCGCCCATCTGAAAACTCCTCTGTTGCACCTTGCTGTTGAAGGTTTTCCTCATTCGCTGCTGGTAGGCAGCGATGTTGGTACTGGCTTCCTCCCTTAGCTCATTTACCAGGTCTAAGGCTTCAACCATTGCAGCTTCGTTTTCAGCCTGGTCGTACTGCAGGGAGCGCAGAGAGGGGATTCTTGCCTCAATTGGCAATAGCGCCTCTGCTCCATATACCAGACCAAATGGGGTTTGGCCCGTAGACTCTTTTTTGGTAGTTCGGATTGACCAGAGTATACTGGGGAGTTCGTCAGCCCACCTACCCTTGCAGTCATCCACCATTTTCTTCAGGCCGTTCAGGATTTGTTTGTTGGCTGCTTCCGCCTGTCCGTTGGTTTGAGGATGACAGACAGCTGAGTAGGCGACTGAAATGTTGTGGCTTTCCAGCCAGATTCTCAGTGGATCGTTATCGAATTGTCTGCCATGGTCAAATACCAACATCTTTGGTAGACCGAATCTGGTGATGACGTTTCGCCAGATCACCTTTCTGACCGCCGGTTCAGTGATATTGGGCACTGCTTCGGCCTCCACCCACTTGGTGAAGTAGTCTATGGCGACAATTAAGAATTTTCTGCCCCCTGTGGCCACCGCGAAGGGTCCCAGAATGTCCATCCCCCATTGAGCGAAGGGGATGGGGGATAGGATTGGCCTGAGCTCTTGGGCTGGGGCATGGATTGATGGGGCAAAGAGTTGGCATTTCCTGCATTTCTGGGTCAGGCTCTTGGCATCCGTCAGCATGGTAGGCCAGTAGTAGCCTGCCCTGAGGGCCTTGTGGGCCAGTGCTTTCCCACCAATGTGATGTCCACATATCCCTGAGTGGATATCCTCTAATACCTCGGCGGCCTGATCCGCCCGCAGACATTTGAGCAGCGGATGAGTAAAAGACTTCTTGTAAAGCTCTTCATTAATGAGTATGAACCAGGCTGCTTTAGCCTGCGTCTTCCTTTTTTGTAATGAATCTGATGGTAAGATACCATGTTTCTTGTACTGGATGAAGGGAGTCATCCAGCTTTCTGGCTCTTCTTCCACAGTATTAACCGCCTGACAGGGGTTAGTGGATTTCTCGTGCAAAACGTCGACCCATACTGATCTTCGGATGTCCTGCAGACTGGAGCTTGCCAGTTTCGACAGAGCGTCTGCTCTGTTGTTCTGGGATCGGAGGATCTGTTTGACCTCGTAAGATTTTAGGCCGGATAACTCTCCCTTCACCATCTCCGGGTATGCGGCCATTGCTTGGTCCCTTGCTTCGTATTCTCCATTGATTTGGTTGGCGATGAGCTGGGAGTCTGTCGCCAGGACAATTCGCTCCGCTCCTGCGGCTTTAGCTAGCCTGACGCCTGCGAGTACTGCTTCGTACTCTGCTTCATTGTTTGATGCTGGGAAAACAAATCTGAGAGCATGCTCAAAATCAGTTCCTCCTGGGCTGGTTAGCACGACGCCTGCGCCTGCGCCATTGGCTGTTGAGGATCCGTCAGTATACACGATCCATTCCTGGGCAGGGGCTTCTTCCTCCCCTGAATGGGAGCACTCAGCCAGAAAATCTGCCAAGGCCTGGGCCTTGATGGCCGTTCTCGGCTGGTAAGATATACCTAGCCCACTCAGCTCAATTGCCCACTTCAACAATCTCCCTGATTTTTCGAATTTTTCCAGCACCTTTTCCAGGGGTTGGTCGGTGAGGACTACGACTGGATGCGCGTCAAAGTAAGGTCTGAGCTTCCTGGCAGCAACTATGACCGCGTAGGCGGCTTTTTCGACCATCGGGTAATTCTTCTCGGCTGCCCCCAGTGCATGACTTACAAAGTATATAGGCTGCTGGGCGCCTGCCTCTTCTCGTAGGATGACTGCGCTGACCGTTATATTGGTTACTGCAATGTAGAGGAAAAGCTTTTCTCCTGCTACTGGCCTAGCCAGGGTGGGGAGCTTCTTAAGATGGTCCTTTAGTTGCTCAAAGGCCTCTTTCTGCTCGTTTTCCCACTTGAACTGTTTGTTTCCTTTCAGTATTTTGAAGAAAGGAGTGGCCTTGTCCGCTGATCGGGCGACGAACCGTGCTAAGGCGGCCATGCGGCCCGTCATCAGGCGCTGGATGTCTCTAATGGTCTTGGGCTCAGGGAGGTCTAGAACTGCCTGAATTTTTTCAGGGTTGGCATCTATACCCCGAGAACTGACCAAGAACCCCAGGAATTTTCCGGAGCGGACTCCAAACGTTCACTTTTTCGGATTTAGTTTCATTTTGTAAGCGCGCAGGTTTCCTGCAAGTCTATCAGGTGTTCTCTGTCTTCTCTGCTTTTTACGATGGCGTCGTCAACGTAAGCCTCGATGTTTCTGCCTTTTTGTTTCTCAAACACTTTATCAACCAGTCGCTGGTACGTGGCCCCTGCATTTTTGAGCCCGAATGGCATCATCTTGTACATGTAGGTGCCCGAACTAGTGATGAACGCACACTTCACCCTGTCCGGCTGCCACAAATATACTTGATGATACCCTGAAAAGGCGTCTAGGAAGCTCAGCATGGTATAACCACTGGTGGCATCCACTAGTTGATCGATTCGGGGGAGCGGATAGCAGTCTTTCGGGCAGGCCTTGTTCAGGTTTGTAAAGTCGACGCACATTCTCCATGCGCCTGACGATTTTTTGACCATGACAACGTTTGCCAGCCATTCTGGGTAGTCGCAGACTTCAATAAAGTCTGCTTTCAAGAGTTTGTCAATTTCTTCCTTGATTGCTGCGTCTTTTTCCGCGGACATGTTTCGTTTCTTCTGTTTTACAGGGCGAGCATCCATGCTTACATTCAGCTTGTGAACGATGCATGATGGATCAACGCCGGGCATCTCGTCTGCAGAATAGGCAAATACGTCTTTGTTCTCTTTCAGTAGTTTGACCAGTTCGGCCTGGTAGGATTCCTCTAGGCCTGCTCCTACCAGGACCTGTCTTCCTGGCTCCAAGTCCACCAGCATACTTTCGCCCCCTGGTTCCAGGCGGTCGGGCGCCGGGTGCTCGACTGGGACTTCGCCTTCTCTGCAGGGGGAACTGTCAGCTTTTCTTTTCCCTTTTCTCTCTTTCTCGTGCTCTTGCAGGGCCACGGAGTAGCATTGTCTGGCTGACTCCTGGTCCCCGCGTACCTTTCCTTCCAGCCCGAAGTCAGTGACATACGCGATGGTGAGAGCCCTGATGGAGATGGCCGCTTCGATTTCGTCCAGAGTGGCCCTGCCAATCAGGGCGTTGTAGGCAGATCTCGCGTCTACAACAACAAAGGTTGCCCTGACATTCCTGGCCGTAGAGCCTTCCCCGAAGGTTACAGGCAAGTCGATGACTCCCATGGGCAGCACGCCTGCCCCGCTGAATCCATACAGTGATCCGGGAGTAGGTCGTAGGTGCCTTTTTTCCAGGCCCATCTTTTCGAAGGCGTCCTTGTACAATAGATTTGTGTATGCCCCTGTGTCTACCATACACCTCCGCACAATGTGGTTGCTGATCTCTAGAGACAGCACCAAAGGGTCACTGTGCGGGTATATTACGCGCCCTGCATCATCAGGGGTGATGCTTAATGTCACCCCCCTTGGACTCCCTGCTTTCTCGGCATAGCAGATCTGGTTCTTTAACTCGCGCATTTGTCTTTTTTGGCCTCTTCGACTGAGCTGGCCTTCTGTCCCCCCTGAAATTACATGGATCACCATGCGGTTCTGCACCGACCCCTCGGGTTTTTCGGACACTTCCTTCTGAGACTTATTTTTAGCCGCATAGTTGGCTAACCATCCGTTCCTGATTAACTTCTCGATTTCGTCTTTCAGGTGACGGCATTCCTCGGTGGTATGGCCTATACAGTCGTGGAAGGTGCAGAACTTCTTGGGGTCTCCTTTTGGGCTGCGAGGTTTGTTTGGGCGGTTCCATTTAGCAGTTTCTTTTTCCAGTTCGAAGATCTCTGCCCTGGATTTGTTCAGAGCAGTGTAACTGTCGAATCTGGGCTGGTAGACTGTGCGCTCCTTCTTGGGAGTATCTCCTTCTTCCCTTTGCTTGCCCGGCTCACTTCTGCCCCTTCCACCCTGCGGTCCCCCTTGAGGCTTTGTTTGGCCTGCAGGGGTATCCGTCAGGCCGTGGAACTCCTCTTGCAGGATGAACCCTTCCGCAATCTTCCTGGCCATGGCCAAGGTTTCTGGCTGGGCCCTGATCATCTGGTTTTTCATTTCCCCTGGAAGTAGGGAGATTGTCAGGGCGTAGGCGGCAGTGGAATCATCGATCTCCCTGACCTGTTGGTAGGATAGATCAAACCTTCTCATGTATTCTCTCACACTCTCACCCTTTTTCTGTTTCAGGGTCATGAGATCGAAACGGGTAAGGCGTCTCCTCTTATTTCCGGCATACTGTTCGAGAAAAATTTCAGCCAACTCTATGAAGAACCTGACTGACCCCTGGCGGAGGTCTCTGAACCATCCCTGCGCGAGCCCTACCAGGGTGGTTGGGAAAACTTTGCACCAGATGGCATCATCTACGTCATACATGCCCATGTGGCTTTCAAAGGCTGCCAGGTGGTCTTCAGGGTCTGTCGTCCCGTCAAATTTGATGGTTGGCATTTTGATTTTTGGAATGGGGTACTCTTGTACCTCAGGGTGTAGCGGGGTTTTTGTGGGCCTGCCCACCAGTCGTGACCTGCTTTCCCCAGACTGGTTACCGTGAGAATCCCATTGTTTATGGGTCGGTTTCCTCGCACTAGGGGAGCGGTGCCTTGGTGGTGGCCTGCTTGCTGCTTCATCCTCTGTTTCCGGGGAGACCTGCCTGGGCCTCTTCCTCTGAGAGTGGCAGAGGTTTTCACCCTGATGGTGCCTGGACTCGAGCGGTTGTCCCCGGTTGAGCCGGGATTGCAGGCTTTGGGATAAGCCGGGGGCCGACTGTTCCTTGGCTGCAAGTGTTAGCCTGGAGAAAACTCCGCCCGGCCTTTCCCCTAAGCGTTTCGACATGGGCTCCCTGGGCCTCATTCGCTCTTGTAATCCTTGGGATAAGCCTCCCTGTCCTCCAGACGCTGACTCTGTTGTATGAATGGAGAACGCCTGCTGGACAGGTGGCTCTGGATTGCCGGTAGTGATGCGCCCTTGCACGTGCGTATACACTTGGGCTGTTCTTCTTGCTTTTCTCTGAGCATTTCTGGCGGCGGTCCGCCTCGTGCCCCCGGCCTCGTCCCTGCTGACTGGGGATGGTTGCCTGGGAGCCGATGCGACCCTGCCTACCAAGTCCTCAGGTGTGAATTCCTGATTCAGCATCGCAGAGAAGAACGCGGCCGCCTGTGCCATCTGAGCTGGGGTCAAATTGAGAGCACGTCCTGGGTGTGTCCCCAACTCAGGTGTCACAGCGGTGTTGGACCCACCGAGGGGATTGGTTCCCTCCACCCCTAGGATCGTGGCAGGAGGGACCCTTTCCGACTGCGGCATACCATACAGGGGGGTCACCGGTGGGACCGTCGGACCCGCTCCTGTACTGGCATCAACGATTTCTGGCATGACTGTGTTTAGTTTTGTGATTATGAGTGGTTGATTTTAGTGGGTAACTCGTGAGCACAACCGTAAGGTTCCCCACAGACGGCGCCAAATTGTTCCGGTCACGGAAACAATTCACCCGGCCTAGGATCCGGGTTGAACAATCGGATTAACGGTGAACAATTGATCGTTTGATTTCCCTTGGTCTCCCCTTTCTCCTACTCCTTGGATCGGACCTTCCCGGCGGAAATGGCCTGCTCCCTGCACAATGAACGCACAGGGCCTCGGAGGTTGTCCGAGGAAACCCTCTCCGATGCCTAAGTCAGTCCGTGAAATGCCTTTACGAACCTGGCTCGTGAGGAACTAGGCGGCGTTTTTAGGAGTAAGAGTCTAGAGAGAGAAAATTCAACCCCCTTCATGTGGGAAATGAGGAGGTATTTATACCTTCCCACAAGAGAGAGAAGTGGGAGAGGAATGGTTGGATAGAGAAGTGACAAGTGGCGGCTTCTCATCCATCCATTCCTAATTACCTTAGGCAAAATGACGAGAAGGCCCCTGGGGGTTCTGACCCTGTTGGCCAGGGATTTTCCCAGGGCAGACAGTCTTCTGGCAGGGGGGCTGCCAAGTCTCGACAGGCTGGGTTGGCCTATGCTCCCAGCAGCTGACGGCCACCCTTAGCGTTTTATGCTTCCTGTTTCAATTTCCTGCTAGGGACTGATCCTTCAACTCTTTGACAGGGACCGTCTCAGGGCTTGCCTAGCAGGCGGCTACTCGACAGGCGGCCGACCCCAATCAATATATATATGTATATACACATATATATATATATGTATGTATATAATATATATATATATATATATGTATGTATATATATATACATATATATATATATAGATGGGTTCTAATGAGTCCCTAAGTCCTCATCTCATCCGTTGGATGGTATGAGAACGGATGGACAAGACGCATCCTAATATTTTGTATTTTTACAAAAAAGAAGAAGGAAGTTTTAGTATCCTTAAATAACTTCCATGATTTTAGGAAACAATAACTCCCATAATCACATTCATTCCTCATTCATTCATTCACGTTACAGGTTCATCAAAACCTTAAAAAAAACACTCCCATCGATCATCACGTTCATTCATTCATTCAATCAAATCTGTGCTCGAAATTCCGTTACTATGAATTCAATGATCGCGACATCTTCATTAACTCTTGATAAGCAATTCATCGAGTATAACAATGGTGGGTTTCGATATTGCTTTCATGTTTTGCGTCAATTTTTATTCATTATCTTGATTAATTTGCGTCAATTTGTGTTCATGTTTTGCGTCAATTTTCATGTTGATATTATAAACTTAAGTAAATTATCCCACATCGAGAAATTATACCCATATTATAAATAAGATTAACCATTCATCCTTAGATATCATCAAAAAAAAATTAATCTAAAAAAAAGTTCTTAATAAGATTACAAATAAAGTTCAATTAAAATGATCACATATCGAAAAATTATAGTGATAGAATTCTACGTAATCTTTTGTTCTTAGATATTAACCAACAATCTTTTGAGACTTAAAAAAAAGTTCCTAAGACTAAGATTATATAGTTAAAGTATAATTATCCCGCATCGAAAAATTAAGATGGGGTGAAGAAATTCTATATATTATAAATAAGAGTAATCATTTGTCTATAAAAAAGAGTTCTTAATTAGACCATATGCAAACTTAAATAAACTTAAGTAAAATTATCCCACATCGAAAAA
The DNA here is from genome assembly GCA_958450325.1 of Agrostemma githago. Lineage (NCBI taxonomy): Eukaryota > Viridiplantae > Streptophyta > Magnoliopsida > Caryophyllales > Caryophyllaceae > Agrostemma > Agrostemma githago. The sequence continues at coordinate 21,690,708 of OY288240.1, read as the reverse complement.
TTACAATAAGGTGATTTTTTTTAATTATATAAATAAGAGTAATCATTCATTCAAAATATATAATAAGATGATCAAATTCGATTTAATAAAAAAAGTGTAATCGTCTGTCCTTAACTTATATATAAAAACAAACTCTTTTGAGTTTTAAAAATAGCTCCTAAAACTATAAACTTAATTAAGTAAATTGTACCACATTGAAAAATTATGATGAGGTGATAGAATTCTATGTCATAAATAAGTAATCTTTTGAGTCTTAAAAAACTTTTAAAAAGACTACAAACCTAAAAGGATCCCACATCAAAAAAATTGAAATAAGGTGATGGTTCTATATTATAAATAAGATTAATCGTGCGTTTTTCTGGGTCTTAAAAGTAGGTCTTAAACTATAAACCTTAAGTAATTATCTTGCATCGGAAAATTATAATGAGGTGATAGAATCTTATATTATAAATAAGACTAATCTTTCGTTCTTATATATCGATCAAAAAATTCATTCGTTCTTAGATATAAATCAAAAAAAACTTTTAGTCTTAAAAATCTCTTAATAAAACTACAAACGTAAAATTATTTTCACATCGAAAAATTATAATAAGGTGGTAAAATTTTATATTATAAAAGTAATCATGTGTTCTTTGAGTTTTAAAATGAGTTCTTAAGACTATAAACTTATCTGAAATTAAGTTTGATTACCAATATCATGTGATCATCTTATTTATTATAATGATATAGTTTGATTAAGATTCTTATTTAACGAATGTACATCATCAATGTAATTAAGTTAACTAACTCGTGCAGCGCACGGGCTTTAATGTAGTAAATATTAAAAGTGAGTGAAAAGCTGAGGTGAAAGAGGCTTAAAACTTTGGTAAGTCTTACCATTGGAGATACCCTAGGTCGGCCAATACACAAGATTCTAGCAATTAATTAAGATTAGACCAGAACGCTGCAACCTAACTAGGGATGGCAACGGATCGGATCCGGACCGGATCCGCATGAATCCAGATCCAGATCCAGATCCGCACTCCTAGTAGCGGATCCGGATCCGGTCCGGATCTGACGGATCCCAAAAATGTAGATCCAGATCCGGATTCGCCGGATCTGGACTGGATCCGGATCGGATCCGCGGATCCAATTTCTTACTTAAATTCTACAAAAATTTTAATTAATACGTATTTGCGACCATATTAATTTTCATAATTTTACAAATAAAATTGAATATAAAGATTCATAATCAAAGATTAATAATCTAAAATAAAAGAGTCTTAGAAATAACCAAAAAACACAAATTAAAGTTCTAAGTTTTTTATTATTGTTAATTTTTTAATAAAACGGATTTGCGGATCCGGATCCGGATTTATTTATTAAGATCCAGATCCGGATCCGTTTAAAGATAGCGGATCCGGATCCATATCTAACGGATCTCAAAATTTAGGATCCATATCCGAACCGTGCGGACCGGATCTTGCGGATCCGGATCGGATCCCGGATCCGTTGCCATCCCTAAACCTAACCAAAACTACTATTAATTCAATGATCGATCCATGAATACAATTAAGTTCACCAAATAAAAATTAATAAACACGAATCAAATAGTCGAATAATGAATCTTATATAAATATCCAACAATTAATTAAGGGGACTACTTAACGTCGTCCGTCTATTTACTTAGTATCGTCCATAATTTATGAGTAAATTACCGATTTACCCTTTTTAAATTTACTAACCTAATTTAACTCAACTACTTATTAACCTAATTTACCCTACTATTTATCAACATCATTCTAATTACAACTTGGACAACAACAACACTTTACTGTCGAATTAATAAAACACTTATATTTTTTGATTATTCGTCGATTAACCCGGACATGTCGAACGCGGAAAATAGTTTTCGTTTTGATTTGAATTTGCCATATAACGAAAATAATTCAGACAACGACGTCATCGAGGTAAGTCTCGTTATTTTTGTCATCGTGAACGCAATTATGATTTGTATTATTTTTCGTATTAGACGTGACAAAAGAATTCGGCCCAGGTATTAATCGTAAAAGCTCGTACCCCGAATAACTAGCAAAATTACGAGAACGGGTTGAGTTTTAGAATTTCTAAGTCTCGGCCTGGGGACAGTCATAGAAAATCTAAGACTGAGCCCAGGTTCAGTCTTAGAATTTCTAAGTCTCAGCCTGGGTACAGTCTTAGAACAGCTAAGACTGAGCCCAGGTTGAGTCTTAGAATTTCTATGTCTCAGCTTGGGGACAGTCTTAGAACAGCTAAGACTGACCCCAGGTTGAGTCTTAGAATTTCTATGTCTCAGCCTGGGGACAGTCTTAGAACAGCTAAGACTGAGCCCAGGTTGAGTCTTAGAATTTCTATGTCTCAGCCTGGGGACAGTCTTAGAACAGCTAAGACTGAGCCAGGTTGAGTTTTAGAATTTCTAAGTATCTGGGTTTTTTATTCGGTTTTATGTGTATTTTTGTTTGTTTATTAGTATTTTCCGTAAGTATATGTTGAATTGTTTTGTCAAACATGCACATTAGGAATTATAATCGATATTGTAGTATCGTAATTTAAGTTACTATTTACTAATATTTTAGTTGGAGTCGGATTGAGCATAAGCTGTAAGAATTATGGGTCTAATACAATATATGTGGACAACATTATTTGGACATATTGTATTTATTAGCTATCATTAAAGTTGAGCCCAAATACGTGATCCGTTATAATACAGATAATATGGGCTTATTTAAGTCTTATAAAGTATGGGTCGGATACTATAATAGTGTAGAGACCCATTAGGGCTTTATGGGATATATGATGGACTTATCCACTAAAGGCGGCTAATATAGGTTACCAGGGTTTCATATCCCTCCCTATATATAGTCAGGGTTATGGTTCCTGACAGCACACTTTTGACCTAATCTCACATATATCCCATCGGTATGGAGAAACCCTAAAGGCGAGTGTGTCTGTTAGAAGATTATAATCGGGTGATTCCAATTCCACCTCCCTTCCCCAATTGAGTCAGGTACGCTTCTGCTATTCGGTCTATTCGGTACACCAATTAATTTAGTATGAAGTTTCAGTCTTGGGTCAGATTAATTCCAACAAGTGGTATCAGAGCCGTCTTCATATTGAATTATTTGGGTTGGATATATTTGATTTATTGGTTGTTTAGCTTTGATTTTTTGGAATCACATCATCCGTATGTAATTGGGTGGTGCACTTCCGCATTCTTTTTCCTGTTGAATTCAATTTCACTTAATTTGCATCATGTCAATTGTTGCCGTGTTTGTATTGCTGAGATTGATTTTATTGTGCCTGCTGCGTCATTGTTGCATCATCATATTCATATTGATTTTGATTAACGTGAGACCTTTGCCGCTTGACTCTATTTTGGGACTTCTTTTTCGGCTGATAAGTGTATTTGATTCACATTTATTATTGACCTCAATGGTTTTTCAGTGTAATACGTCGATTAAGTTGTATCGGTTAAGTAAAATTGGATTATTTATTTACCGTCATGAATACGTCTGTTCGTCAATTTTTCTTTACGGTTACAGTAAAGAATTATGTGATGTGATATTATGATTGATTATGTACGGAGTATATGTTTGGATTTTTTTTGTATGCAATCGATACAGCTATATAAGGATTAAAGAATTATGTTTAGGATAATAAGTTTCAGATTCTTATAACTGGCTATTCAGTTTGTCAGGTCTCTATTTTTAAATCGATTGCGTTCATTAATAATTTTGTTTGGCATTCAGTTTGCATAACGGTCTCATATGTATGATTATTATGGTATATTATGTTTTTATGACTGTATGATTTGGGATCTGTTTGGAATTTCGGTTGCGATTATTATCGCATATTTATAATTGACAAGTTGACTTGTATGATGAAAGAACTAATTTGGGTTATAATTTTCTTTTATCATTTAGGATTCAGTCACTTGTTAATTACGATTTGATTAAAAGAACTTGATTTCAGTTTCAATAATATTGGCTATTTGGTTTTTATAAGACGTCTAATATTTTGGATTGTTTGATCGAAACAATACGTTGCCAAAGTAACCTCTATTGCGTAGATTAGATAATTTAAATAATTAGACGATTGTGTGTGATTGAATTTCATGCGGGTAATGGTCGGCCCAAAGGAAGGCCATTATTTGGCCGAAATTCAATCATACTTGTGGTGATAAATATGTAACGGTTATTCGGTTCTCGTGTAGATGTTAAGTCGGCCCAAAGGAAGACTTGACATTTGACATGATCTTACTGTTAATATTTGATTACTACGCCAAGAGTACCACTTACAAGTCTAATTATCGTCCAAAGATGAGATTAGATGTTGTGCTGGGTATCTTGTTATGATGGGAATGCTAATATTCGAATCTGAAATACAAGTTAAGGGAGTGTTGTTAAGTTTATGACACTCATAAGGATTATGTCCATACAGTTTTTTTAATGGAGAGTAAATTCAAACATTTGGTTTTTAAGTTTGGTTGTATGTGTAATCATGCGGATAATGGTCGGCCCAAAGGAAGGCCATTATTTGGCCGAATACATATACAATTTTGGGTGATAAATATGTGACGATTATTCGGTATTTTCATGTGTATACTGAGTCGGCTCAAAGGAAGGCTTAGTATTCGACATGAGTTTATCGTCAATATTTGATCACGATTATTTAATTATAGTGTCAATGCTTAGTTAATAATTTATGCCCAACGGCTAAATGTTAAATTTGCAAAAACACTATAATGTTTGAATTTATTCAAAATATGAGAATATTGTTTTGTTCATCAAATTGACATTATTGTTAATTATATCTGTCATATTCAAGTTACATTTTCAATTCGGATGACGCCGTTTATTTAAATAAATGGTAAGAGAATGTAAATATTTATTTTGGGTCGTCATAATTTTAACACAGCATTAAGAATGTATGGTTGTCCTACTCATAAGGATGAAAATATCGTGTGGACTCACGTGTTTTTGTAGAGTAGAAATTTTAATGCACGTGTTTAATGATTGTTTAATGCGGCATTAAGGACATATTAAAAGGGCATCGTTTCTATTAAATAAGTTGCAAGTGTCCAACTCAAAGAATAACAAGACAATGGTAAAGTTATTGGTTGTTGGCTTGTTACAAGTATGAACACATAAGGAATATAGTACCAGTTTGTACGCCTCATTGCGTGTCAGTAAGGATACACTTCTCATTTAAGATTTGTCGTCTAAAGTTATTCATTATATCCAATTATGTTTTGTGGGTGGATTTGATTTTTCATTCACATAAGTACATTAATGCAAGTAGAATTAAGAATCTAAGATGTTGTATGTCAATTGGTGATGAAAGATTCATCTATTTTGGGAATGCCATCATCTGAGTTTGAGATAATCAGCTAATTTAGTTATCATTAATGACTTGTTGTATATTTGAATTTGAAAAATATTTTTGGTACTGCCTTTTGGTGGAGTTTAATTATTTTCGTTTGGTCAAATTTGGTTCATTGTCCAATGAGAAATAATTAGTTTTGTATTTTCCCAATTCAAATAATAGTAAATCTGTTATTTTTGATAATTTTACATAGCTTGAATTGAAATGTTTTTAAAGACTTGCATTAAAATCCAATGGATATAAATAATTAAGAACAATAATTTCTTTTCGGTATGACACATTAAAAGGATTATTAAAGTTTTGTGTCAAAATGAAATTATTGACCCTCCTATTTCGGATCATATTGAAGGGGTATAAAGACGAAAAGAGAAAATAGATATCAAAAGGACTTTGGATGTCTTATAATCGATATATGTGGATTTGTGAACTATTTGTGTTTTAAGTTGTATTAGTTCACATCACTATATTAATTTGTAGACAAAATTATGGCTTGATACTCATATCTCGATATTGAGAAGTTTTAAGTCCCTAGACGTTTTTATCACATATTTGACTGAGATATGTTGCTCGGTAAAGGATTAAAGATGTCAGTTGATCATAAGTGGAAACACTTTGATAATTTGACTATTTAGGATAAGAACGTTAAGGTTATTTCGGATAATTTCTAGAGAAGTTCGATCTTACATTAAATATCGCACCATATGAGGTCTGAATATGTATGGTGTATTATGTGTGCAAAGTAAGATCTTGGGACTTTGAATGAGTATGATTATTCACACTCTTTCTTAGATAACTGATCTAGAAGTAACTTTAGAATTGCAGCTTGATTTTTTTTTTGGATAAAGTTACAACAATATTATTGATTGATTAATTATAGTGTATTTAATTTATTTACACCTAAAGTATGTCCAACCAATTAAGAATATTTTTTCTAAGGTAATATAGTTGGATTTAAGAACAATTAATAATTATCTTGTTGTAAAACTTTATAAGGATTAAGGGTAATGTATAGAGTATTGATCCCACACGCAAGTTACTTTAAGACGGATAATATGGATTCATTGAGGTTATTGAGTTTGGGGGGAAGAAATGAGACTTTATGGAAATGATCCTGTGTCTCATTAGAAAGGATCGTAAGATCATTTTAGTAAAACAAACTCAAATACCTCAAGAACAATTGTTATTAAAGAAATTCACTAAGGAAAGAATGAATGCAGTTTCAGAAGATTACATTGTTTTCATGTCAGGACTGACATATTACAGTGTAATAACAAATTTATATATTGCATACATTCAAGAGTAAGACTTAGATGATGAAACGGTAGAGAAATATTCATTCAGCAATTTACCAAATCATTGAAAGTTCTAACTAATACATGTGAATTTATATATGTCATCAATAAAGTATAAGTCATTCGACAATAAAGACACTTTTGAATTGTTTCATTACCTAAAAGTGTAAATCATATTGGTTTCAAATGGAGTATTTGTTACCAAGACAGACTCATTCGGTAATGAGACAGTAAGGCTCGTCTTGTCAATAATGGCTATAAAGACAGATGATATATCCAGTTCTGGAGTTACATTGGATTAATGGTATAGATAGGTTTGTCAATGGTGACATTGATAAACTCATTATTGCAGATACCGAAAATCTTGACTCGATAGATTCAAGATAAAGTTTCTGCAAATTAAGGTTTATAATCCAATGAAAACTCAAATAAGGTTTTCCGTCGAAGAGTATATCAATCTACCATGATAGCATCATCATTTGGTTTTGTATGGATGTGGTACATGATTGTAGAGATAGCATCATCATTTGGTTTTGTATGTATGTGGTACATGATTGTAGATACTCAAGATTCAGTGGGAGTATGAAAATATATCAAGTTTTATACCCTTTCAGTAAATGAGACTAATTCAGTCTCATTGATGTCCTTAAAGAAACGTTCATATCCAGAAAGTACAGTTTACTTAAATCCATGTATTTCAGAAATTATTTCATGTGTTTAAGTAATAAGGTATAATTAAACTTATTTTGTACATGTTTGGATATTGTGTACATTCTATAGTTTAATTGACAGATATTAAGGAAATCAATAGGATATTGAGATCCACTAAGGGCAGCCAAATATTATTTGTCATTTATATTTGGAGCAAAACAATTTTATCATATAAAGGAGATCGAATCAGGTTGAGATCATTCGGTATTTCCACTCCTATTTGGTCATGCTTATTTGTCACAAGGCTGTAAATTAAGTTTGGTATTGAAAGACCATTTAAGTAATTTGTGACAAAATGATGGTTATTATAGTTTCAAATAATAATACAAGTGATGTGTTTTTATAGAAACGATTTAGAGTGAAGAACGTCTAAGATATGTTTGTATAAACTTCATTATTTGCGGATCCGCTTACTAAGGAATTACAACCCACGGTCTTTCTTGAGCATATTGCTTAAATGGGTGTTTCGGTTCTAAGGATATTCAGATTAAGTGGGAGTTTGTCACATTAGACACATATTGGTATACGGTTATTCAGTTCTGCAGAAATAAGGTTTACAGTTTTCAGTTTCACTCTGTCTTATCTGGTTGATCTCACTAAAGTTTAAGGTGGACCAGTTGGAAATATGCATATTTAGATCACATTTGGTTGCTGTTTCCATGCTACACTCCTATACTAGATTCATGTCGTTAGTCATGTTTGCATATGTGATCATTGATGGGTCCTGTTACGACAAACTGTGGCAAAGGCCGCTTTGGTTCTATGTACATATGATTAATGGACCGAATTGCATAAGACGGTTAGAATGTTTGATAGCACTATTGAGCTTACGGTTATAATGAATACAATTTTCAGTGTCCTACTTATACTAGTATATGACCCAAGTGGGAAATTGTAAGTGTGGACATGACATAGGTCCACCCCGACGCGGCCACGCGCGGGTTTTGGGGAGGCGAATGAATCTCCATGAGATGGTCAAATGGAAATTTAAATCGAAGTCGGAGTCGCCACCGAATTTTATGGTTATTCGGAACCGTTCGAGCCCACTCTATGTCGTAGTGGGCCGTGTACAAAATACGGCCCATTTCCGATGTCAGAGTTTATTGGGCTCGTCCCTTTTGCATATCGATATAGATGCCGACTGGAGCGGTTAATCGTATATTGAATGACTCTCGTTGCCAATGGTTTCGGACATCCGGAAACCACGGTTCTGAGTAAGGGGTGAGGGTACGTGTTGGGAAGTTCACTAAGAACACCCAACCCCGCCCGCACATTAGCGGCCTCTACTAGGATATCGAATGATGTTTTAATGCGCGCGTTAGTTGAACGATGAATGATATGCAAACATTGTTTTCCTAAGCATGTGAGGAATTGAATGGGTTGCTAAGTGGTTTAATGCATGAAAAATTAATTAACGTCAAAGTTGAATTTAACATGTGAGATTCGTTTTAGTATAATAAAACAAATGAAATAAAAAAGATGAATTTACTACAAAATGAACAAACGAGTTAGTATCGATTTATAAATAATAATAGCAAGAAATAAATATGCGAAATCGAGAAGAATCGAAATCTGAAAAATATTGTTGAAAAGACGTTGTTTTGTATAAGAAACGATGTTCGAAAAAATAAAAAAGAAACGAAATAAGTGTGTCGGGACAGCCGGCCACGCGACTCGCCCGGGATGCCGGCGGGTCGCGTGTCGGTCTGGTTTCGGACACGGTTTTCTGAAAATCCGATTTTTATTAAATCGCGTACGAATATTGCATGATTCGTACTCGAATTAATATTTTCGATATTCGTTATATTTGATAATTGATTACGAAATCAATATCAAATATTCGGAATAGTTTTGGAAAAGGTGTAAATTTTAGAAATCGTTTCGAAGAATAAATAATAAAACGAACGAAAAAAAGTTGAAAAAAGGAGCTCGGATTTCAGACTCGTACGCGAGTCGCCGGCGTGGGGCGCGACTCGCGTGCGGGCCTGTCCCGTTTCGCTCGTTGTTCGAAAATTGTTATTTTTGATAAATCGCGTACAAAATATGAATTAATTTGTACTCAATTTATGTTTTCGATATTCGTCGTATCCGATATTCGATTATGAAATAGATATCGGATATTTAGAATGAGTTTTAAAAAAAGGTTTTGTAAAATAGTTTGTTTTGAACGAAAAGTAAAAGAAAAGAATTTTGAATGAAAAAAAAGAATGTAACGATTTTTTGACATCGTCGAGATCTTAATATAATTCTTTTCAATACAATATTCGATTATAGAAAAATCGATATCGTATGTTTAAGAATATTTGTTATGAAAATAGTTTTTCGTTAATAACGATATTAAAAAAAAGGAAAAAAAGCGACTCTTGCCCATAAAACGGACGAAGAGAAGAGAGAAGAAGAAAGGAGAAATTGGGTTTGATACACCCTCAACCTACATGCTTTTGTTGACTCGGATCGGGGCTCGTCGGAATGTGGCTAGGCACGGGAGCGTCGAGTGATGTTTCGGTTTGGCTAGGTGATACGGTTTGGACGAGAGAGGTGAAGGGTGTCGGGTATAGGACCGGTTTCCTTCGGGTTTGTAATATCGGTTTCTCGATGCTAAGGAATTATGCGTGTGTTATGATATTTTTCTGATGATTTCTGATTATCGAAAGTGTTGTATGCAAGGGGCTATTTATAGGGAGTTCCCGACCTTGGCTTAGGAGAGATGTGTTTGAACTAGAATTACCGCTTGGGTAAGAAGCTGAGGAGAACGAGAATTCCGTTTTCTTGTGGGGGAAGAAAGAGGAATCTCGGCTGGTTCATGCTGCTCGGCCGAGTGTTTTACACTCGGTTGGGTGTTTGAATCGGTTTTCGGATAGGATTCCTACTTGAGGTCGAATTCCATCCTTAAACGGACTTGTTTATTATTTTGTGTAGCTGTTTTTTTGTGGAATTTGAGTGTGAACTGGACACGTGAGATGTCACGGTCAGTCCGTAAGTTTCGGAAAAAATCCTTGACCGGGTTTTGACTCGGTCAATAAAAGACGGTTTTACCCCTGGTGTCGGATTCGACCCAAATTAGTGTTATTTGACTCGAAACGACCCACTGGGCCTGAATTTGAGGTTGGTTTTGTGAGATTTGTACTCCGTAAAATGCCTAGGCCAAATGCCATGATTTCGAGCCCATTTCCGAGTACGTTAAAGCACGTTAGCGTCCGATCATCATCGGGTGTTTGTCGGAAACTGCTATAGACACCTGGCGGTCAAAATGTGGGTGTCTACAGAGCCCCCACTCTGACTGAGGCTTGGACAGGGCGAAAGTCAGAGTAGCTACCAGGTCAATCAAGGATTAAAACCTGGTAGCTTCCGGTCGGGTCGTTTAAGGTCCATTAGACCTGCGTGAAGGGCCCGCCGGCCATGGGCTAGAAATATACCTGAGCTGATGATAACTCCGTGGGGATGAGACTTAAAATGGGCCTGTATGTGGGCTCATCTTGTTAAATGCCGCTAGGGAGTTATGCAAATCACATGGTCCTGCTTGAGTCGTCCTGTACATATTTATGCAAAGTAGCAAAGTTTTGCATGTAGTATTTGTAGGAAAAATGACTCGTGCTGGGGAATAAAAGTTTTGAGAAAAGGTTTGAATTTTTGAGTTTGCAAAAGTTTTTTGAAAAATTTAAAGAATTTTTGTTTTTACTTCGAAAAGGAATAGGAATGCTCGAGATGACTTAGCTAAGCCTTAGGACAATGGCTTGTATGCTAAATGCTCTAGGATTGGGAATCCTAAGGTGAGGAGGAGAACTTATTTTTATGCTATAAATACCCTCTCCTTGCTTCATAAATCTTCACAATTCCCACAATTACTTAAAGAAAAGAATAAGCCCTGAAAAATTTATTCCTTCTTTTTAGCAAATCAAATATGGGGATCGACCGATTAGTTGGAATGCTGCATGAATGGTCCAAATATTTTAGAGATGCTGATAGGGCTATCCTAAACCAGAATGGCGTTACCCAATTGTCCGTGATTCGTCAGATGCAAGTTGACTGCCACTTCTTGGATGCTTGTCTGTCCTATTGGGATGATACCTATCATGTATTTAGCTTTCCTCGAGGAGAGATTTGCCCTATTCCTGAGGAAATTGCTGCTGCAGGAGGATGGAATCCTATACTTCGTCCTGCTGTCCCTTTTTCAGTTTCTGACCCAAGGAGGAAGTTAAGGGAATTTTTAGGGCTTTCCCATATGGAGGTATCCCGTATGCTAGAAGGAGATACCGTTTCCTTGATCGATTTAGCTGAAAAATTCATGAACCCAGATGATGTCCGGGTTAGGTCGGTTCACAGCCGTAGGGCCTTCACTTTTTGTATGCTCCATGTTTATGCCTTCGAGGGACATATGGACTTATTATCTTGCATGGGCCACGTTAGGCTTTTTACTGTGGCTGACTTGATGGAAACGGAGCACAGCCCGGCCTGGTTGATTACGGGAGAAATTATCCAGGGTTTGGATAATCGCAGGAGGGATCCGTCAGTCTGGTTGACTGGGAGTACTCGGCTTCTACAGGTATGCCGTTTTTTGATTGATTTTTTTTTGCTTTTCCCGGTTTTCCGATTTTTCGCGGTTTGCGTGGTTTTTCCCGATTTTCCCGATTCCTGCGGTTTTCTCGGTTTTCGCGTCTTTTCACTTTTTTTTTTTTGACGTGATTTTGACGATTTTTGCGATTTTGATTTTTTTGCGGGTTTTTCAGCTGTGGCTGTTTGAGAGGCTATCGATCTTGGACCCTCCTTTAGATGTGAGCCGATATCAACCCAGGCAAGTAATGTCGAGAAGACGAGCTATTCCCTTTTCTCGCTTCAATACCCAAAAATACTGGGATGAGGTGATATCCTTCCATGGAGGCTTACTGATCCGTTGGGCCGTACCATGGTGGCCGATTTACGTCTGGACCGGTCTAGAGTCTCGAGATAGGGCTAGATATCAGGTAATCCTATCTTTTAGGCAGACAATTCACCTCTTTCCTGATCGTATACTTAGGCAATATGGTCGGGTGCAAAGAATCCCAGAAATTGAGGCCGTTGTGAGTGAATCTACTCAGCTGACGGATGTGATGTGTGATACCTGGATGCAAAGGTGGTATACACGAGGTACTTGGCCTGTTCTCAAAAATTCTCATTCGATCTGGGTAACTGATTCTTATGTAATATGGACCCGAGCTGATTCAGCTAAAACCCGAGCTGCCTTGAAAACTGACGAGGCCTATGACCTGTTACGCCGGGAGCATGCTAAAGATAACAGAAGCTTCTTTGCCGAAGAAGCTACTTCGACAGGTCAGAAAGGGAGATCTAGGACTCAGACTGAAGGGTCCAGCACTAAGGGTGCACGGGGGAAAGTGAGCCCCCAGACAGATCTAGAAAGGAGACTAGGACCAAGACTGGCGGTCAAGGACCGACTTGGTCCTCGAGACAGGCTTCCCGAACCCGTTAGGGCTCGGCTTGGACCAGTGCAAGTGATGGAAAACCCAAAATCGAAGAAGCGGGTTCGAGCAAAGGAAGTTCCCCTTGTGATTAGGGAACGTTCGCCCCCGCCTTGTCAGCCTCGGGCTCCACGTGACCCGAGAGATAAGGGGAAAGGAAAAATGTACGAGTAGTCCCCTAAATTTATTATTTAAGTATTACTACTATTTTTTGTGGTGTGATTTTGTTGCTTTTTTTTGTGTGATGTATTTTTGAAATAATAAAAAGACATATTAGTGAATACCGTTCCCGTCTTTTCGTTATTGCAGTGGTTGTACCCTTTTGAGGGGTTGCCTACTTATCCAAAATTAATGGAATCAAACCTTCCGTAGTTCAGAAGTATTTTTTGCAATTTTTCGAAATACACCAAGATTATTAATTCGAGATGTGTAACGGTAGGATAAATAATCCTAACTTATCGACTTGCTTAAATTTTTGAAAATTCATAAAAAGACATTTTTTATAAATTTTGCAAATGACATTGAGATAGGGTTTATGGGTAGTAACGCTTCAGTTGGTCCAAGTTTGTTGGGTTGACGAACTCGTTTCCATCCAAGTCCGTTAGCATTACTGCTCCTCCTGAAAGAATCTTCTTTACTAGATATGGCCCAGCCCAATTGGGTTTGAATTTTCCCCTTGGGTCGACTGGAAGTAAAGCTCGAACAGATTTTAGGACTAGATCGCCCTCTTTGATGTTTCTGGGCCTAACCCTTTTGTTAAAAGCCCGTTGGATCCTTTTCTGATATATCTGAATATTATTCAGAGCCCGGGATCGCCGTTCGTCTAAGAGGACTAGTGAGTCATACCGGGCTTGGACCCAATCTGCTTCAGGTACCTGACTTTCGAGTAGAATTCTGAGGGATGGTACTTCTAGCTCAACTGGTTGGACTGCTTCCATTCCGTATGTCAGATAGTATGGAGTTGCTCCGGTTGCAGTTCGAATTGATGTCCGATACCCCCATAAGGCAAAGGGTATTTTGTCGGGCCAGTCCCGGTAATTCTCAGCCATCTTTTTAAGAATGGTGATAATTGTTTTATTGGCCGCCTCCAGCGCTCCATTTGTTTGAGGGTGGTAAGGTGATGATGTATGCCTTTGGATTTTGTACTTTTCCAGCAAAGTGGCAGTTTCAGCTTGGAAATGGGTCCCGTGATCGCTGATGAACTCATGCGGAATCCCGTACCGACATATAATTTTGTTTTGGATGAACTTAGCCACATGTTTGGCATTCAAGATCCGGTATGACTCGGCTTCGACCCATTTAGTGAAATAGTCGATAGCCACTAGGATGAAACAGTGACCTCCTGTCCCAGAAGGGTTCACTTTCCCAATTATATCAATTCCCCATGTTGAGAATGGCCATGGTGATGTCATTGTATATAATAGGGATGAAGGCATATGCTGAACGTTGGCGAAAATCTGACAGTTATGACAGTGTTTGACATACAACTGACAGTCAGTTTCCATGCTATTCCAATAGTAACCGAGTCTTGCGATTTTCCGGGCCAACATATGGGCGTTCATGTGTGGACCGTTTTCACCGTCATGTACCTCAGCCATGACTCTTTCGGCTCGAGTTTTGTCAATACATAGGAGTAAAGCCCCCTGTGCTGTCTTTTTATATAACTGTCCGTCGTCCGTGCGGATGAACTGGGTCGCCCATCTTCGTTAAGCTTTCTTGACCCGGTTTTCAGTTCCCGGAGGATATTCCCTTGACGTTAAGTAGGTTAGAATAGCCTGATACCAAGGTTCTGGATCAGTTATTTCGATGTCTTGGATAGCGTGGATATATGCGGGCTCAGACCGTCTTTCGACACAAATGGGCATGCTGGTTAGATGCGCTGGGATATTCAGTAAAGATGCTAATTTTGAGAGAGCATCTGCGAACTGGTTTTCTTCCCGAGGCAGATAAATGTACTCTACTTTTTGGAATTGTTTTTCGAGAACCCTTACTCGCGCTTGGTAAGCCACGAGGTTTGCGTTCCGAGTCTTCCATTTTTGTAGGGTTTGATTTATGACTAAAGATGAGTCATCGTGGACCCGGAGGTTTGTTACTCCTAAATCAGCGGCGGCTTGCAGTCCGTGAATGCATGCTTCGTACTCGGCTGCGTTATTAGTCACGTCGAAATCTAGCTTGATGGATAACGGGGTGTGTTCCCCTCGTGGTGAGATTAGCAAGATCCCGATACCAAATCCTCGGAAGTTGGACGCTCCGTCAAAATACAGATCCCATGTATCGGTGTCGGTATGGAATATGTCTTCATCTGGGAAGGCCCAGGTATCGGTGTGTTCTTCCTCGGATACCGGACTATCGGCGAGGAATTCTGCTACTACCCGGCCCTTGATGGCTTTTAAAGGTACGAACTTGAGGTCGAACTCAGCTAGCATTAAAGTCCATCTGGATATACGGCCGTTGAGGATGGGCTTCTCGAACAGATACTTGATTGGATCCATTTTGGAGAGCACGTGTACCTCGTGACTAAGCATGTAGTGTCGGAGCTTTTTAGTGGCCCGTACTAAAGCTAGACACGTCTTCTCGAGCATGGTGTACTTGCATCCGTATTCCAAGAACTTCTTGCTGATGTAGTAAATGGCCCGTTCTTCGGAATCGACCGTCTGGGCTAGCATAGCGCCCATGGCCGTCTCGGTCGTTGTTAAGTATAGCGACAGAGGCAAACCATGCTGAGGTGGTATTAGCACCGGTGGAGAGGATAGAATTTTCTTGATCTTATCGAAAGCCATTTGAAATTTGTCGTCCCATAGTGTTCGTTCTTCTATCTTCAGTTTTTTGAAAATGGGTTCACATACCATGGTCAGCTTTGAAATAAACCGGCTTATATATTGGACTTTCCCGAGAAACCCCCTTATTTCATTTTCGGTTTTAGGCGGTTGCATCTCGGTTATGGCCTTGATCTTTGCTGGGTCAACTTCGATGCCACGTTGGCTGACAATGTGGCCTAGCAGCTTGCCCGATGTTACCCCGAAACTGCATTTTTGAGGGTTTAACCTCATGTTGTACTTGCGTAGTCGGGTGAAGAACTTCCTTAGGGCTGCAATGTGCCCGTTTCGGTCCTTGGATTTGACAATCATGTCGTCGACGTAGACCTCCACTTCCTTATGCATCATGTCATGCAATAAAGTGGTGGCGGTCCGTTGATAAGTGGCACCAGCGTTAATAAGCCCAAATGGCATCACGGTATAGCAGTAAGTCCCCCATGGTGTGATGAAGGTGGTCTTACTCATGTCTTCTTCCGCCATTTTGATCTGATTGTATCCGGCATACCTGTCCATGAATGATAGAAGGGCATGGTCGGCCGTGTTATCCACCAGTATGTCGATGTGTGGCAACGGAAAATCGTCTTTTGGGCTGGCCTTATTAAGGTCCCGAAAATCTACACATACTCGGACTTTGCCATCCTTTTTGGGTACTGGTACTATGTTTGCAACCCAATCTGGATATTCAGACACTTGGATAAAGCCTGCTTTGAATTGTTTATCCACTTCTTCCTTGACTTTGGGAGACCATTCGGGCCTCATTCTTTGGAGTTTCTGTTTTACCGGCTTGTACCCGTCTTTGATGGGTATTCGGTGTTCAGCTATTTCCCAGTCTATTCCCGGCATGTCCTTGTAGGACCATGCGAAAACGTCTTTGAATTCCTGGAGGAGATCCGTGAATTGCTGTTTCTCCTCAGGATTTAAAGATAGGCCCAACCTAAGCATCTGAGGTTCTAAAGGGGTTCCTACGTTAATCGAATCAGTTTCTTCGATTACCGGATTTCGGGACTCCCTTTGTTGGAGTTGCTCGACTGGATGCGGAGGCAATGGTACCTATTCGTCGGGTTTCTCAATGTCATTGCAAGTAAGATTTTTGAAAACGTTTTGAAAATAAGCCAAGTCATAAGCAGAACGGTTATCGTTATTATTGATAGTAAATTTTGAAAAGAGCTCGAAGAGAGCTGCCATCTGATCGTTGGTCAGAGGCGGGATAGGGAGAGCCCTCGGGACAGACTCCGGGGCTCCCGATGGTGTGGCTAAAGAAGGGAGAGGGGTTACAGACTCGATCCTAGTACTGGACCCTCTGGACTTTGACTCAGACTCCGACTCTGACTCCGACTCGGACTCGGACTCAGATTCGGATTCGATAGCATGCATATCTCCTTCGCCAGTAGTTAGCTTGTAGACTCGACCCTGACTGTCGGTCCACTTGGTTGTCTTCCTCCAAGCTCTCTTCCCAGTGTCGGCACCAACTTCAGAGATCAGCTTAGTTGGGTCGAACCTGCTGCTGCGGAGGATCAAGCTGACTAACTCCTGCTTAGGGGTCGGGACGACCTTGTCTTCCCCGAAGAGTAGTCCTAGAATGGGCTCAGTACTGTTTGTGCCCTCCTTAGATTCGGCCTGGATAAGGGCAAAGATGCCATCTGGGATGAAATTGCATTCCCGAGCCAGTTTGGTCCGGGGATATGAGATGGTGGGCTGATAGAGGCCCATTTGGATAGCTCCGAACACCGGGGTGACGAATGTGACCGCTTTGGTCCGGTCCGTGTATCCGGGTGCCATGGTGTAGCCTAGACCGAGGTGAGATTGTCCGTTGTTCAGGGTTTCAATGATTTCTCCAGGTGGAAGATATGGCCTTGATGTGACTCCCGGTAGGCAACCCAGGTTTTGTAGCATCGTATCGATGCTAACGGTGAAGTACGGCCGGAAAAGGTATTCCTCCTCGATCATTCCTACGAAGTTGAATCCTCGTGGGTCGGTTGAGCCTGCCGTGCTGCAGCTTGACACGGTTATGGGAGTAGCTTCAAGAGTAACGATCCCATCTTGTAAAGGCAGCTTGACTTTTCTGTGAAGAGTGGAAGACACAGCTTTGACCGCGTGGATCCATGGTCTCCCAAGTAGCAGATTGAAAGATGAAGTGACATCGATTACTTGAAACTCTAACTCCTTCTCGATCGGGCCCGTTATGATGGTTAGCTTAACGGCCCCAACAACTGATTTTGGGCTCCCATCAAAAGCCTGGATAGTTTTTGCGGTCGGAAGGTAGTCAGCCTCGGTAATGCCGAGGGCCTTGGCTGTTCTTAAAGGAAGGACGTTAACTGCGGACCCGTCATCAATCAGGGTCATGGGTAGATACTTGTTGCGGCAGATCACAGTGATATATAGGGCCAAGTTATGGGTGGTCCCGAATGGTGGAAGGTCGGACTCGGAGAAAGTGATAAGTGGGCCTCCTCATGTAGACTTGTCCTTGAGGTGTGGCAAGATCGTGGCTACCATCTCGGTTGGGGTAACCGATGAGTCGACCTTGATTTCATCAAGGGCCCTAGTAAGTGCCGCTCGATGCTCCTGAGAACTAACCAAAAGCTGCCGTATAGTAATATCGGTTCGGACCCTCTTTAGTTGTCTGACCAGGGCCGTGTCAGCGTTTGGCTCTTCGGGTGCGAGTTCCGTCCTGAAAGGTTCAGTGACGGTTTCCGGAATGGCGGGACCGGCCGTGATGGTGTGTGTGCCGGCTAGAGCTCTGGCTCTAGCTTTCCGGATCTCTTCGATGGTGACGGGGACAGCTTCCCCCTTAGCCAGGTAAACATCATCTTCATCGTCATTCCATATCCCGTTGATTTGGGAAATGAAAGGGGAAATGAGATGAGAACAGTCAACTACCTCTCCCGTAAAAATGGCATGAGTAGCAAGAGGATTGTTTTTGTTACTTGGGTTGTCACTAGGTAGTGGTATCTTGCCACTTTCGATCAGATCTTGGATAAGATGTTTCAATTTCCAGCATTTCTCCGTGTCATGCCCGTTGCCTTGGTGATAGTGGCAATAGGCCTGAATGTTGTAGCTCTTGGATCGCTTTTCCACGGGAACTTCTGGAGTTGGGCCTATCGGTTGGATTAGGCCTTTCGAAGACAGCCTTTGTAAGGCATTAGCATAAGTTGTCCCTATGTCAGTGAATACCCGATTCGGAGTATTCTTTTTGGTCGAGGTGTCAAGTGAGTTAACCTCGTCGAAGATGCTTCGGGCCGCCGTTGTGGTTGCGGGCTTGCTGGAGGATGAACTAGCTCCTTGATACCCTTTGGTAGAGGCCTTAGTAAGGTTCTCTAGCCTTAGATCGTCTTCGATTCTGGTACCCATTTCGGTCAAAGTGGCGAAGTCGGGTATGATAGCGTACCTGAGATGGACTCGGTAAGCGGGGAGGAGGTTTTTGACAAAGGCCTCCACTGGCACTTTTTCGGTGGGCTTGTCCACCAGCTTAACACTTTCGGTCCTCCACCTTTGAAGGTATTTGGTGAAACCCTCCTTAGGCTCTTGGGCCATAACTTCCAGAGTACGCATGGTGGTCTGGATTTCAGCATTATCCGCGTAGTTCCGCGCGAATTCCATTGCAACATCGTCCCAGGTTTTGAATTTCTTGGGGTCTAGCCTGTAGTACCAGGCTTTCGGGTGTTTCTCCAGAGAGGAAGCAAAGAGATGCTTGAACATGGTTGATTTGACCCCCTTAACAGCCATAAAGTCTTTGAAAGCCCGAATATGAAGCACCGGGTCTTCAGTCCCATCGAACATTGGCAAGCCCGTTAAGTTAAGGTTAGCGGGCAGTTCATCAGTTAAGGGTGAATAGGTACCGGCATTTTCCGTGAGAATAGTGTTTCTGGTGGTCGAATGGACCTGTTCCTGCAATTTTTGGACCGCGCCGGCCAGTGCTGCCAGAGGTCCGTCATCTTCGATCGAAGCATTGGGGGTTCCCTGTTCCACGGCACTAACCCGAGTGACGATGGCAATCTGGTCCTCCCGCATTCTCCTTAATTGGTCCTGGATTTGGGCCAACGAGGTGGTCAACTCATCTATGGCTTTTTGCGTCATGGTTCGAGTGAAGGGTGGCATGCTTGTAAGAGCACCACGTAATTAGCAACTTAACCCGAATCCTAAGAAAAGTACATCCCGAGCAAGGGAAAAGGAAGAAGACTAAAACGGTAATGACTCGGAAAAGACACCTAGACGGGCGACTTGTGAAAAGGTGGGCCTTCCTCAAGATCCAACGCTGTGGGTTGGGCCCTGTCCGAAGGAAGGTTCACGTGAGACATTCCCAGACTTTTCGACTCGATTGTGTAAACGGGCCAACCTTTGTAGGAGTATGTCCTACGTAGGTGGGCCTTGCCTTAGCAAAATAAGGCGGACTAGGATAGGGGGGAAAACCCGTGATGTAAGATCGACGGAGTTTCGACGCTAGAGACTTCAACGACTTATGACACGACCCGACACTGCTAAATACGGGAAGTCCTAAGAAGAGGAAGTTTTGAAACATGATATTTTGAAAAGGCCCGAAAAATCAGGGAGAACCGGCCCATTTTCGAGAAAAACGGAAAAGAATGGGCCGGGTGACGGTTTGAAAATTTTCGAAAATAATTTCGAGTTTTGAATTGGGCATAATACCGGCTAGAAAAAGGCTATTTTGAGTAAAATCATAAGTCCTAAGTTCGGTATATGACCGGGGTTTTGAAATTGGATATTTTGAAAAGGATGCAAATTTTGAAAAATGACGGTTTTGAAAAAGATGATGTGGATCAAGTAGCACGTAGTCATGGAAACAGTATAATAACGCCATGTATGCTCTTAAGCTAAGTCTCGGTCAGTTTATAAGGGTCTATACCAATGTACATAGCCTATCGAGAATCAGGGCGGACTCCCTAACTCGAGTTGAGATTAGGTCATGCCGTAAAACCCATACGAATCGGCTAATGGACACCTTTGACATAACCAGTTTGGACTATATCAACGGTATAGTGGGACGTCGGTCACGAGTACCGGCCCGGGAAAATGGGGTTATGCATGAACCGTAAAACTAAAACGCGCATTGTACTAGTCAAACGATTTCTATTCGAGTCTCACCCTGAGGATACCGAAGGTTATTAACTCATCAGTAAATCCCCAGCGGAGTCGCCAAATTGTGGACATGACATAGGTCCACCCCGACGCGGCCACACGCGGGTTTTGGGGAGGCGAATGAATCTCCATGAAATGGTCAAATGGAAATTTAAATCGAAGTCGGAGTCGCCACCGAATTTTATGGTTATTCGGAACCGTTCGAGCCCACTCTATGTTGTAGTGGGCCGTGTACAAAATACGGCCCATTTCCGATGTCAGAGTTTATTGGGCTCGTCCCTTTTGCATATCGATATAGATGCCGACTGGAGCGGTTAATCGTATATTGAATGACTCTCGTTGCCAATGGTTTCGGACATCCGGAAACCACGGTTCTGAGTAAGGGGTGAGGGTACGTGTTGGGAAGTTCACTAAGAACACCCAACCCCGCCCGCACATTAGCGGCCTCTACTAGGATATCGAATGATGTTTTAATGCGCGCGTTAGTTGAACGATGAATGATATGCAAACATTGTTTTCCTAAGCATGTGAGGAATTGAATGGGTTGCTAAGTGGTTTAATGCATGAAAAATTAATTAACGTCAAAGTTGAATTTAACATGTGAGATTCGTTTTAGTATAATAAAACAAATGAAATAAAAAAGATGAATTTGCTACAAAATGAACAAACGAGTTAGTATCGATTTATAAATAATAATAGCAAGAAATAAATATGCGAAATCGAGAAGAATCGAAATCTGAAAAATATTGTTGAAAAGACGTTGTTTTGTATAAGAAACGATGTTCGAAAAAATAAAAAAGAAACGAAATAAGTGTGTCGGGACAGCTGGCCGCGCGACTCGCCCGGGATGCCGGCGGGTCGCGTGTCGGTCTGGTTTCGGACACAGTTTTCTGAAAATCCGATTTTTATTAAATCGCGTACGAATATTGCATGATTCGTACTCGAATTAATATTTTCGATATTCGTTATATTTGATAATTGATTACGAAATCAATATCAAATATTCGAAATAGTTTTGGAAAAGGTGTAAATTTTAGAAATCATTTCGAAGAATAAATAATAAAACGAACGAAAAAAGTTGAAAAAAGGAGCTCGGATTTCAGACTCGTACGCGAGTCGCCGGCGTGGGGCGCGACTCGCGTGCGGGTCTGTCCCGTTTCGCTCGTTGTTCGAAAATTGTTATTTTTGATAAATCGCGTACAAAATATGAATTAATTTGTACTCAATTTATGTTTTCGATATTCGTCGTATCCGATATTCGATTATGAAATCGATATCGGATATTTAGAATGAGTTTTAAAAAAAGGTTTTGTAAAATAGTTTGTTTTGAACGAAAAGTAAAAGAAAAGAATTTTGAATGAAAAAAAAGAATGTAACGATTTTTTGACATCGTCGAGATCTTAATATAATTCTTTTCGATACAATATTCGATTATAGAAAAATCGATATCGTATGTTTAAGAATATTTGTTATGAAAATAGTTTTTCGTTAATAACGATATTAAAAAAAAAAGGAAAAAAAGCGACTCTTGACCCATAAAACGGACGAAGAGAAGAGAGAAGAAGAAAGGAGAAATCGGGTTTGATACACCCTCAACCTACATGCTTTTGTTGACTCGGATCGGGGCTCGTCAGAATGTGGCTAGGCACGGGAGCGTCGAGTGATGTTTCGGTTTGGCTAGGTGATACGGTTTGGACGAGAGAGGTGAAGGGTGTCGGGTATAGGACCGGTTTCCTTCGGGTTTGTAATATCGGTTTCTCGATGCTAAGGAATTATGCGTGTGTTATGATATTTTTCTGATGATTTCTGATTATCGAAAGTGTTGTATGCAAGGGGCTATTTATAGGGAGTTCCCGACCTTGGCTTAGGAGAGATGTGTTTGAACTAGAATTATCGCTTGGGTAAGAAGCTGAGGAGAACGAGAATTCCGTTTTCTTGTGGGGGAAGAAAGAGGAATCTCGGCTGGTTTATGCTGCTCGGCCGAGTGTTTTACACTCGGTTGGGTGTTTGAATCGGTTTTCGGATAGGATTCCTACTTGAGGTCGAATTCCATCCTTAAACGGACTTGTTTATTATTTTGTGTAGCTGTTTTTTTGTGGAATTTGAGTGTGAACTGGACACGTGAGATGTCACGGTCAGTCCGGAAGTTTCGGAAAAAATCCTTGACCGGGTTTTGACTCGGTCAATAAAAGACGGTTTTACCCCTGGTGTCGGATTCGACCCAAATTAGTGTTATTTGACTCGAAACGACCCACTGGGCCTGAATTTGAGGTTGGTTTTGTGAGATTTGTACTCCGTAAAATGCCTAGGCCAAATGCCATGATTTCGAGCCCATTTCCGAGTACGTTAAAGCACGTTAGCGTCCGATCATCATCGGGTGTTTGTCGGAAACTGCTATAGACACCTGGCGGTCAAAATGTGGGTGTCTACAGTAAGAATTATGGGTCTAATACAATATATGTGGACAACATTATTTGGACATATTGTATTTATTAGCTATCATTAAAGTTGAGCCCAAATACGTGATCCATTATAATACAGATAATATGAGCTTATTTACGTCTTATAAAGTATGGGTCGGATACTATAATAGTGTAGAGACCCATTAGGGCTTTATGGGATATATGATGGGCTTATCCACTAAAGGCGGCTAATATAGGTTACCAGGGTTTCATATCCCTCCCTATATATAGTCAGGGTTATGGTCCCTGACAGCACACTTTTGACCTAATCTCACATATATCCCATCGGTATGGAGAAACCCTAAAGGCGAGTGTGTCTGTTAGAAGACTATAATCGGGTGATTCCAATTCCACCTCCCTTCCCCAATTGAGTCAGGTACGCTTCCGCTATTCGGACTATTCGGTACACCAAATAATTTAGTATGAAGTTTCAGTCTTGGGTCAGATTAATTCCAACATAAGCGGTTTAATTGTAGTTCAATTGCAATTGAAATATGATGGAAGTTGTGAGTCAACTGTTGGAATGTAATTTTATTTGAATGAGTTAAAGAGAATGTAGGTAAAAAGAGTTAAAGAAAGTAAGGGTAAAATGGGTATACTAAGTAAAATACGGACGACGCTAAGTAAAATTATGGACGACGAGAAGCGAAAGTGTTAATTTAATCAGTCAAAATGATAAAACATACTTCGTATCTAATAAACCCTAACATCAAATAGTCAATTACATGCTCCAATTATTAATAATTACTCCAAACTAAACATAATACAGTAGGACCCTATTCTTTTCGACTGAATTAAGTTGAACTGAACTGAACTGAGATGAGCTGAACTAAACTGAAATGAAGTGGACTGAAGTGCTGAGACAAAATGTATCTCCTGATTTTGAACTAAACTGAACTGAACTGAAATGACTTGAATTGAACTGAACTAAGCTTAGGTGAAAAGAAGTCGAAAAGAACAAGATCTAAATATAATATAAAGAATAGAAAAAGCTCATAGAAATTAGGACAAAATTGAATCAGAACAGAGCCAACCAGGACAAAATAGAAAGAGAAAAAAACTGAAAAATATGAGCTAATTTTTCCTATGTTGTACTCTCTTTCATCCTTTCAATTCTTTACACTTACTATAAATGGACAATCTAATCAATTTTTTACATTCTCTTTCGGTAAAAGACTTTATCATATAACCATCATATCTTTACTCTATTTACACAAAATGGCACTACTTTTTCCTTTCTTTAAGTTTGATGGACCCATAAAATCGTTTGATTTACCAATAATACCCTTACTTTAACCACTTTTCTTAGAAGTTGTGAAATCCTCAATGTAAAGGAATGAATGGATGAGAGAGAGAATCTTTTGAGAGTTATAACAAGGGGAGTCATGAGGAGGAATTGGGTGAAGTTAGGATAGTTTTTTGTTTTGTGCGGAGGCGAGTCAAAAGCAATGTACTCCCCGAGAACCTGCGGACACCTTCCTTCAAGGAAGAGATTAACCATCCGAGAGATAGAGACAATCAAATCGTCCGACACAGTAACCGCTGCGCCACTCAAATAGTCCAAAAGGTGTTGAGCACGAAAGCGGTGTAATGACCGTCACAAATTATTATTATTATTAATATTATTTATATTTTCAGTTAAGTTTAGTTCGATTAAGTTAAGTTAAGTTCAATTCAGACTTATTAATTTCAGTTCAGTGAGTTTCAGTCCAAAAAAACATCATAATACGACTCCGTATTATACGGAGTACTTTGTAATTAGTTAAAATTGAAGGCTTACCACCAATTAATGATGTTAGCCATAGGCTTTTTTTACGGAGGCTAGGTTTTTTAGGGAAGATGAAGAAGTATTTTTTAGGAATTAGGTCCCCCAATTCATAGGAATTACGCCATTTTCATTTTCCGGCTATCAATGGAATTGCCTCATTTCTAATTTTGTCCTACATTGTGTGGCTAGAACCATTGTTGTGATGGTGAGACCCACAAATCACTCCCACTCATTTTCACTTCTTAATATTTGTACAAAAGTAAATGGACGGTTCCTATAAATTGGAGAGAGTATTATTTTGAAAAAAAAATCAATTGTTTTTACGAAGAAGACACAAATTCTTGTTTGTGACGGAATTATGCGTCACAAACTTGTAAGGGGTCAAATATCACCCGCTTACATAGAAAAGACAAAATATTACATAAGCACATGAATTATCTTTTCCTTATAAATGAGGAATATTTAGCCATTATAATAAACACAAATTCTTGGGAGAGACGGTCTCTCAATAATTTATTGAGAGACCACTCTCCAGTACCACTCTACGTCATATTCGTACCCTTATATGACAACTTTGTTACTTTGTTTTGTACATGTTTTTATAACAAGCGTACCATCTTTATATTTGTATACTCTTTTGTGTTAATCGTACCTAATCGTACCTACTTCTATCAGTCTCTCAGTAAAGTTAATGAGAGACCGTCTCTCAGGAGACCTACACTGGTATATCGATGACTAATTGCTAGGAGGAAGTGTAGCAGAAAAAGGCCCCACCAAAAATGCCAAATCATGGATCAGCTGCCACAAAACAAGAACTTCAAGTCCACAACCGGCCGCTTTCAACTTTCCCGTATTCCACTTCTACTCGCTCTTTAAAATCGAAGAACATTTCTCTGCAAATTCCCTCTTCCAAAGTTGCTTAAAACTCCACCTTTCCATCCTCCAATTTTGTTGTGTTCCCTTCTAACTTGTACTTTGTTCATCGGTACTCAAATGGTACTCTTTAAACGAGGTCACAGGTTTTTTAAATATAGAATTCCCACTATTTTCACCTACTTTTCTTGCATTTCTCCTCCTTCATCTTGATTAATCCATCCCACATGCTTTTAGCTCATTTTAGCATCCGCCCACCAAACCCTTCTCGTTTTTGATCCTTAAATTTTGAACTTTGTCACTTGGGTTATTCTAATTTAGTCCATTCTCCAAAAAGGTCACATCCTTTTTTTTGGTTAATTTTGGCAAAAAAATTCTACTTTGTCACTTGGGTTATTCTAATTCAATCCATAAGACAGGGAAGTTACATACTCCCTACTTTTTTTATGTTTTATTTTGGTGAAATTACATGGCTTTTGTTGATTTGATCACTCAAAATCACGAGTACCTTCGTTCTGTTGTTAAAATGACTTGGATTTTGCTCAAAATCAATTACTGTAGGCTTTTCTGGTTGTGGTTTGGTGCTTTCTCTTATGAATATCATGAGGGCAAATCCCGGATATTCTAGTGGTTGTGGTTACACATTGATTAAGGAAGATTAT
Source organism: Agrostemma githago (assembly GCA_958450325.1). Classification (NCBI taxonomy): domain Eukaryota; kingdom Viridiplantae; phylum Streptophyta; class Magnoliopsida; order Caryophyllales; family Caryophyllaceae; genus Agrostemma; species Agrostemma githago. The sequence goes on along the minus strand of OY288240.1, from coordinate 21,664,174 downwards.
ACATACATACATACATACATGCATACAAAAGTAGTTTAAAGGAGGAAATAGTTGCAATTGTTTGTCTTTATCATCATCATCATCATTGTTATTAGTATTTGATACGAGTAAGGTCATGGAGAAGATGAGGAGGGTTAGGACTCCTCAAACTGGAGTTAATTCCTCCAAGATGTGCTATGCTGAAATGGATCCTTCTCGAAGATATGGACGTGTAAGTTTATATGTTTATGCAATTAATGTTGGTTGTTTAGTTGATCATGTTGACATTAGTGGTTCAATTTGGTTTTGCGGATGTAACTATCTTTCTAGATGCTATGCTGCTGTTAGCTTATCATCCATTTATTTTGGTTATGTTTTTGTTCGATTAGTAATCGCTTGGTTGGTTGTATCTAGTTTAGTACGAGTATAATCCAGCTATTCATGATGTTAATGGTTGTGATTGAGTTTGATGCTTGGAATGAAACCATGTTGACTTTATGAACATGCTGATTAGTATTTTTCCACAATATTATCTTCTTGTGGTCTCAGTCAGTTTGGCGAGCGTAGTCGTATAGCATAGTGACGACAGTAATAAAATGCTCGTTTTGTAGAATAGTTGAGTTCTGTGGACTGTGATTGTTTTTTGTATTTTGGTCTGAAATTGACTTGAACTCTGTAAGTCCTGGACAGAAGGGAACCATGAAAATATCATGGGAGGATATTTGTTAGGTTTCTCTTGGCATGTGCTTGAATTTTTGTTATGTTTGACTTTAAGAACTAAGATGGAAGACATAGAGTGGATGGTAGAGTGGTACTATGGTTTTGCACATGTATTTCAGGACCAGCAGTACAAGTTGCATCGTGCTTTCAAAAATCTTCAACGTAACTTTTTAACGGTTTGTAAAACGTGTCATTGTTCATGCGCCTTTTTGGTTCAAGTTTCTGATTTTAAAGCTTGTTATCGATCCAATCCAAACATCTCTTCTATTATTCTAAGACCTGCAAGGCCGCAAACTAGTTTTACTCCCTCCAATTCAATCCAATCCAATCTTTCCATTTGACCTTTTCCGGTCACTTTCACTGTATTTTCCCCCATTTGTATATTATATTTTTTTGTTGTAAATATTTTTTTCGTGAAACATTACTTTATAATAAATATAAATATGTTGGTGTTATATTTAAAATATTTTTATTTGATTATTTATTGTCGAAGTCAAAATTTGCACAGTTGACTGCAGAAAGTGGATGGGAAGATTGGATTGGAATGGAGGGAGTAGGTGTCTGAAACTGATGATAACAAATTTGAAAATTGTGTTGCCTATATGGCTATATCTGATCAATTTATAGTCTTAAGAATTGAAAGGACTACTTTAAATGAAGCAATGTTTCTAAATGTTTCACTTGGTGATATTTTATGGAGTACATATGTAACATGAGTTTTGTTTCCCAATGGTTAATGGAGCTTTTTAAGAATGTGTAGCAACAATGGCAAGTGTAAAGTTCTAATGGAGTCGAGTCCGGGAAGTGTGCGGTCATTTGTTGTTTTCCATTTACTACTTATTAACCTAGTGAAGGTGGTTTAACTCAGACTTGACCATCCACTGTCTCCCCTTCTCCACTCCAAGGATTGGCAGCTTGTACCAGGCATCCCTTAACTTCTCCTCGATTACAATATCTTTCTGGCATCATGTAGGGTTTCTCCCCTTGTCCCCTTATTGTGGATCCAATTCTCCAGAGTCAAAAATATTTGTGGCCTATCAACAAAGTGTTCTTTATAACTTGAGAACTTGAATCAGTTGAAGGTATTCGGTTGTCATGAATCATGATTTGAAACAAGAATTTGAACATAGGAAAAGCCAAGTTAACTATGTCTTGTTTGTTTGTTTTGTCGACCAACGGACCACAGTGCATTTTTGGACAATGCCTAATGGGTCATAGACTTTTGCAATTTTACTAGAAACTATTTGCTCACAAAAGCCTTTTACTATTACGAAGTACTTCATGCTAATTCGTATACACATTTCCATCTGAATGTGAAAACTTTTATTTTTTATTAGTTTGCATCATCCGGTAGACTAGATATTGGTGGACCACATGGGTTTGCAAAGCTCTCTAACTTAGGTGTACTCCGTAACTATGTTACTCAGACTCTTTTACGAGGTGTCGTGTCCGACATGGTGTTGGATTCTCGGGCACGCCTATTTTTGGCAAAATTTTCGATTTTTTGGTCTAAATTGAAGTAGTGAAGTGTCGTGCCGGTGTGGACACTTGACACAGCACCCAAGTGAAGTGTCCGAGTAACATAGCTCTGAAATATACTCCGTATATAACTAATTTTGTTGCATTCTCAAAGAATGGAACATGAGAACACTCATTGATTTAGATCAACCTCTTACTAGTTGCTCTAAGTGCTCATGTTATCATATAATTGTATAGTTTGTTTTAGTCACTAGCTTCTTCCTTTGCTGTGTATATGGATTACAGCTTTCTAGTTTTCCCTTCCCCTATATTTGTCACATCCTTTTTCGTTTGACAGTAAGATGACTAAGTTCCTTTTTGGGTGTTCTTTTATTGTATGACAAGTGGAATCTGTATATGGTTATCAATATCATCGTTTGTTACCTACCACTATATATTTGATGAACCATGTATATTTGAGGCATTTATTCGTGCAGTCTAATAATTTGATAGTTTGTGGACATTTCTGTAGTTCAACGAAATTTTGGGCAAAGGAGCTGTGAAGACGGTATATAAAGCATTTGACGGGGTGCTTGGGATGGAGGTCGCATGGAGTCAAGTGATGCTTAATGATGTGCTCCGCTGTCCTGACGAATTGCAAAGACTATACTCAGAGGTTCATCTACTAAAGAACCTTAATCATGAGTCCATCATACGGTTCTACAACTCCTGGATAGATACTGATCGGAGAACCTTCAACTTCATCACTGAAATGTTGACCTCCGGCACTTTAAGAGAGTAATAACATTTTTGTTCACTTGCATTTATCATGAAATATTTATTGTAAATCAAGGGTTTCACCATTTGGGATGCACAATGTAGTATTCTGAAAAAGAGGTTTTATACAAATACCCAAATACCCCTCTCAAGAAACCTTTTAATAACACTAGGGCTGGACAAAATGTGAGATAGTACCATAAGTGATACTCAAAATCTATAGCACAAGGCTACAAATGTATGGATTATGCGTACTAAATTGGGACAAACCAACCCTGTAATAACCAAATCTTTTTCTTGCCAGATATAGGCAGAAATTTAAGGAAGTGGATATTCGAGCTATCAAAAACTGGGCCCGCCAAATTCTTCGAGGTCTTGTACATCTGCACAACCTTGACCCAGCCGTGATTCATAGGGATCTCAAATGTGACAACATTTTTGTTAATGGTCATCTTGGACAAGTGAAGATTGGTGACTTGGGGCTAGCGGCCATCCTCCGCAGTTCACAGCATGCCCACAGTGTCATAGGTTTTTCTTTCTGATCCGTTTAACTTTTACGTTAATGTACACTTGGTCATTATGTTACTTTTAGTTTTATCATAGAAAAATTGATTCAATGATACTTAAGTAAGGTTTGGTGTCTAAGTAAATTGGATATTTTTTTTTTGGGGGGGAGGTCTATATTAAAATTTGCAAATTGTTTTATTGTAAAATCGCATGTTACTCCCTATGAAAGGTAGTTACTAGAAAGTTTTTGATAAGGCATGTGTATAAGTAACATAGTCAAACAAGACCTTGTCTGACAATACAAATACTTTCTATTTTATTTTTACCTAGTCATTTTTTGCCTGAATTGTGACATTCTATGTAAGAGCTTTGAATTAATTTGCCTATAGTAGGAGTGGCGGGAATCGGGCCACCCTGTTCGTATTTGTCATGACATATTGGGTTCAGGCTGTATTGTATCTGGTTATTAATGGGTTCGGGTCATTTACAGTTCATGTGAGATCATTGTTGGGGTGGGTCATCATCGGGTGACAAGTCGCATTAAGGGGTCGGTTTAGGTCTCTATTGACTCAGCTTATCAACATATGATTTATGACATTTATCGTATGCATTCTGTGTTTTTGATCGGGTGACATGTCGCATTAAGGGGTCAGTTTAGGTCTCTGCCGAGTCAGGTTATCAACATATGTTATAGACATTTATCATATGCACTCCGTTTTTGATCGATTATTTGTTGAGAAAGCAATTTGTGTGTATGTATGTATTTTAGTTTTATGCTAAGAAAATTAAGTTGAATGTCAATTTGGTCTTATTTAGACCTTTATTAAGCTAATTCATTATAAGGTTATACATCTGATTTAGTCAATATCTGGTCACGGGTCACTATTCGGGTTGGGACATTTAGGTTGTTATCAGTTATCATGGGTTAATCTCGGGCCTGGTCGTGTCATGAGGTTTGGTTCGCCCAATTTTCGGGGTGTATCAGAGTCGGGTGTCGGACAGTTCGAGCCGAATCAGATATTGTCAACTCTGCTAATAGGTGTGATACATTTTGCCCCCCTCGCATCCATGTTACTCGCTGTGTCCCGTGTGCGACACGACTCGTGACACGTGTGCCACACGCCAGGTTTGGACACGACACCAATACATCCACAAAGTTAAGGAGAGGGAGATAAAAAGATGACCCCACGCGGGCGTAATTAGTGGGTAAGTGTTGGCCATAGAAGCAGCAAAAATGTTGCTAATCTTCAGGAAATTTTATCTCTTCGTGAATTTATAAATTTTTTAAAATTTATAGTTTCAAATCTTTCAATCTTTCTTAACTTTGTAAAAGTGACATGTGGTGTCTACTTTGTTGGTCAAGACTCTCAGCTGACCATGTCCACGCATTTTAAGAATTTTGAAGTTACGTGTCAGACACTTCGACATGGAGGAGTGTCATGTCTGAGTAACTAAGCCTCGCACTAAAGGAAGCTGAAGAATAGACTTCTTCACTGTCTGCTCTTAAGCAGCTTCCAATGGATGTTTGTAGGATATGTTTAATGTTCTTCAATGATTGAGGTTCATGTGATTCAATTTCAGAATTGATTGTCAAACAAGGACAGTGAATTTGTGCAGGTTCTGTTAATTGTACTACACCATCTAAAGAGTAGTGCTTTTGAACCAGAAAGAAATAGCTAATTTCGAAGGAGTGCACAGCTTTTCAAGAATGACTTAGCGGGCTTTCACGGTATTTGTTTCAGGAACTCCAGAATTCATGGCACCAGAATTGTACGAAGAAGAATATAATGAGCTTGTGGATGTATATTCGTTTGGAATGTGTGTACTAGAGATGCTTACTTCTGAGTATCCCTATAGTGAATGTTCGAACTCAGCCCAAATCTATAAGAAAGTAACAGGGGTAAGTATATTTGAAGCCTTTGCCTCTTCATCTCCTTTGAGGTGGTCTTGTAATAACTTGCTCGGAGACTTTGTCTCAATCGAAATTAAAATGGTCACTACCTTAATGATCACTTATGATTTGAATGAGGTCATTGACAGGGCAATTGTTGATGAAAAATGGTTATAACGGTTCAAAGAATGGCCACTTATTTTACGGGTTAATAATTAACTATCTCATAGTATAACTGTATGAGAATGTGTCTTTCCTTTGACCTCCTGTTGTTATCGTCCAGTCATTGACCTATCTTATTGCATCAACATCTTAGGGAAAAAAGCCTGATGCCTTTTACCGAATCCAAGATGCAACGGCACGGCAGTTTGTGGCAAAATGCTTAGAGGATGCTTCGACAAGGCCACCGGCTCACGAGCTACTGTTCGATCCGTTTCTGGCTCATGATGATGATCCAGTGCCTGTTTCCCAAACCCCTCTGCATGTATACTCACCTAAACGGGGAATGTCTTCTTTCTTTGGCTCTCGGATTAAGAGCACATACATGACCATCACTGGAACTGTCAATCCAGAAGACAACACTCTGTTTCTCAAGGTCCAGATTTCTGACAAAGATGGTATGCCTTTGCAATATGCTCTTTCCATCGACTAACACATAACCTTTGTTTCCTTTGCAGAACCAAATGATTATGTAAAGCAATAGAGCTAAAGAAAATTCTTTCGCTTTGCGATGAAATAAAGTAAAATGAGTAGTTGTAATTTTGCGATTCCTGTGTTGTGTGATAGGCAATTGCAGAGCGAGACCTAGAGACTAAATTATAGATTGAAGATGGAGGACGGTCATTTTTTTTCTAAAATAAATAATTTTAAAGAACATTACCTTTCTCGTTTATAGGTGTGGTCATCTGGATGTTAGTTGCCAATACCATAAGGTCTAATTTGAACGATTTTTGCCGAGCCATTACAAGTAGCAGCCGACCGTTCAATACTCTACTTATTTATTTTAATATGGGTCATTTAGAATTTGACACAGGTATAAAGTTGTGTACTTGGCTTCCCGTTAAGTTACCATAGGCAGGATCTCGTTTGTGACATTCGGTTAATAATTAATACTACCTCCACCCAAAAAGATTGGGACATTTCCTCATTATATGTAAGGAGTATTTTAATGAAACGGGACAATGTTAGTGAGATGGAGGGAGTATTATTGCTCTTGGCATATGAAATCAAAACTGTGACTAATCTGTAACATTCTATTGATTTAATCCAAACTCTTGTGTTTCTGATGGGTTCTGTGTCTGTGCTTCAACATATAGGTTGTGTCCGAAATGTTCACTTTCCATTCGACATTGTCAAGGACACTCCAGTAGATGTGGCAACAGAGATGGTAAAGGAGCTGGACATAACTGACTGGGAGCCGCAGGAGATCGCCGAAATGATTGAGGAAGAACTTTTCTCTTTAGTTCCGGAATGGAAATCTATGAATTCACCCAAAAGCTTTCAGCAGCACAGCTTCAACGTCGATGAAGAAGATGACGAAAATGGCCCTCCTGACTTGTCTTCTTGTTCACCTTCTCACGATTCTCTTTCTGGTTTTCCCAACCCATGTGAAGAACCATTATCTCATGATCCGAGCTCCATGTACAACTTCCATGATTCACATCGAGGTATATCTAAGCTCGTTTCACGTTTATTGTATAGACCAAATATTTCTATTGTGGTTGGAGTCTTGGAAACGTTGAGATATTCATTCATGGGATTCACCTTTTGCTCACGAGTTACAAATCCAAAGTGGTCAGACTTTTGGGACGAAGGAAATATTTGAGAGTCATGTAGTATCCAATATGTTAGTGGCTGTCATTGCGCTAAAATACTTAAAGACCAATCTCGTAATGAGGAAGAGGTCTCCGTATTAAAGAAAACTATGATAAATTCGGGTTAGTCTTGCAATATACTGCCTTTGTGATATTTTTATCTTATCCATCATATATAATATTAAAACAATAACAAACCCAATATGTTAATGCCACATGGCATCTTCACTATAAAACTTACCATATGTAACTAATCTTTATTATTCACCGTTACCATATTAATAACAATTTAATTATAATTCAAACAAATATTTTATCTTAATTTAATATCCCAAACAATCAATCAATGTTTAATTGCAATATTAAATATTCGGTACATTATTGCCGTAAGTAACAATGTTTTATTATTAACCATTATCATATATTCTTATCGGTTATTGTATATAATTAAACAGGAGAGTATTTACAAAAAAAATGTTAAGTTGCCCATTTTGGACATTATTAAGTATATTAAGTATGCTTGGGGTTTCCTACATGATAAACCTCTTATACGACATAAAACCGTATAACGGTCCTTTCGTATGAAAAGTTTGCTAATTTATCAAAAATAACAAATGAATTGAGTTCTCATAAAGCAAGATTGTCTCACACGTGACACTGGTTACTCGTGTTTTGTGTTTGGTTTTAAGCATTAAAAATAATTCATAATCATTTGAGAAAAAATAATTTGGGTGGGTTGGGTCTTGAACCGGGTCACATACAGGTTGGGTCAAAATAAGGGCCGGGTTACATCGATCATAGTTCAGTTTAGGATCAGTAAATTATTTTCTTTTATAATATTATATTATAGATTAACTTATTTTAATTATTAAATTATACTCCCTCCGTTCCAGAAAGATTGTCTCATTAACTTTAGTTCACAAATTAAGGAAATTGAGTATATAGGTAATGATGACTCTCTTTATAGGATGAGTCATCACTTAGGTAAAGTTGTGTGAGTAAATTGAATAGCAAAATGATAAATATTTTAACTTAGTAGGGATTGAATTGTAAAAAATGATGGACTAAAAAAGAAAGTTGAGAAATGTGACAATCTTTAAGAACCTACCCAAAAAGGAATACGGGACAATCTTAGTGGAACGGAGGGAGTATAAAACTAAAAAAAAAATAATAACACACTCCGTATTCGATTGTATATACGGGCTATATATTCAAATATATGAAAATTATTGATGTTAATTAATATTGAAAATATTGTGTTGATGTGTGTATATATAGAGAGAGAGAGATTACTATTTCTATAAATATTACTATTAATATTTTAGTATTTTTAATGTCTTTTATCGTTGACCCAACAGGTCGAGCAAGTTGGGTCGGGTTTTAACCATAAATTAAAGGTTTTTAGCGTTCGGATTATTAAAGTCACAATAAAAAAACTAGTATAGACCCCGTGCAATGCACGGTATTCATAATATATTTATCTTATAGAATATTTCATTTAAGATTTAAAATAAAAAATTTATTATTTTATTTTTTACTATTTATCGACTGTGTACTTTAGAAATAGGAAAATATTTTTTAAATCGCAAAACTAATCAAAATATTTGAGTAATGTCTTGAAATGTACGGAGTATTAAATAACGTGTAATCAATGAAAATATTGTTTATATTTTTTATATATACTCGGTTTATGTCATCTCACATTTCGAGATATCCACTTCTCTCTTTAACATACCGTAAAATACATAAATATTTATAAAAAATTGTATAATAATGAACTTTTTTTAATGGTTAGTACGCTGTGATACGTTCTCTTTGTGCAAAAAGCTATTCAATTTTTCATTAGAAAATTTTAAAAAAAAAAAATTCAAAATGGATTGTCTCAGATGTAAGACTTATATTATGTAATTTGTGAAACTTTTTATATATGGATTTTAATAGTATATTTCGTATTTTGTACTGTCCCGTACCAAAATAATCTTTCTATATGATAATTATAATCCTCACATTTGAATAAATGAGAAGATCTCAGTGGTATCGAGTGAGTTTATACTCCTTCCATCCCGATGAATTGTTTGCCTTTTGCTCTTGGCACAAAAGGGGAAAAGATCCAAGGATGAAGTGACATGTGAAGCCAAATTCATGAGGAGGTCAAATTATATATATATATATATATATAAACATTTCTAAAATAAAAAGGCAAAGAATTAATTGAGACGCCCCAATATGGAATAGACAAAGAATTCATTGGGACGGGGAGAGTATATCTTTGTAAAAGTTAAAGTAAATAGCTCATTTCAAAAATAAATTTTTTAGATAATTGATTTTTTTCTCAAGATTAATGCCATCATATCTTAAAATTTATCTAATTATTTTCATAAAAAGAAGTTTTTTTTGTCAATTTCTTTAACATTAATGAAAATGAATAGTTTGCGAATTTATTAGTGAAATGTTCTTACTTCTCAATTTAAATTAGTGTATTTTTGAGGAAAATGTTAGTAATTGTTAATGTCTTAGAGTAGTATATTGAGAATTTTCGGTGAATTTTTACTATGTATTAGGCTTTGTAAGAGCAATCAGAATATATATTCCATTTTTATATAGTCACTAAATTTTATATCGATGTTAAAAATATGATTTTCGAATATGATCAGAAAGATATACAATAATAATCACAACTATTTTATATTCTATGTAAAATATTGTACGGGATAGTGTAATCTCCTATTAACAAAAATAATGCAACTATTTGGTTAAAACGGAATACAATATGTTTATATTTTAAAAAAAATGGATCATACATTCCATATTAAATATTGTATGTGATATTTCTATGTAAAATATGTGATTTTCGTAATCAATGTACTCAACCAAATTTTCTTAATTACATACTTTCTGTGGTATATAACTTTATATGTGATATAGTGATATTTTAATCAGTAAGATGTTAGAGTGTAGTTGGAGAGGAGAAAGGGTGACACACATGAGGTCAAGGGTTCGATTTGCACATAGCTCATTTGATCGGGGATTGCCTCATGAGTCATGACCCTAGAGAAACGGTTCATGTCAAATTTTGACAGGTCTACTAAGACTAATAGAGATTTAAATACTGTAAGGTATCTTATTGATAAATCAACTTAAACATAATTTTAAAAATCATATGTTTTCCACCACACTTTAATCTACATCTAAAATGTCTTTAGAGTAATAATTGTTTAAAAATGAAAATGCCGTGAAAAAAATATGGTTTCGATGATAAAATAATGTAAATTGGCTTCATCGTATTGAATATTTTAGAATCAATAAAAAAAATCGACATTTTTGAAATTCGTGAATGAGAGTTTATTTCAATCAAATTATTTCGACAAAAAATAAGGGTACAAAAGTAGAAAATGAAAATACTCTCTCCCTTCCAATCCAATGATAATGGTAACATTGGATTTGCCGGTTGAGTACATGTATTAAGAAAATGAGTAAAAAAATAAGAGTATTATAGGTAAATCAAAAGGTCAAATGCAGGACCGCAATTAAAGGTGGGTAAAAAGTGGCGACATTTTTTGTAAATGAAAGAAAAGTTTGGGGGTTAGTTGGTAAAGTTTTTTTGCCAAAAAGAGAATGAGTAATTTGGATTGGATGGTCTATTTATGGTTAGTGTTACCATTGGATTGGACGAGAAAGACTAGGGACTACTCCATAAGAGTAACATTTAGAATAGCCATTTCAGTTAGCGTGAGAGGGGTTCAATTTTTGCATCAATTAGTCGGCCAAATCAGCATGTCTATTTGGGTTTGCTTATAATATTTACTAGTATTTGGGTTCAATTTTCTATTTCTTAATTACGTACTCCCTCCCTCCAAATTTAAACTTCATGGTGGAGTTGACACAAAAATTAAGAGTGGAGTTAAGTTTGTGGTGGAAAATGAAAGTTGAGAAAAAATGTGGGGTCAGAAATGATATTGACCACAAAAATGAATCAAAAGAGGAAATATTGTAAGTAGGAAGTTTAAAGATGGACAATCCAAAAAGAAAAGTAGGAAGATTAAAAATGGATAGAGGGAGTAACATAGTTACGTGCTATTAGTAAGAATAAATAATTTGTATTGTGTTTATATGAAGTTGTCATGAGTTGTTACACAGTTACGCAGTTACACGTACATTACTAAGCAGTTATTAGATCTATATTATAATCACTTGAGTATGTGATCATTTATACTTTAAATAGAGATAAATTTATTTAATTTCGAAACTTTAAAAGTTAATACGGAGTACATATAATACATATTACCCATATGTTTGTTATATGTATTTTTCACATGTGATACAATTTTAAAACCACCCGTGTATTACACGGGTAAAAAGGCTAGTTAAACTATTATTGTTCAACGGTTTATACTTTGACAAATGCTTTCTCCAATTCGGGCCCTGACATAAGGCTTCGCAGCAATGTTTCACCATTAAAGTCAAAGTAGGACCTTGACGGCACTGTTTCACCATTTCTTTTCTATCAAGTTGTTTTTGACAAGTTATAGTCCTTGTATAACTTGACGACACTGTTTCACCATTACTGTATCCTTCAAATTGTTTTTGACAAGTTTGTCCTTGTATATTGTGACCAAATGTCCCTCAAAGTTGAACTTGACGATGTTGGTTCACCATTAAAGTGAAGGAAGGACAGTATGATAGTGATAAATAGTGTATTTAAGATACTACTGTGATTTACAAATATTTTTGTCAGAAGTACTTGAGATGCATTTGAAACCCCTTGGAGGAGTAATGTTTCCACTGTGGTTGCAGGACATTTGCACAACATCGAAGATTCTTTTTCAGAAAGCTCTTCTAGTATGAATGGCTACTCAGATGTCGACTACTCTTCGCAACAAACTGAACTGAAATCTGAAGGATGTTCTAGGTTCTATCCAAAGTGCAATGGAAAACAGACAGGGTTCTCAGACAAAGTGAAGGGTTTTGGGTTGACAGGGAGTAGGAAGGGGTTTAGTAGCAAGATCCGTTCCTTCATGGATATCCGTAGCCAACTGCTTAATCGAGCGTTGATGCAGGCGATGAGCAAGCGACGTACTGTCAAGACTGTTGGTGCGGTGGAAAACATCGGGTTTCATGATCCTAGCTGAGAAATTTCTTCGATGCTGCATAAAATATCTGCAGACTGAAGTTCCATTTGGAAAAAGAAATGCTATTTTGCGAGGAGGATCCAAACTGCTTACTTTGAGCCTGTAAATTCGTATGTGTATATATGTGTGACTGAGAGCTTATAAAGAGTCTCACAACTCACAAGCAGTATAGGCATCAACTTGTTGGGTTTTATACTTTTACAAAGGCAGGCTTGAGCACTTGAGATGACGTCTTACTATACCAAAATTATTGGCATTGGTTAAGATTTGGTTGGACGAGATGACGTACAGACTAAACAGGTAGAGCTGCATGATTTTGTTGAGATGTACCGCGCCTGAAAATGCAATATATATGTAATGTATCCATGGCCCTGGGTTCATCTAATTTTATATAGGATTATTAGTTAGGAATAATCTAAACTGAACCATTTGTCATCTTCTTGTAGTAATCCGAACTTCAGTTCAACTCAAAATAAACAACACTAATGCACTTGTCTTCTCATAATGTGCCTAGGCCGCTTTTGACCTGCAAAATCCGGTAATCTATCGAGTCATTCCTTTACCAAAATTAAGCTTCTTCCATTAACTATTATCATCATAATTGAAAACATGATGGATCATCTGTTTCTACTCGTTTTCCGACCATGGAATAGATTTGTGAGTGACCTTCATGACCAACCATCACCACTACACAACCCTCTGCCCAGCCTACCATCATCCCGCTACTACCACCATCCCGCTACTCCATTAACAAGGATAAGGGTGTCACCTAATCACTAAGGTAAGTTTGTATTCTCGCGATGGAAACATACCCGAAAACTCATGCAAGTTATTACCCAAACCATGAGGAATCAATCACAAATCAAGCAAACATCAAGGAAGAAGAAACAAGTAAGAGTAGCATGACCACTACCACCCTAACAAGCATTTCATCTAACACTTAGCATGCAAAACAGGTGACAAGCAATAAAGGCTCAACCTTTACCCACAATTAAGCCTAATCACAATCACCTACAATTAACATCTTATCCCCTTACTAACCCCACAATAATCTACTCACACATGGCTAAACTAAAACTAACATGAACAAAGGAAAGTAACATAAAAGCAAACACATTCATTATGCAAGTTAAACAATGGAAAACAATAATCTAGAGAAAAATATTGAAACTTTAATAAAAACCAAAGATTAAGAGAAGAGAGACAAGAGAAATTATACCAACACAAGGGAGAAATGAAAAGATTGAAACTTGTATAAAAGATAACCCAAGAACATTATCCACCAATGTGTCAATAATGATAGAATCTTCAAGAGCTTCACAATTTACACAAGTCTTTACTAGGATTAAGCTAAGATTAAAGGAAGATTAATGTAAGATTAGGCAAAAAGTAGAGAGTTCCTATCTAGGGTTTCGTGTCTTCAAAGATTACAAGAGGGGGTATATATAGGGTTACACAAATAAGGAAAATGAATCAACGAAGCGGGGTAGGAGCAGAGGTCTCACGACCGTGAGATGGGGCCTCACGACCGTGATTCAAGCACGTCCCGGCCGTGATAATGGGTGTCACGGTCGGGAGCCCCTACTAGCCGCTTCCTTCTTCTCGTCTTCACTTCATGGCCTACGACCCGGTCATGTATCTTCCCGGGCCGACTTCTTCTTGCTTTTCCTTAGCCTTGTGGATATCTCGTGACTCGGAATAGGTCCTTACGACGTAGAAATCGACTCCAAAAGGCGCGTTCTTGCCATACAAACCTAGAAACATAAAATATCTCAAGAGAAGACATTTGTTGCACAAAAACCGCTTCTAAGAGCAATTAAACCAAGAAAAAACAAGCAAAGCAAGAAGGAAAGACGACATAAATCTAGCATATCAAAGACCCATTGTCTCATGGAGCTCCGACCACAATTTTGACATCTTGATGTGTTTTTCATCAATGATGTCAACGTCTTCGCCTTCTAATCCGTCATAGCAATGCCAACTATCCGTACCGCATCCCTCGGCCATCCTTTGGCAACATAAATATTGGATATATTGTTCAGACCATTGGATGAATATATCCATATTATATGTCGACACAATATGCCCCGTAAATCAAACAATCTACACGTAAAGCTTTCTTCAGACGCACCTGTACTAACAGAGAATTTCAATACACCACTCACACAATTTATGTATCATCTTATAACCACTTTCTGCCACGTATTCGGCCTCTAATAAAAAATAGCGCATCTATGGCAATAGAATTAGATAAATATATTGTGTATCGATATCAGTCAATGTATAACTCTAACACAGAAACATGTAACTTTGACTGAGATGTGTGCAACTCTATAACACTAATTTATAATTATCAACTAGTTTTTGTACCCGTGCACCGCACGTGTCCTTGTTGGTTTATATTTTTTGTCATTATTGATATTTTCACCTTCTTCCCTAATTCTATATCCGGTACCTATGTTAGTTTATACTTTGTACATACATTTTCAAACATGTTCATTACTACATTACTAGGTAATATTTCAATTGTCTTGTCATTGATTTTCTTAGTTTCCCATTCAAGTATCACCAAAGCGAGACATTCAATTGTCCACCACTGTTTTTTGGTAAATTGTAAGTAATTTTATTCCAACCAAAAGACATACAACTTGGCAACAAGGCCCATCTACATCCCAAATTAAGTGAAGTATCTAGCTAAGGTAACACCTAGTTTGCAATTGCATAACTGGGTGTACACCAAGCAATCGATTCCTAACATCATTCCTAATAAATTTGACCAAGTTCATAGGTCTCATAAGAATCGAATCATGTACACTTTTGTTCCTAGCCCACCATATATGATAGATTGTTGCATTAATTGTCGCTGCCCAAACCTTCTTGTGACATCTTATCTTACTGCGCTTCCTGATCCACCATTTCATGTACGCAGACGTTGGAATGCCTTGTCGTATCCAGCCGTTAACTCCTGCTAGAACTTTGCCACTGTACGAACATTGAAAAAAAAGGTGCCTGTTGTAGACACCCAGATTTTGACCTAGTGGCTGCAGAAGTGCCCGACAAACACCCGATGATGATCAGACTGCAACGCGACGCGAAATTACGATGTTTTAGATAGTTTTTCTATAGAACGGATCAAATAATTACTCAGAAAAAATTAATTCGACATCAAGGCAGCCTTAGTCGTGTCATTACGGTTGCGTCAACACTAATTAGAGTCAATTACGACACCGGGACCCCGAATCGGTCCCGAAATGTGCAAAGTCAAACCCGAGTCAACGCGTCGGGCCGAGCAAACCTCGAGACACGCGCCCGAGGCCCATCTGGCGCTCGACGCGCTAGGGTTAAGCGGGAACTCTTAATCCCCAAGTAACGTCAAGATACACATCTTCTCCGTTTTGGAAAGTTTTGAAATCGGATCTTCAAAAATCTAGGCGCCTCACCCCAGGCGTCTTAGTCTTCATGCGCAAGACCCCGGGCGATTGAGTTATGGTGCGCCGGAACTCAGGCGTCCTAAAGGTCGATTTGAACTGCGCGAGCAACTATAGATACCCCCTCAGTTCATTTATTTCAACACACCAAAAAAACGAATTCGTGACTTCTCTCCCAATTCGCTCTCCCCCTCTTCTTCTTTAACTTAGGTCGCACTCCGACACTAAGTACGATCCACTCGATCGTTGTTCCGATAAGCGAATCAACGTGTTGTGTGCCAAATTTGGACCATTTTTTCTCCCATTTAGACCCGTTTTTCCTCCGTTTTGCGAGAATAGAGTGCGATTATCGCCGTATTTTGCTTAGTTCTCGCATTAGTGTCTCTCTTTTGCATTTTAAGTGTTTTTGGTACTTTTCTGTCTATTTTGATAGGATTTTGACCGAAAATGTGTTTGAGCTTTTACGAGCATGAGAGAGATACGGTCCAAGAGCAAAGCACACAACTGAAAGTTCGAGTAATCCAATTGATCAACGAAGAAAGAGACCGGAAACGAGGAGAGACTCCACCGGGTGAAACTTCACCCGGTGAGTCATCACCGGGCGAAGTTTCGCCCGACGATATTTTCCACTCCCAAAAATTTCCGTGGGCAGCTACCACCAGGCGAAATGACCGGGTGAAATTTCGCCCGATGGAGAAAGACGTCAAAAATGACGATTCGAGAAGGGGTGAAATTTCACCCGGTGGTGCCTATGTCGTCAACCGCAGGGTGAAGTTTTGCCCCATGAAGATGCAAAGGGTGAAGGTCTAGGCTTAATGAAGAAGGATTGAATTATGGGCCTTAAACTTGTGTGACCCATTAAGGAACTCTATATATACTTATCCTAGGGTTTTGAGCCAAGGAGGAGGAAGTAGAATATCCTAATTTGTGCCTCCTTAGCTTAGGGTAGGCGATCTCCATAATAGTAGTAGTAGTTTGTAGTAAGTTTCCTAGAAGATTCTCTAAACAATTAGTAGATCAACTTAGTATTAGTGTAATTAGTAGACAAGTTTCCATCTTTGTTGAAGATTATTGAAGATTCAAGGGTTTTGCAAGGGTTTATGTGACAAAACTCTTGTATTATTTCTTGAAGATTTATATTGCTTATATTGAAGATTGAAGACTTATGCATGGATTAGTGACAAATTCTTATATATTTCTCTCAAGATTCAATCTTTATTATTTATCTTCAACTTCCACCTTAGATTTCTCCATAGTTGGTAAATTTTCTCCTCTCCCTTCTCTCCATTAGTTAGCTTATGTTTTTCTCTCCTTTCTTAGTTTCTCTCTTAGTATAATTGTTAGTGTAGTTTTCTTAGTTTCTCTCTTAGTATAATTGTTAGTGTAGTTTTCTTAGTTTCTCTCTTAGTATAATTGTTAGTGTAGTTTTTATGCATGCTTTAGTTAGATTATCCTTAGTTAGTGTATTGTTGATTATCACCATGACTAGTGAGTAGATTTTCTTGTTGGGGAATTAGGGAGGAGGATTTGGATTACTTGATTCAAGGGATGTTGGTGGGTTGTTTACTTGTTGATTATCAATTTTAAGGTTTTTGTGTCTTTGTTGACCTAGAATCGCGACTAGACCGACCTTGACTCGTCTCTACCAATATGGGGAAACTCGGGGTAGAAATTACTTTAATTTGAGACTTACCCTTTCGTCGCGAAAGCGGGTTTAGGTAGGTTGGGTGAAGAAACCGAAAGGTCGCACTCTCCCTTTTCGACGTTGTAACAAAAACTCGATCCCGAGACTTTAAAGACCCCATTTCCGAATCCCGACTCTCCCCAACACCTTTCCTATTATTGTCCCTAGCCTCGGTAGTGTAGTTCGCTAGCATTAGTTAGACTCCTCTCATCCCAAAACCCCCATCTCAATCCCGATCACGATTGAACTCTAGACTTGACCAATACGGCTTAACCCCTCTCCCTGTGGATCGATCCCGACCTACCACTACTACATTAGTTAGGTTAGTCGGAGTTAAAAATATTGTTTGATTATACGGGTCGCGACGCCCGCGCGTCACAACGCTACTCCTCACTCTCGAGCACTCCACTCGACTCGAGGAGCACTCGCGTTTGACTAGCCAACTCCGGGTATAGCAATGAATCTATGACGAATTTACCACAGAATCAGCTGTAGTAGCAAAGCTCTGCCGAAATCACCGCAGAACAAGATAGGAGAATCCGCCTTGAAGTCGAATCATCACTAGGTTATCGTCTAAACAAAACTTTACATTTCTGTACTTTTATTATGCACTTCGATAATATCAAATATGGACACTAGGTCCATGACACGTCCTAATACACGTAATGTCCTAAACTTCAACCATAAGCACTAAAACACCCTAACTAAACCCGAGTAGTTCCGAGATCCGTTCTCAACCATCTACGCATTGTGTCTTGTTTAGTGTACACTCCGAGGGTGCAACTTCTCACTACATGATTTACTTACGTTTCACATTGACAACTTTCGTATGATTTACCGCTTTTATGACCTTATAATCGCATGCTAAATCACCTAACACGGAATTCAAAACGTAAACAAACTAAAACTGAATAAAGTGATAGTCGGGTTTCGTATTAGTCCTGGTGCTCACCGTGCGTGGTTCAATGCACTCTATTAATACCTAGCCGACGCATCTTAAGCAGAATACCAGGTAAGGTATACCACGAGAATGACTAATATCTGTATTATATAATATTTAAATCACTTTCGGGTCGAATACGCTTAAAAACAAGTTCCATTTTAATATCCTTTTAATCCCTTTACGGGTAGTATTGGAGGTGGCACCCTTTCGAGGCGCGCCATCCTAAACACTCAAGGGCGTAATGCGATCGCGGAAAGTTGTCCTTAAGCGTATCCGACATCATTTTTGGGATTAGTACGAAACATTTTGATGCCGAATCGAACGCCACGTAATCCCTAAGGATTAATAACGACATCGTGACGCGGAGGGAATTAATTTTGTCCTAATCAAATTCAAAGCGATTTCATAACACTTTTTTCAAAATCTCGATACCGGTCTCGTAATCATAAAAGGCATGTTTTGAGTATCGAAAAACCGAGTCGAGTATAAATTATATGATTTTTTTATGTGACTTGGTTAGCTATCGTTTTTAATATCATTAAGTTCGGCATTAGCACCTTTTCAAAACGAGCTGTAACTCGTATAGGGAGCACTCGATTGAGTGACATGACTCACTCGATCGAGTAGCAACCCAAAACAGAGGCAGAAGCTTTTTCGTAAGGTCACTCGATCGAGTAGCAACCCAAAACAGAGGCAGAAGGTTTTTCGTAAGGTCACTCGATCGAGTCCCTCCCATGACTCAATCGAGTGGTCTATAGTAGTAATAATGGTGGTGGTGGTAGTAGTAGTAAAAAAGAAATAATAGTATTTGCAAAAATAAAAAGTAGCAGTAGAAGTAATAATAGTAATAGTAATAGTAGTAGTAGTAGTAGTAGTAATAATAATAATAATAATAATAATAATAATAATAATAATAATAATAATAGTATTTGTCCAAATAGTATCTTGGTTGTCCACCAATTTGTTGTAAACTGCGTTTTGATCCTTCAATAAAATTCTCCATTTAAAAATATATATATATGTAGTAGTAATATTAGTAAGAGTAGCAGTAGTAAAAACAACTACCATAATAACATGAATTTAATTTATAGTTTCATGATGGGCCGTATTTAGTCGTATTTATTACGACGATTCTGGTGTATTTTGTGAGCTAAATCGTTTGTCTTGTATTGTATTTATGTCAGTTTGGTGTGAATGTAATATAGACTATTTTGAGGATGCTAATCATTGGACCGTCGGTTTGGGCTAAGAGCGAATGAAACATGAAGGAAAAGAAAGCCCACTTGAAGACCCGAAACAACAGAATCGAAGGATCGCACGAAACTGCAGCAGCTGCCCAGGCGAGTCGCACCACAGCTAGGCGAGTCGCGCGCTCCGGTGAGTCGCGCCACACCCATGCGAGTCGCCCGGTTGCCTGAAACTTTCCACGCGTTCCGTCTTATTTTGTGATATTTGGCTACGTTTTTAAGACTTGGGTTTCAATTAGGACTTTATTATTACTAGGATATTTTTTTATCATTATTTTATTATTAGTAAACTATTATTAGCTTAAGCTTAGTTTTGATTATCATGATTCACATCATCTCATCTAGAGTTTAACGTAAGATTGGAAGAAAAGGGAAGACCTTTGAAGAACCTAATTTTCCATCACAATGCAAGTATGTGTAACTAATCTTCTCTACTTAAATTCAGACCTTTGAAACGCTCAAGAAACGTTTGTGAGTTTGAATGTTTTGATTATTAACCTTGATTATTATGAATTGCTTAGTTATTAATTTCATGAATGCTGTTGTCGATTGCTAGGTGAACAACTAGTATTTAATTACATCGTTCTATCGTTAGTATCGTTAATTAAGTAGGATTTACAGATTAACTTTACATTAGTAACAACTAGGAATTAATATTGAACGAGATACGTTGATATTAGTACTTAGAAGCGAATCATATAAATATCTAAGGCGCGACTGTATTGTACGTGCTATTTATTCTCTATCAAATTCTCAGATCTATATTGCTTCCGTCTAATTGAACCTAGAACTGAATTGTTTAGGTTGTTTTACGGTTAGGGTTAATTAAAAACAAGATTCGTTTTAGTTAACTATTCTTAAGAGAATTGGAATTTCATGTTCACGATAGAGTAGTCAAGGTTATTAATTGAAACCGTCTTACGATGATCAATCGCTATTGAGTGTGGATTTGTGCTTGTGTCTAAGTTCTTTTTCATCACTTGATATATCGATTTATTAGCTTTTCGCTTTAGTTTATTAGAAGCTCATACATAAAACCCCCTGGTTACTACGATCTTTAATCTGATTAGAGATTGATTACTTTCGTCTACACTTAGTTAGCATAATTTTGTTATTCTGATTTCCTTGGGTTCGACCCTTATTTCTACTATACTACGTTTTAGTATCTGGATTTAAGTGTTTATAAATTCTAATTTGAGGCATACGACTTTAGCCTGTCAAATTTTGGCGCCGTTGCCGAGGAGTCGGTATTAATTATTTTTGTGTTTTCTAGTGTAGTTTTAATTTTCTTGTTATCGTAGCTAATTTTTTTAATTTTTTTTGTGTAGTTTATGTATAATACTCGTTCTTCTAACTTGAACCTCGAGACATTGACTCAGAGATTGAAAACACCTTTCACAGGTCACGGAGAATCGGAGAGGGAGCAATAGTTATCGGAACACAGGAATTCGAGTATCTTGAGTTTAACAACGATATTCCTATTATTTCCGTGAATACTGAAGTTTCTTCTGAATCCGGAGACGAGTTGTGTATCATGGCCAACACAATTAAGCAGCTGACAGCACCCGACCTTGCACAACAACCCTTGTGCATTACGTACCCACCATTGGGTGCGAATGCCACTTTCGAATTGAAGTCGAGTTTGATCTATCAATTAACCACATTCCATGGCTTAAGAGACGAGGACCCTAACAAGCACTTGTCGGATTTTCATATTGTTTGCTTGAGTATGAAGCCGGCTTCCGTCACTGATGAACAACTTAAGCTGAGGGCTTTTCCCTTATCATTGAAGGATGCTGCTATGGATTGGTTGTATTACTTGCCACCGGCAAGTATTGATACGTGGGTAAAGATGAAGAAGGCGTTCCTCAAAAAGTATTTTCCGGCGTCTCGAGCCTCCCAATTGAAGAAGCAGATTAGTAATGCAGAGCAACGAGATGGCGAAACGATGTACGAATATTGGGAACGTTTTAAGAAGTTGTGTGCTACATGCCCCTATCATGGCTACAATCCTCAAGACCTTGTGATGTACTTTTGTGGAGGTCTTTGTGTGGAAGATGCCCGCACGATGAATGTGGCATGTGGGGGATTGATCGTGACCAAGAGTCCAGTTGCTGCTATAGAGGTTATCCATGAGCTAGTTGAAAGCTCTCGAGATTTTTCTCGAAAATATTCCAAACGGGGAGTGCATGCCGTAGGTAATTCATCATCCTCGAGCCTTGAACATAAAGTCGATAGCTTAACGACTCTTGTCCAAAATATGATGTTGGGAAAAACAAATGAAGTTATGATGTGCGGTATCTGTTTTACCGAGGGACATCCGAGTGGGCATTGTCCTCTCATGTATGAAGAGGATCAAGAGGAGGTGAATGGAATATGGGAAACCGGGGAAAAGAAGAAGTGGGACCCCTACTCTGCTACCTTTAATCCCGGATGGAGAGATCATCCCAACATGAGGTGGAGAACTCGTCAAGGGGATCAACAATTTAATCAAGTGAATCAAATTGGTCAAGCGAAGCAATAATTCTTTGCTAAACAACAAGTTCTTAACACGGTTCCTATTCCACCCCAACCTAGTGGTCAAATATCCACCGAGGACATGATACGTGCTTTGGTTGCTAGTCAAGCTACGGTAACCACCCAAATGCCCTATCTTCAAGCTACGGTTCTTCAACATCAAACGGAGAACAAAGCTAGTATCCAAAACATGGAAACTCAATTGGGACAAATGGCGACCTCTATTAGTCATTTGGAAGCTCGAGACTCTACGGGACTCCCATCCCAAACGGTGGTGCCTTCTAAGAACGTGAGTGCCGTTTCATTGAGGAACGAAAGGCAATTAGAGGAGGTCGAAGAGGTGAAGAAGGTAGCAAAGAAACCGGTCATTCGAGAGGAAGAAGAAGAGATAGTGATCGAGGAGGAGGAGCAAACCCCTATTGTCAAAGCAAAGGAGCTCATTACTACTACACCGGTTGTGGAACCGGAGGTACCCTTCCCCGATGCACTCAAGGGAACTCGCCACTTTGAGCACGATAAAGACGTTTATGAGGTATTTGAAAAGTGCGAGATAAATATTCCCCTTCTTAATCTTTTGAAAAGTATTCCTAAATATGCAAAAATTTTAAAAGAATTGTGCACTATTAAAAGAAATAACAAGCTAAAAGGGGTAAAGAAAGTTAAGGTAAGTGAACATGTGTCCGTCATTTTTCAACGGAAACTACCATCTAAATGTAGTGATCCGGGTATGTTCACAGTTCCTTGCACCATTGGTAACAGTAAATTTCATAAGGCCATGCTAGATTTAGGAGCTTTTATAAATGTGATGCCTTATTTTGTGTATAAATCTATGCAACTTGGTCCTTTGAGTAATACTAGTGTTGTGATTCAGTTGGCGGATAGATCGAATGTCTACCCGAAAGGTGTTATCGAGGACGGAGTAAAAACCCGAAAGGGCGCTCCGGGTAAATAGAAAAATCGAGTTGCGTGCCACGAGAGTAGTGTGAGGAAAAAATGAAAGCTAGAGTGAAAATCCGCAAGGGCGGACGCTCTAGGCAAAATGAGGGAATTAGGAAAAAAATCACTACTACTTTCTCCATTTTTGGTGTTGGCGTCATAAGAAGGGTGAAAAATAAGGTCGGAAGGGTAGGATAGTTGGCTAAGGTGAGAAGAATCGCGGTGTGGTGTAGTCGTAGCACTATATTCTATACGATTGGTAATGTTTTGTTTGTTATATTGAACTATTAGAGGCGTTTAGGATTGATCGCATGTGTGGGTTGTGGAATATTGTGGTATATGTTTTGTACCACCAGTGACATTTGTAGCACATGTGATCCATTCTAGGATTGGAGAAATAAGGGGCCTTAGATGTGGATTTTTGCTTATAATTATTTGCTAATGTTCCTTGTTTTGATAAATTGGGTCGATGATAATAGTTTGATATTGGGCGTGTTAATTCACATGAGCATTTGAGTTGAGTTTCATGAGAATGTTGGATTAGCAGGTGCATTATCTCATAACGAGGGAGATTGGTGGAAGACGAGTGAGGGCCGGTGTGTGTAATGTTATTCTCACGTATTTTGGACTAGTGATGGTTGTGTTTATGGTGTTCTTCGAGTTTTACTCGAGGACGAGTAAAGGTTCAAGCATGGGGATATTTGATGGGCCGTGTTTAGTCGTATTTATTACGACGGTTTTGGGGTATTTTGTGAGCTAAATCGGTTGTCTTGTATTGCATTTATGTCAGTTTGGTATGAATGTAATATAGGCTATTTTGAGGATGCTAATCATTGGACCGTCGATTTGGGCTAAGAGCGAATGAAACATGAAGGAAAAGAAAGCCCACTTGAAGACCCGAAACAACAGAATCGAAGGATCGCACGAAACTACAGCAGCTACCCAGGCGAGTCGCACAACAGCTAGGTGATGGCAGAGATTTGTCGTGGATCCCACCGATCAAATAATAACCAACTAACCTAACTGGGTAGATAGGGCAAGTCGGGTCGAGTCCACGGGGACGGTAAAGAGGGTTTCGGCTAGGTTTCGCCTAAGGACTTTACTAGGTCAACAAGCTAAACTAAGCTAAAACTAAGAAGGAGGAGAAGACTATGACTAAGAGGAAACTAAGTATGACAACTAAAGCTAAAGGATTCAACTAACTAGAGAAACAATGACTAAAAGGATGGAGAATACAATAGAAAAAGGGACTAGGATTAAGTTGGGTTCAAGGGTGATGAAATGATCAAGGGGAAGCAAGAATGAAGGGGTAGTCAAGCTATCTAGGCATAGTCCGGGCTCTCGCTACTTAAACCGACCAAGAGGTTCCTCACTCTCGCGCAAGAACCCATCCTAGCGACTACAAGGTCAGAAGAAATAAGGCAAGAAAACATGCATTTGCAACTAAAAGTCATTCAAGCATTTCATCAAACATGATCCATGCATACAACCAAGAAGCAACCAAAAACTTCCACCAACAATCTAAACAAACCCTTAATCACCCATTAAGACACCCAATCCCCCTACTAACCCTAGCAAGAGGACTACTCACACATATCTAAACTAAAACTAACACAAACAAGAGAAACAAACACAAGAACAAAAACATTCATAATGGAGAACAACAAGGATGAACAATGAATAATAGAAAAGATGAAAACTTTACTAACTATGAAAGATTAAACGAAAAGAGAAGAGAAAGATGATACCAACTAGAAGATGAATGGAAAAGAGAGAACTTTGATTAAATCCAACCCAAGGAAATGGAATTCAATGTTGTCAATAGAGAAATCCCCCAATAGGTCTTCAATAATACAAAGATTCAACAATAATTAAACTAAGATTGAGGAGTAATTAAGGCTATTCTACACTAATCTAAGTTAATCTAACCTAAAGTAGTCTAGGGTTTAGTGGGTAATGTAGGATAATGAATGATGCTTAAAACAATACAAGAGAGGGGGTATATATAGGGTTACAAGAATAAGGGAGGCGGAAAAATGAAACACGGGCTGTACTGGGCCCTTCCTGGCCGGGAAGGAGGTGATCCCGGTCGGGAAGTGGGTGGTCCCAGTCGGGATGATGGTGGTCCCGGCCGGGATGGCCTTCAAGTAGCGCTGCTTTGCTTTGCACTTCATCCCGGTCGTGATGGATGTGTTCCCGACTGGGATGGGTCTTGTAGGCTTCAAATATGATCTCATAGATCCCTACTTGCTCTTCCTAGGCTTCTTATCGATTCTCGGTGCTTGGGAATGGGCCCCAAGGGCTCGGGATCGAGTCTAAGCTACCGAGTGATCGTCGCTTCTCTTCGTTGGCTCCAAATGTGTCGGAAACGAGTTTTCTCCAAGATTGGTCTTAAAAACCTAAAACAAACTAGAAGAAGCGTAAGTAGGCTCGAAACCGCTCCAAAGAGCGATTCCACAAGAAAAACCGGGACCAAACACAAGGAATAAGCACTACAAAACACACTTATCAACTCCCCCACACTTAACCCTTACTCGCCCTCGAGTAAGCACGAACTAACTAAAAACTAAAAGAAACTAGACTACTAACTGAGCGGGTATTAGCGCACCCTATTGTAGACACCCGCATTTTGACTGCCAGGTGTCTATGGCAGTTTCCAAAAAACACCCGATGATGATCGGACGCTAACGTGTTTCTATGCGCTCGGATACGGGCTCAATCTATTAATCGCTGGCTAACACACTTACAGAGTACAAATCTCACAAAATCAACCTCGAATCCAGGCCCAGTGGATCATTCCGAGTCAAACAAGACTAATTTGGGCCGAAACCGACACCGAAATTAAAACCGACTTGTCGCGATTGGGTCAATCCCGGTCAAAGTCGTTTCCGAGACATGAAAAACAAACCCTCAAACATCAAAAGTCCAATTCAAACACAAACCCATCAAATATCCTTGGTCAAGGTCCAAAAGACTGACCCGCGCGCCCCAGTTGGGCCACTCGATCGAGTGACCCACCCACTCGATCAAGTGGGCCCTTATTCAAGCCCGACGGCTGATGCACAAGGCCACTCGACCGAGTCAGCTGCCTACTCGGTCGAGTAACCCTAAACCGGAGCCCTAGCTTTTCCTATATAAGCAACCCTTTTGCACACACTTCAGGACATCTTTGGAACATCTTATTACACCCCAAATTCAACCTCTCTTTCACACTTTACAACCCTAATACACCCTAATACACCCAAGGCAAACCCTAAGCAAACCCTAAGCAATACTCTAGCAAAAACCCTAAACCTAGTTTAGGCATCAACAAACCCGAGCCACCATAACTTAACCTTCATCCACCTCGAAGACTCTAGTGTTAAAGCCACGGTTACGGGTCCGTTCCAAGACAAGAGCATGTAGGTTGAGGGTGTCAAAACCCCGTTTATTCTCTTCTTTTCCTCCTTCTCGCGTCATGTCGTCATTATACGGGTCGCGTTTTTTTTTATTTCGTTCTATCGTTATTATCGCATCATTAATATCGATAGTACTAATATCAAAACATTAAAATACTTATCAATTTGTGTCGAGTATGAGTGATATCAGAATAAGAAAACACGAATATACAAGTGTACTGCACACAGCGTTGACGGTCGCTTGTGCCGATATCCCGATTACTTGGTTATTGAGATAGGTTAACTTCAACAATAATTTTCATATCGTTTGTATCATTATTGTTATTCGCATAATAGCATCGATTTTCAAAAAAGCAAACATCGTATTTCAATAAGGGTCAAAACCCGTTGACACGGATCCGACATCACAATCCTTAGGGATCTATTTTGATGTCGGAGAAGTCGAGGAAATCAAGTCCTTTAAATTAAGCAAAGTGCCGATTCGTTAGATCCGATATCAACTTCATAATTGGATGTCGAATCTAACAATCTAGTCATTTAATTCAATCAATTCAATTTTCTTGTTGATGCTAACGTAGATGTCACGTTATAATTACGACACTACGAACGCGGAGAGAAATTCATGTCGTTTTGATTGACTTAAAAGGACTCAAATCAATTTTCTTTATTTTTTCTGCTCTAGTGTTCCATATCGACTCAATAATCGAATATGAGATACGACGAGCATTCAAATTTAAAATCGGGTATAAATCCAAACAATATTTATATTCGGTTCAATCAAATCTATAATTTACGAAAAACCCGAATCGAGCATAAGTCATGCAATATTTATGCTCAATTCGGTAAAACCATCGAATTATCAAAAATCAAAAGCAATCTCTAAATCGATACAAAATTGCGAGCGAATTACGATTCGCACAGGGGGCACTCGACCGAGTGCCTAGCCCACTCGGTCGAATGGTACCCCAAAAAATCGAACCAGAAAGTCTGTCACGACCCCCACTCGGTCGAGTCTCACGGTGACTCGATCGAGTGGCTACGTACTCGACCGAGTTGGTCAATAACTCGTTCGAGTAGGGTCCGTAATACGAAACAGAATGCCTCAATGACCTCCACTCGGTCGAGTCTCACAGTGACTCGGTCGAGTGGCGATGCACTCGGTCGAGTTGGTTAGTAACTCGGTCGAGTAGGGTCATAAAGCCTGGACAGATCGCTTGGACCACTCGGTCGAGTTACATAATGACTCGGTCGAGTGGCCCTTAATCACGTCAAATCGTGAGTCCTACACAAGCATTCGAGTCTCGTTAATCGTTTTTCGCGACTTAAGTCAACACGTGCCTAATCCATCACGTGACACACTATTCTTTTCAAAAGCGTGCATCATCATATTTGCATCTTTTCATCTCATCTCATATTTGCATAAACCGTTAAACATCGTTATATCGTTACTAACGCGTTTGTTGTTTCGTTCGTCAATTTAATTCTTGTTCGTTTATTGTACTAAATGAACCCGCATGCTAAATTCCACTTTGACGTAGAGTTAATTGCATTAAATTGACTTAGAAACCCTTTTCAATTTCTATTCACATGCCTAGGAAAACAATGTTTGCATAAGCATTTTCCCGTTCAACTAACACGCGTATTAGAAAGTCATTCGAATTCTTAGTAGAGGCCGCTAATGTGCGGGCGGGGTTGGGTGTCCTTTGTGGGCTTCCCAACACGTACCCTCACCCCTTACTCAGAACCTCGGTTTTCGGATGCCCGAAACCGTTGGCGCACGAGAGTCATTCAATACACAATATCCGATAATGTCGGTATTGGTATCAAATGCAAAGGGACGAGCCCAATAAACTCTGACATCGGAAATGGGCCGTATTTTGTATACGGACCACTACGACATAGAGTGGGCTCGAATGGTTCCGAATAACCACAAAATTCGGTGGAGACTCCACATAGACCTAAATTTCAATTCGATCCGTTTCATATGAAGATTCATTCGCCTACCCAAACCCGCGCGTGGCCGCGTCGGGGTGGACCTATGTCATGTCCACAATTTGGCGACTCCGCTGGGGACTAACTGATGCGCGACTTACCATCGGCATCCTCAGGGTGAGACTCGAATAGAAATCGTTTGACAAATACAATACGCGTGTTAGTTTTATGGTTCATGCATAACCCATATTTTCCCGGGCCGGTACTGGTGACCGACGTCCCACTATACCATTGATGTACTCCAACATGGATATGTCAAAAGGTGTCCATATTCGATTCGAGTGGGTTTCGCGGCATGTTCTAAGCTCAATTCGACTTAGAGAGTTCGTCCCGATCAACGTCTAGACTATGTACACTAGTATAGACCCTCTCGGACCGACCGAGACTTAGTGTAGAGCATACATGGCGTCATTATAATGCTTGTGTGACTAAGTGCTACTTGGTTTCTGAGTCGTTTTCAAAAATGTCAACTTTTCAAAAATTGCATCTTTTTTTTCAAGACATTCGATTTCAAAACCCGGGACATGCCGAATTTAGGACTTATGATTTTACTCAAAATGGCCTATTTTCTAGACGGTATGCTGCCCAATTCAAAACTCAAAGCATTTTCGAACTCTCAAAACCGATGCCCAATACACTTTCCGTTTTTTCTCGAAAAATCGGGCCTCTCCACCGAGTTTGTCTCGGAACTTTCAAATCAATCAATTTTCAAAACTTTCCTCTTCTTAGGATTTCCCGTATTTAGCAGTGTCGGGTCGTGTCTTAAGTTGTCGAGGTCTTTAGCGTCGAAACTCCGCCGATCCTACATCGCGAGTTTCTTCCCTATCCCAGTCCGCCTTATTAGACTAAGGCAAGGCCCACCTAAGTAGGACATACTCTTACAAAGGAGGGCCCATCAACACAGTCAAGTCAAAAGTCTGGGGATGTCTCACGTGAACCTTCCTTCGAACAGGACTAGGCCCACTTGCCGAATCCTAAGGAAGGCCCACACTTCACAAGTCACCCGTCTAGGTGTCTTTTCTCGAGTCATTTCCCTCTTAGTCTTGTTCGGGATGTACTTTCTATTCCGGGATTTCTGGGCTAGTTTCTGATTACGCGGTGTTCTTACAGACAGGCCACCCGCAACCCGACATCAACGCAAAATGGAAGAATTGAAGAATACCCTAACCAAGATCGAGACTCAACTGACCTCCATCCTTGCTAACCAAGCAACTTTGGACACTCGCCTGAGCACTGTAGGGAAGACGGTCCCAGTTGAAGGAGCTGAGTCCACTGGGCCCATAGCCGAATTGGTCAGTGTTGTTCGCAGGCTCGAGGAGCAAGTTCACTTATCAACAAGCAATTCAATCCACTCCGAAAATGCTCGCATTTATTCACCTTTGAGTAACGAGCTACCGGCCAACCTCAACTTGACGGGAATTCCTATGTTTGAGGGTACCGAAGACCCGGTCCATCATATCCGGGCCTTCAAAGACTTCATGGCAGTCAAAGGGGTAAAGTTCGCCATGTTCAAGCACCTATTCCCTTCCTCTTTGGAGAAGCATCCCAGAGCCTGGTTCTACAGGCTTGATCCCAGGAAATACAAGACTTGGGATGATGTGGCGACCGAATTTGCTCGGAACTACGCCGATAACACTGAAATCCAGACTACAATGCGTACTCTGGAGGTCATGGCCCAAGAGCCCAAATAAGGGTTCACAAAATACTTGCAAAGATGGAGGGCCGAGAGTGTGAAGCTGGTCGACAAGCCCGGCGAGAAGGCCCTAGTGGAAGCCTTCGTCAAAAATCTACTCCCATCCTACCGGGTCCATCTCCGGTATGCTATCATCCCAAACTTCGCTGTCCTTACTGAAATGGGCACGAGAATCGAGGATGACTTGAGACTAGAGAGCCTGACTAAGGCCTCTACCAAAGGCTATCAAGGGGCAAGTTCATCTACAATCAAGCCCACACCTGCGGTTGCAACTCGCAGCATCTTTGACGAGGTAAACCTGCTCGACACCTCATCTAAGAAGAATACACCAAATTGGGTATTCACAGATATAGGGACTACCTATACTTACGCCTTACAAAGGCTATCTTCAAAGGGCCTGATCCAGCCGATAGGCCCAACTGCAGAACCTCCAGTAGAAAAGAGGCCCAAAACCTACAATGCCCAAGCCTACTGTCAGTATCTGATGTGTTGTATTTATATAGCTTTATTCCCTCGATTCCGTTGTCTTTTATGGTCGGAATGCGCTCTTTAGAGCCGTTTCTTCTAACATTTTGCTTTGAGTGAGTGTTTTTGTAGATTCTACACGATTTCAGGTCTTTATGTGCATTTACACTCATATCTGGTTAGAAGAACGATCCCGAGACGAAACCCGTGCCTCAAGACGTTTAGGCGAAGAAGAAATGGGAAGTGACGATTCATTGGCCCATTACCTCTTTTATTAGTGCGTGCACGCCAGCCTGCATGTGACCGGCGGCCTGCCAGCCGGCCGGCATGACACAAGGCCTTTTTTAGCTTCATTTTCAAGTGTGCCTCGGCCCCTGCATGTGGCAGGCGGGCTGCCAGCCGGCCGGGGTGCACACCCAGTTCATTTTCCGCCTAATTTTGTATAACTAGGGAGGAGGATCATTTTACTACTATCACTTCTTCATACTTAGAAATTTTACTTTAGAAAACTCGTGACCTTTAGGATTCTAGCACTCGGTTTTCACTCGGATTCGATTTCGGTAATTTCATTTTATGCAATTTTCAGTTCTACGTTTCAATCTTCATCGTAAATTACTTAGTTCGTCGTAATTTTCTCTATTTGCAATTCGTTGTTCCGTTTAGTTCGTTAGATTTTCGTCCGTTTATCATTAGATTTATTTGCTTCACCTTTTTATCATGAATTCCATGTATGCGATTAGTTGTTTCGTAATCATCATGCGTAGCTAATTTTCTCGCTAGGGTCGAGGAGGATCGATGGATTATTATACGATTATGTCGCTTTGATACTAAATTCATAATTATGCTAGTACCACTTTCGCGTGTTTATTCGTCGATTAATTTGTTAAAGGCCACAACATTTTAATCTGTTTGGGAAATTCTAGTTCCTGTGCGAAAGCCGAATTAGGATTAGATCACGCGCGAATTGGTAGGGAGTCTAATAAGTTGCGAGAGCCCGTTAGATCCTTCCTAGGTTGACACGATTCGAGAGAACGTGTTATAGCCGACTAGCATGTTATATGTTTATTATTATCGTCGCATAATTGTTGAGCATCTATCGTGAACCCGTGACCTTAGTTTTCATCTCTTTATTAGATTCGATTATTTATTATCGCATTTTAGTAGTGTTTTTATATCCTTCCATCAATTCAACCGTTTAGAGCATCCTAGAATCGCCATAGCTATTTGACTAGTTTAACTGTTTCCCTGTGGATTCGATACCTTGCTTGCCGCTATCTTCTTGTTAGTAGCAGTAGGTTTACCTTGATTGGGTGAGACGACTTTACCCACATCAAATTTGGCGCCGTTGCTGGGGAACGGTTTTTCTTGTTTTTTTTAGCTTGTTTCTTCTATGCTCCCTTTCGTCTCAAGGAATTAAAACTTCTTGAGATTGATCTCACTTTTCTACTGTAGTTTTGCTTATGCCCAGGTCTTTTCGGTCATCAGAGCTTACTCCGTTCGACCCTGAGCCCGAGAAAACTTTTCGTAGGCGACGACAGTTTTGGAGAGAGATTTCCGCAGCTCCCGATCTTGCGACTTTGGAAGCTATTCATACTGAATTTGTAGCTGAGAATCAGTCCTTTGAAGAGGAACATCAATCTCAGCCCGAGATCATTTTACCACCCCTTCCGAACGTAAAAATGCCGATGCTTTCTAGTCATTCGGAACCCGAGCAAACTGCTCTTCCCAAGTTGGTTAAACGACCAACTGCCACTCAGGGTACATTTGAGATTCGACCCGCCTTTATCACTTTGGTGGAGAAGAATCAATTTGGTGGTGACCCTAAGGAGGATCCTCACAAGCATATGAGGATTTTTACCGACTATTGCTCCACGATTCCACTTCCGGCCGGGGTAACTCAAGAAGAAGTCATGGAGATGCTCTTCATGTTCTCACTACGGGATTCCGCTAGGGAGTGGATAACCGATCTTGATAAAGTCACCGAAGGGATTACCGACTGGAATTCTCTTACTCTTGCCTTCTACAAGCACTATTATCCTCCACAAAAGACAAACATGCTCCGGAGTCAAATCACCAATTTTCGTCAAACTCCGAACGAGAATATTCATGAAGCGTGGGAGCGGTTCAAGAAGCTTGTGAAAGAATGCCCGCACCATGGTTTTCAGGTTTGGTTTCTTTGTAACCAATTTTATAACGGGCTGTATGATGATTGCAGGAGTACATTGGATTCGGCATGCAATGGGCGTTTCCAATGTAATGTGGATGATGATAAGGATTGGCAAACGATAGAGGAGATGGCATCTCATCACTCCCGATGGGGTAATCCACGTGGTAATACTCGATCAAATTCCAGTGAAAGTGGGTCCTCTAATGCCGTGGCCGTTCAATTAGCCGCTTTGGCTAAGAGGTTTGATGCATTTGAAGTGTCAAATTCTCAAGGGGGAGGGGGCATGCATCAAGTACATGCCATGCAAGAATATGCATGTGTTCGTTGTGGTGCCGCGGACCACCAAGCTCAAGACTGCCTAGGCTCCATAGAACAGGTGAATGCGTTTCATTCTATGCGCCCACGTTATCCATATATGAATCAACCGGGCTATGATGCATCTCTCTTGTCTTACAGGAGTACTAATGTCTTGAACCCGCCTATTACACCACCCTATGTGCCCCCGCACAAGCAGAATCTCCAGAATCAACAGAATTTCCAGAATCAAGGAAATTTTCAGAACCAGCAGCAATTCCATAATCAAGGGAATTTTCAGAATCAACAGAATTTCGTAAATCAAAGGAATTTCCAAAATCAGGGAAATTTTCAGCAGCGACCTCACTTGGGTCAACATCAACAAAATTTTGGCAATACTAATCAGAACTTCGGGAATTCTCATCAGAATTTCGATACTAGTCAGCAGAATTTTGGCCAATCCTCATCACAAGCTCAAGGTAATTCTTCTTCTTCTTCGAGTTCTAATGAAATGGCTGAGCTTCGTAATATGATGCAGATGATGGCCAAGACCCAGGACTCTATGATGGCTCAAATGCAAAAGAATGATCAAGCTAAGGATAATGCCATCAAGAATTTGGAGAACCAAGTGGGACACCTTGCCGCGTCACAAGCAACGCGTCAACAAGGTAAACTCCCTTCTCAAGGTGATCAACAACATGATACGGCTAATGCGATCACTCTTCGTAGTGGCACACACTATGAAGGTCCGTCGATGCCTAAGGATGATTCATCGGCCGAGAAGGAGGAGGTTTTAGTGGAAGATGTCAATGAGGATGCAAATGTGGAAACTCCAAGTGATGAGCGAGTTCCACCACCCACTACTCCCGTTCCCACTCCGACTAGTCCAACAATTCAAGTACCATTTCCGGGTCGATTGAAGAATCGAAAGGAAACTACCCAGTTTGGCAAGTTCATGGAGGTTGTGAAGAATTTGCAGGTTACAGTCCCATTTACCGAGCTCATTATGCAGGTCCCGTCTTACACCAAGTTTATGAAGGACATCTTGACTCGGAAGAGAAGCATTGGTGAGGTAGAAACCGTCGCTCTTACTGCAGAGTGTAGTGCCTTTTTACAGAACAAGGCCCCACCAAAGCTAAAGGACCCCGGTAGTTTTTCGATTCCTTGCACTATTGGCACCTTATCGATTGATAAGGCTTTATGTGATTTAGGTGCTAGTGTAAGTGTCATGCCTTACTCTGTTTGTGAAAAACTTAATATGGGTCCTCTTAAGTGTACTAGTGTCACTTTGCAGATGGCGGACCGTTCCATAAAACGCCCTTTGGGAGTTTTAGAAGACGTGCCCGTTAGAGTTGGAAATTTTTTTATCCCGGTTGATTTTATCGTCCTTGACATGGCCGAGGACACCCAAATTCCCATAATTTTGGGAAGGCCATTTTTGCACACCGCCGGCGCGGTGATTGATGTCAAGAACGGTAAATTGACCTTGGAAGTGGGTGGAGACACCATTGTTTTCTGCTTAAATAGTACACTTAAGAATCCGATGATAACGGATTCTTGCTGCATGATTGATGTTGTGGATGTTTTAGTTCATGATTCTATGGAGGCATCCCTTATACGGGATCCCTTAGAAGCTTTGATATGTTTGGAAGCGTGTGCAGGTGATGCTTCAGTTGACTCTGCTGTTGTTGATGCCTTAGAAGCTGCTTTGGAAGGACGGATGCTCACGGAGGAGCAAGGTGTCGATGTAACCAACATCGTACACACCTCATTTGCTATTGACATATCCGTTCCGGAGCGTAAGCCACTTCCATCTCACCTAAAATATGCCTTTTTAGACGATACCGAGAGTTTCCCCGTGATTGTAAGTGCTGATTTAACTGAGCAACAACTTTCTGATTTGTTAGTTGTTTTAAAGAAAAATAGGAAAGCTTTGGGGTATAGTCTTGATGACTTGAAGGGAATCAGTCCCGGTTTCTGTATGCATAGAATTAATCTTGAGGAAGGTCATCGTCCTTGTGTCCAGGGTCAACGTAAGTTGAACCCGAACATGCAAGAGGTTGTTAAAAAGGAAGTTATGAAGTTGTTGGATGCGGGAATTATTTATGCGGTTCCCGATTCAAAATGGGTGAGTCCGGTACAGGTTGTACCTAAGAAGGGAGGGACTACTGTGGTCCCGAATGAGAAGAATGAGTTAATCCCTACACGAATTGTGACGGGATGGAGAATATGTATAGATTATAGGAAGTTGAACACCGCTACACTTAAAGACCACTTCCCATTGCCCTTTATCGACCAAATGCTTGAGAGACTAGCTTCTCACAAGTATTTTTGCTATTTAGATGGATATTCGGGATTTTTCCAAATCCCGATACACCCCGCCGACCAAGAAAAGACCACGTTCACTTGTCCATATGGCACTTTCGCATATCGCAGGATGCCATTCGGGCTATGTAACGCACCCGCCACCTTTCAAAGGTGCATGATGAGCATCTTTTCCGACTACATCGAGTCCATTATGGAAGTGTTTATGGACGACTTTAGTGTGTATGGTATGAGTTTTTCAGCTTGTTTAGCTAATTTGGATACCATTTTAAACCGATGTGTCGAGGTTAGTTTGGTCTTGAATTGGGAAAAATGCCATTTTATGGTCACTGAGGGTGTTGTTTTGGGTCATGTGGTCTCCGAAAAGGGCATTCAGGTGGATAAAGCAAAGGTGCAAGTGATTGAGCAATTGCCCTTGCCGGTTAATGTAAAGGGAGTGAGAAGTTTCCTTGGTCATGCGGAATTTTATCGCCGCTTTATCAAGGACTTTTCCAAAATTGCTAAGCCACTTACACAATTGCTCCTAAAGGATGCCCCTTTCGATTTTACTGATGAGTGTGTGGAAGCTTTTAACAGGATTAAGCAGGCCCTCATTTCTGCTCCGATCATTCAGTCACCGGATTGGAATTTGCCATTCGAGATAATGTGTGACGCGAGTGATTATGCTGTGGGAGCGGTTTTGGGCCAAAGGAAGGACAAGGTCTTGCATGCTATATACTACGCTAGCAAAACACTTGATAATGCTCAGGTGAATTATGCCACCACCGAGAAGGAGTTGCTAGCTATAGTGTATGCTTTGGAAAAGTTCAGAACCTACTTGGTTGGATCGGAAGTCATTGTTTTCACCGATCATGCGGCGCTCAAGTACCTCCTTGCTAAGAAAGAAGCGAAGCCCCGATTACTTCGATGGATCCTCCTCCTCCAAGAGTTTGATTTATCGATCCGGGATAAGAAGGGAGCGGAAAATGCCGTTGCAGATCATCTATCGAGGCTTAGAGTTGAGGAGGAAGGAGTTGTCATCCCCATAGATGACTCTTTTCCCGATGATTCTCTCATGGCTTTAAGTACCGGTGCAAGCGAATGACCTTGGTATGCGGATTATGCCAATTATTTAGTTGGCAAGGTATTACCTTCCGATCTTTCTTATCAACAAAAGAAAAAATTTCTACATGATGTCCGAAAATTTTTCTGGGATGACCCTTATTTATTTAAGGAGTGTGCCGATGGTATTTTCCGTCGATGTGTCCCTCAATGGGAAGTTCGAGGAGTTCTAGAGAGGTGTCATTCATCGCCATATGGTGGCCATCATGGACCGAGCCGAACCACGGCTAAGGTCCTCCAGTCGGGTTTTTATTGGCCAACCTTATTCCGGGATGCCCAAGCTTTTATTATGTCCTGCGACGCATGTCAAAGGACCGGTAATATTTCTAGGAGGCATGAGATGCCTCAAAATGGGATTCTCGAAGTAGAAATTTTTGATGTTTGGGGTGTAGACTATCAAGGCCCATTCCCGTCATCCAAGGGCAACCGATATATTTTGGTTGCGGTTGATTATGTCTCCAAGTGGGTGGAGGCGGTAGCATCTCCTGCTAATGATGCTAGAACGGTAATATCTCTGTTTAAAAAGACTATTTTTCCCCGCTTTGGTGTTCCAAGAGCGATTATTAGTGATGGTGGAAGCCATTTTCATGAGAAGCGACTTGATGCTTTGCTTGCTAAGTACGGTGTCTCGCACCGTACCGGTCTTGCCTACCACCCTCAAACGAGTGGGCAAGTTGAGGTGTCCAATAGGGAAATCAAGTCTATTCTCCAAAAGGTCGTGTCAAAAGCTAGGAAGGATTGGAGCTCTAAGCTAGATGATACACTATGGGCTTATCGTACCGCCTTTAAAACGCCTATTGGTACTTCACCTTACCGATTGGTCTACGACAAGTCATGCCATTTACCGGTCGAGCTTGAGTATAAGGCTTGGTGGGCGATTAAGGAGCTTAACTTGGATCCACATTTGAGTGGGGAGAGGAGACTTATGCAGCTGAATGAGTTGGAGGAATTCCGACTTGGTGCCTATGATAGTGCTCGAGTTTATAAGGAGCGCACCAAGCGCTGGCATGACAAGCATATCCTTCACCGTGAGTTCAATGTGGGAGATAAGGTATTATTATTCAATTCTAGGCTCCGGTTGTTTCCCGGAAAGTTAAAATCTCGTTGGTCCGGACCTTTTTCTGTCACCCACGTGGGTAAATATGGCTAGATTGAAGTCGAGAGTGATGCGGGTGAACGATTCAAGGTGAATGGTCAACGATTGAAGTTATATCATGACGGTGCTCAAGTTGGAGCAATTGAAGTTATACGACTTCATCCCGTTCCCTTATCCCACTAAACCTTATTCTCATCAAGTCGTGCGGGACTCTAAACCAGCGCTACCGGGAGGCAGCCCGAGTATGTAAATAATTTCCCTCATTCTCGTTTTTTTTTTATTTTTATTTTTCCTTTAGTTGTTTTAGTGAGGACGAGAGGAGGGACTAATGTTTTTTTTGGAGACGCGCAGAATCATCGAAAATGATTTGAATTGAAGGTATAAAAAAAAAAGGGAAAAAATTCATCATACTTGTGATAAAACAGCAGGTCACCTCAGCCTAGGCCTAGGGGGCCTGTCGACTCTAGGGGCCGAGGTACGAGTTGGATTTGAACTCGAAAAGAAGGATTTGTGCACCTCAGCCTGTGCCCAGGCCGCCTATAGACTTCAGGGGCCGAGGCACAAAGGAAAAATTAGGAAAATTGGAGCAAAAATCTCAAAAAGAGCAGTCCGGCCGGCCAACTGGCCCCCGGCCCATACCGGCCGGCTGTGAGAGGAAAGATTTGATTTATATAATCGAAAATAATGGGAAAGTGCGTCAGGCCGGCTAGCCGGCCGCCGGTCCAGACCGGCCGGGGCGTACAACAGACCCCCAAACCCAATTTTCGTGTCATTTGATTCATTCTTCAGCTCTCCCTCGCCTCTCTCTTCTCTCTCATCTCCCCAAAACCCCAATTTCCCTTATTTCCCAGCACTCATCTCCCCCTTTCTTCACCATTATTCCTCAAAATTTCCCCATTTTTCCCTCAAGTGTGCTACTTTCAGCTGATTTGCAATGCCTCCTCGGAACAAGCGCACCAGAAACGAACATGCTCAACCCGACATTGAGCCCGATCCAGTTTTTCCAGGTGTAATTTTTACCACTATTGACCAAAAGGTACGGTTTCAGAACTTGAGAAAGCGCTCTATTGTTCCAACTCGTTTTATCGATCGTGATGCTATGCAAACTTTAGGCTTAGATTCTGCTTTGGAACTATTGTTTAAGGGTGTTGGTATGGGTACATTTTTTACGATGCGTCGTAACACGTTTACCCAGATTACGTTGGAATTTCTGAGTTCGTTTGAGGTACATAAGAATAGACGGACTGGTGATATTTCTGTTGAGTTCCGTTTATTGAATACTAGTTTTGCGCTGAGCCTGAAGCAGTTTGGGGATTGTTTTGACCTTAAGGATTATGACGACCGTACACCACCCGAGCATGCTAATTTTCGGGTGGGTGATTTTTGGGAATGCATTGCTGATGCCCCGTACACTACCGCGGGGCATATGAGTTCAAACAATATTCATAATCCTGTTATTAAGGTTTGGCAGAGGTTTATGGGGTGGACGATTTTTGCTAGGAAGGAGCCACATAATGTGCGCACCGAGGAGGTGTTTATTTTGGGTTCGTATTTGCGGCGTAAGCCGAAGGTGTGGCATATCAATATTACCTATCACCTCGTCCTCCAGTTTAGGAGAATAGCTACGGCCGTTGCCGATGTTCCTATTTATATAGGCGGGTTAGTCACGCAATTAGCTCTCCGGTTGACCGCTTTTCGCGAAGCAGATCATGATCCGGTCCGGGGTGAGATTACTCTTAGCCTCCGATATTTGGCTTCTCTTAACTGGATTTCTTCTAGGCATCAGAATCGTTGGGCTTGGCTTATTCATGAGCAGGCGACTATTATTTTGCAAGCCGGGTCGGTTTTGTCACTTGAGGCTGATCAGCCTAATTATTTATTACCCGTCGCTGCCCCTAGCTCTCTTCTTTCGTCGCATGCTGTTACCTATACTCGTCGCCCGACGAGCGAGCCTAGTACCTCCCGGCCCACTTCTGAGCCCGGTCCATCTCAGCCTGCTCCCGAGACCACCACCACTACTACTTTTGAGCAGCCTCCTCCACCACCCCAGTATGCTCCCCTCCATCCCGATCTGATTTCATGGATGGAGCGCATGGAGTTGAGTGCCGGGTCGTCACGTTCTGACTTTGATACTTTTCGCACGGAGACTCGTGCCGACACCGCTGCTACTCACGCTCGTCTAGACAGGTTATATGCTGATCAGTATCTCGGGATGTATCCCGTTTATGATGACTATGCTAGGCGTGCAGCTGTGCCACCACAGGGCCCTTACCCCTCGTACTTTTCGTGGCCCGTGGGTGGTTATACTGACCCTTCGATTCATGGCGGCTTCCATCTTCACACTGACTATTTCAGTGCCCCGACGGGCCCTACTTTTGGAGCCGCTGGTGATTATCAGGGAGGTGGTTGGTATACAGGTGGTGCGTCAGGTTCTGGGGCCGCTGCAGATGATGATATGGAGGATGATGATTTCGGTGATGATGATGATGATCAGTAGCGGATTGCTGACTCCGCTACCTCTCCATGTGTATATTTGGTATGTCTTTTCTCTTTCCTCGGATTTTATTTGTGTCCCCCCCACCAATTTTGGGTCTGTATGATATGGACATTGAGGACAATGTCGAGTCTAGCGTGGAGGAGTTTTTAGTATTTCTAGTTTTATTTCCCGGAGTCTTAGTGGTTGTCTATGATACCGATTATGCAGCAATGATGATAATTTGCACTCGTTAGGCTACCTACTCATTCTTAATTGGCATTCATTTGACCTTTGTTATGTGGAATAATAATTAATCGGCAAGTTTGCAACCAACCGAGCTATGATTTGTGGTTCCCATTTAGACCGACCCT
The DNA here is from genome assembly GCA_958450325.1 of Agrostemma githago. Classification (NCBI taxonomy): domain Eukaryota; kingdom Viridiplantae; phylum Streptophyta; class Magnoliopsida; order Caryophyllales; family Caryophyllaceae; genus Agrostemma; species Agrostemma githago. The sequence continues at coordinate 21,623,766 of OY288240.1, read as the reverse complement.
GCATTTAGGCTTTAGCTACAAAATTGGTGAGATTTAGAGCCTCCTGTAGCCAGTACATTCATACCTGGCTACCACTTAGGATTGTGTGTAGGACTCCTCTTGGAATATGCTATGTCAATACGCATAAGTATGGTGTTTGCCCCTTCATTTTGACTAACTTGCCTAGTGATCATTTTTGGGTCATTTTCATTTTCATCTATTTCTATCCATTTTCTCCTTGGCTAAAATGTTAAAGAATTCACAAAATGAACTACAAAATCAAATTTGCCTACCCAGCCAAGCTTGATGAAGTAGGTCACCTAGTGCGTTCTATGCTCGTTATTGTGTGATTACGGAGAGTTTTGATGGATGATTGGATGTGGTTGACTCTGTCTCAAGGGAGTTTGTAGATCTTGTCCGGGTCAATTTGGGTTATTGTATATATTTGCCTCTAGTTTCATCAAGCTGAAAAAAATAGTTCAAAAAGAAAAAAAGAAAAGGAAAAAATGAAAAAAAAAGCAAAAAGAAAAAAATCGAAAAAATCGAAAAAGAAGAAGAAAAAAAGAAAAACAACAAAACAACAAAAAATATGTTATTCTTGTTACTTTTATTTTCCGTTTACTTGATGAAATTTGAGCGCCCTCTTTTGATCCCGGACTCGTTCTCGTTGGTTGGTGATTTGTATGATTTGTTTATGGAAGTGGAAGAATATTTGAGTTGAGCATTATCGCACTAGTTAACTCACTACCTTGGCTTTAACCTCACATGACCATATCGATTTCCACCTTCTACCTTGTTATCACCATCCTTGCCTCCCTTTGTGATCTTAGCACGTTTTGTAAAAATTTAGAGGTCGATACCATACTAGATTGCGGGCATATTTCCATGAGTTGGAGTAGTTGAGCGTTTTCATATATATATTTCACATATACACACCTTTCCTAATTGAGCGATGAGTGGTTCCGTGAGTAGCCTATGCAAGGGCTTTGGTTGAAAATGTGGTTTCTACATATCATGCTTGGTAAAATTGTGCATTTGTTGATGGATTATTTTTCCTATTTCCCGTCTTGGAATTCGTTTCTTAGACTTGGTTTAGATGTTTGCTATGACGGACTTGAGTATTTGGTTGCCTATTATTTGCTTTGAGCTGTTTCGGTATTATATTAGTTGTTTTCTTACGGGTCTTGCTTGAGGACAAGCAAGGGTTCGGTTCGGGGGAGTTTGATGTGTTGTATTTATATAGCTTTATTCCCTCGATTCCGTTGTCTTTTATGGTCGGAACGCGCTCTTTAGAGCCGTTTCTTCTAACATTTTGCTTTGAGTGAGTGTTTTTGTAGATTCTACACGATTTCAGGTCTTTATGTGCATTTACACTCATATCTGGTTAGAAGAACGATCCCGAGACAAAACCCGTGCCTCAAGACGTTTAGGCGAAGAAGAAATGGGAAGTGACGATTCATTGGGCCATGAGAAGCGGCCCATTACCTCTTTTATTAGTGCGTGCACGCCAGCCTGCATGTGACCGGCGGCCTGCCTGCCGGCCGGCATGACACAAGGCCTTTTTTAGCTTCATTTTCAAGTGTGCCTCGGCCCCTGCATGTGGCAGGCGGCCTGCCAGCCGGCCGGGGTGCACACCCAGTTCATTTTCCGCCTAATTTTGTATAACTAGGGAGGAGGATCATTTTACTACTATCACTTCTTCATACTTAGAAATTTTACTTTAGAAAACTCGTGACCTTTAGGATTCTAGCACTCGGTTTTCACTCGGATTCGATTTCGGTAATTTCATTTTATGCAATTTTCAGTTCTACGTTTCAATCTTCATCGTAAATTACTTAGTTCGTCGTAATTTTCTCTATTTGCAATTCGTTGTTCCGTTTAGTTCGTTAGATTTTCGTCCGTTTATCATTAGATTTATTTGCTTCACCTTTTTATCATGAATTCCATGTATGCGATTAGTTGTTTCGTAATCATCATGCGTAGCTAATTTTCTCGCTAGGGTCGAGGGGGATCGATGGATTATTATACGATTATGTCGCTTTGATACTAAATTCATAATTATGCTAGTACCACTTTCGCGTGTTTATTCGTCGATTAATTTGTTAAAGGCCACAACATTTTAATCTGTTTGGGAAATTCTAGTTCCTGTGCGAAAGCCGAATTAGGATTAGATCACGCGCGAATTGGTAGGGAGTCTAATAAGTTGCGAGAGCCCGTTAGATCCTTCCTAGGTTGACACGATTCGAGAGAACGTGTTATAGCCGACTAGCATGTTATATGTTTATTATTATCGTCGCATAATTGTTGAGCATCTATCGTGAACCCGTGACCTTAGTTTTCATCTCTTTATTAGATTCGATTATTTATTATCGCATTTTAGTAGTGTTTTTATATCCTTCCATCAATTCAACCGTTTAGAGCATCCTAGAATCGCCATAGCTATTTGACTAGTTTAACTGTTTCCCTGTGGATTCGATACCTTGCTTGCCGCTATCTTCTTGTTAGTAGCATTAGGTTTACCTTGATTGGGTGAGACGACTTTACCCACATCAGTATCACCGGGGTAACGGGCATGATACTGAAAAGTGTTGGAGGTTAAAACACCTGATCCAAGATCTCATCGAGAGCGGGAAAATCCCGTTGCCCGGAGACAAGCCGAGCAACAAAGAAAACCCGTTCAGCGCCCATGCTATCTTCACCGGTGAGGTAATTGACTGTTCTCACCTCATCTCTCCCTATATCCCACAAATCAACGGGATATGGTTCGACGACGAGGATGATGTGTACTTAACCAAAGGGGAGGCTGTCCCCATCACCCTTGAGGAGGTCCGAAAGGCTAAGTCCAAAGCCTTAGCCACCAATCACCTCGCCGCAGCTGCGCGTTCCATTCCTATATCCGTCACTGAACCTGCCAGGACGGAGCCTACCCTCGAAGAACCAAGCCCAGACACGGCTCTGGTCCAGCAAATGAAGAAGGTCCGAGCTGATCTAACCATATGGCAGCTATTGGTTAGCTCACAAGCACATCGAGAAGCACTGACTAAAGCTCTCGATGAAATCAAGGTCGATTCAGAAGCTACCCCTGCTGAAATGGTAGCCACCATTATGCCCTACCTTAAGGGCAAATCCAAAGAAGAAGGCCCGCTCATAACCTTCTCCGAAGCTGACCTACCACCGTTTGGGCCCAATCACAATCTGGCCCTATACATCACGGTCATCTGCAAGGGTAAATACCTCCCGATGACCCTTATCGACGATGGATCAGCCGTGAATGTCCTTCCTCTGAGGACCGCAAAAGCACTCGGCATCACCGATGCCGATTACCTTCTGACGGCGCAGACTATCCAGGCTTTCGACGGAAGCCCAAAACCTGTCGCCGGGGCCGTGAAATTGAAGATCATAACATGCCCAATCGAAAAGGAGTTGGAATTTCAGGTGATAGATGTCACCTCATCATTCAATCTCTTACTAGGAAGGCCTTGGATCCACGCAGTCAAGGCCGTGTCATCTACCCTCCATCGAAAAGTCAAGATGCCCCTTAAAGACGGTATCATCACGCTGGAGGCGACCCCAATTACCGTAGCAAGCTGCAACGCTACTGGCAGGGCCGACCCACGAGGATTTGATTTCGTGGGCATGATCGAAGAAGAATATCTCTTTAGGCCCTACTTCACAACTAGCATCGACACGATGCTACAAAATCTGGGTTACCTATCCGGAATAACCTCAAGGCCATATCTTCCAGCTGGGAAGATTATCGAGGTCTTAAATGATGGCGAATCACATTTCGGATTAGGGTATGCTATGACCCCGGAAAATGTGGTTCGGGCCGGTATTCACAAGGCCATCGACATTCTCAAGGGTACTTATATAAGCCCTTATAGCCCGAAGTTAACGGATTACTTCGTCACTCCAGTCTTCAGAGCCATACAAGTGGGCCTCTACCGACCCACCGTCACATATCCCGAGACCAAAAAGGCTCGGGAATGCAATTTCATCCCTGATGATATATTCACCATCGTCCAGGCCGAATCAAAGAAGGGCGAAAACAACTCCGAGCCCGTGATGGGGCTCTTATTCGGAGAAGACAAGGCCGTCCCCGCTCCGAAGGACGACTTGGTCAACCTGATCCTTCGCAGCGATCGGTTTGACCCAACCAAGCTAATCACCGAGGTCGGTACCAACACCGAGACGAGGGCTTGGAGGAAGACCATAAAATGGACCGACGGTCAAGGACGGGTCTACAAGCTGACCACCGGCGAGGGAGACATGCCGGATACCGAGTCTGAGACAGAGTCAGAGTCGGAGTCTGAGTCCGAGTCTAGAGGGTCTGGTGCTAAAGTCGAGTCTGTAACCCCTCTTCCCTTATCCACTGAGGTCTCGGGGCCTGTCCCAAGACCTCTCCCTATCCCACCACTGACCAATGATCAGAATTATACGGGTCTGTAACCCCGTTTCTTCTCTTCTTTTCCTCCTTCTCGCGTCATGTCGTCATTATACGGGTCGCGTTTTTTTTATTTATTTCGTTCTATCGTTATTATCGCATCATTAATATCGATAGTACTAATATCAAAACATTAAAATACTTATAAATTTGTGTCAAGTATGAGTGATATCGGAATAAGGAAACACGAATATACAAGTGTACTGCACACAGCGTTGACGGTCGCTTGTGCCGATATCCCGATTACTTGGTTATTGAGATAGGTTAACTTCAACAATAATTTTCATATCGTTTGTATCATTATTGTTATTCGCATAATAGCATCAATTTTCAAAAAAGCAAACATCGTATTTCAATAAGGGTCGAAACCCGTTGACACGGATCCGACATCACAATCCTTAGGGATCTATTTTGATGTCGGAGAAGTCGAGGGAATCAAGTCCTTTAAATTAAGCAAAGTGTCGATTCGTTAGATCCGATACCAACTTCATAATTGGATGTCGAATCTAACAATCTAGTCATTTAATTCAATCAATTCGATTTTCTTGTTGATGCTAACGTAGATGTCACGTTATAATTACGACACTACGAACGCGGAGAGAAATTCATGTCGTTTTGATTGACTTAAAACGACTCAAATCAATTTTCTTTATTTTTTCCGCTCTAGTGTTCCATATCGATTCAATAATCGAATATGGGATACGACGAGCATTCAAATTTAAAATCGGGTATAAATCCAAACAATATTTATATTCGGTTCAATCAAATCTATAATTTACGAAAAACCCGAATCGAGCATAAGTCATGCAATATTTATGCTCAATTCGGTAAAACCATCGAATTATCAAAAATCAAAAGCAATCTCTAAATCGATACAAAATTGCGAGCGAATTACGATTCGCACAGGGGGCACTCGACCGAGTGCCTAGCCCACTCGGTCGAGTGGTACCCCAAAAATCGAACCAGAAAGTCTGTCACGACCCCCACTCGGTCGAGTCTCACAGTGACTCGATCGAGTGGCTACCTACTCGACCGAGTTGGTCAATAACTCGGTCGAGTAGGGTCCGTAATACGAAACAGAATGCCTCAATGACCTCCACTCGGTCGAGTCTCACAGTGACTCGGTCGAGTGGCGATGCACTCGGTCGAGTTGGTCAGTAACTCGGTCGAGTAGGGTCATAAAGCCTGGACAGATCGCTTTCCAGAGGACCACTCGGTCGAGTCACATAATGACTCGGTCGAGTGGCCCTTAATCACGTCAAACCGTGAGTCCTACACAAGCATTCGAGTCTCGTTAATCGTTTTTCGCGACTTAAGTCAACACGTGCCTAATCCATCACGTGACATACTATTCTCTTCAAAAGCGTGCATCATCATATTTGCATCTTTTCATCTCATCTCATATTTGCATAAACCGTTAAACATCGTTATATCGTTACTAACGCGTTTGTTGTTTCGTTCGTCAATTTAATTCTTGTTCGTTTATTGTACTAAATGAACCCGCATGCTAAATTCCACTTTGACGTAGAGTTAATTGCATTAAATTGACTTAGAAACCCTTTTCAATTTCTATTCACATGCCTAGGAAAACAATGTTTGCATAAGAATTTTTCCGTTCAACTAACACGCGTATTAGAAAGTCATTCGAATTCTTAGTAGAGGCCGCTAATGTGCGGGCGGGGTTGGGTGTCCTTTGTGGGCTTCCCAACACGTACCCTCACCCCTTACTCAGAACCTCGGTTTTTGGATGCCCGAAACCGTGGGCGCACGAGAGTCATTCAATACACAATATCCGATAATGTCGGTATTGGTATCAAATGCAAAGGGACGAGCCCAATAAACTCTGACATCGGAAATGGGCCGTATTTTGTATACGGACCACTACGACATAGAGTGGGCTCGAATGGTTCCGAATAACCACAAAATTCGGTGGCGACTCCACATAGACCTAAATTTCAATTCGATCCGTTTCATATGGAGATTCATTCGCCTACCCAAACCGGCGCGTGGCCGCGTCGGGGTGGACCTATGTCATGTCCACACCTATGCCCTTTCAACTCACGCGAGAACACTTAGAGGACAAGTGCTCTCCGCAAGGCAAGTGAGGTCTTGCGACAAACTGCGGATACAACCGAACACGAAAACACATAAACACACAAACAATCAAACAAACAACCGGTTGCATCCAAGAAGAAAGAAATACCCCTTCCCTCAACAAAGCGGTGAAAGAAACACGGGTTAAGGACTCAAGGAAAGTGACAACGTTCCCAAGCTAATAACACAAATCGATATGGACAAAACCCTAATAGTATGACAACAAAGCAATAAAAACGTTGGTAACTTACCTAGTTCCTCCTAAACTTCTAAGAACGTACCACGAGACGATAGGCGGGATGGAAAAAGGATGAACCACAAAGTTAGTCGACACTGTAGTAAGTGAAACCCCGCCCCCTTTAGCTATAAGCCAAGAGGGTCGTCCCAAGCAAGCTCAGAAATAGCCTAACTAGTCCAAGTAAAAAGGTGGATAATGGTTGCAAAATGAGAGAAGACCGACCATTACCGCTATCATCCTTCCTAGGGACTCGGTCCTTTGGTAGGCTCTTCACGATAACGGTCGGTAAAAGGCTTATTTTTGAGAGGGTAAGATTTTTTTTGTGAAATTGATTTTCTTTGGCATTTTTTTCTTTTGTATTTTTCTTTTGAGTTGCTATGTCATTTCTTTTTCTTCTTTTGTATTTTGCTTTTCATTTGTTGTGCCTTTTCTTTTTCTTTCTTCTTTCTTTTCCTTCTTTTCTTTCTTTTTCTTTCTTTCTTTTTCTTTCTTTTCTTGGCTTTCCTTTTGGAAAAATTTTGTTTTGTAGGCATTTCTTGCAACCAAGTAAGAACTTCAACAATTTGCAACTTATTTGTGGAAAATGTGTAGAAGGTAGGGAAATGGGTGAGTCGGGATGGGCCCTTCCCTTCAAACCCACAAAAAGGTGGAAAATTTGGACTAATCAAACAATTTCGAACATGGTCACCTAAGAGACGGGACTCGGCAACCAAGGCCTCTTCACTCCGTGGGTGGTCAAAGTGGTCAAAATGCAAATCCCGCAGTAAATCCCTAGTAGACTAGGTGAACTCAAGGTAAAAAACCAACGAAACTATTAATTTAAAGTCATTCTACTAGACTAAAGTCCAAGAATCGACTCATATTACTACAAAGGGAAAGTAAACACTTGCGCACTAGCCTCAAAACCGGGTTTTCGAATTTTTTTTCCTACACTAGACACAAACTCCACATCACAAAACAAAGACGCAACAAAAACGAAAGAAAATGAGATAAACACAACAAAACAAAACAAACAAACAAAAACACAAAATAAACAATCACCACCCCGAAACTTCCAAACAAGCCACCAATCAACCACGAACTCCAAAAAGCTCCACCCGAGCACACACCATCACAACATATCCTCCAAACTCCACAAAAAGAAAAAAAGGAGAAAGAAATAAAGGGGTATTACCGGATGTCTTGAGCTTTTCGAAACTTGTCGACGATCGCGCAACCTACAAGGAATTAGGGGAGCAAAACACACAACACAACAAATATACGACACAAAAGAAAATCTTTTTGATTTTTAATGAAAATTTTCAAATTTTTAGGGATTTTAAAGATTTTTCAAAAAAATTATGAAAATAAAACTAAACTAGACTAGGATATCGCTCCCCCACACTTAAACCGAGCAATGTCCTCATGCTCAATCGGTAGTGTGTGGAGACACTAAAAAAAGCGGAAAAACGGAAAATAAAGCTAAAAAATCAAAAATGAAAGTGAAGAAAGGGTAGAATGTGTCCGGCCGGGGTGTAATCAAGTCACCAAGGGCCGAGACGAGAAAATATATGGATGGGGGAAGAAATAAAAAGAAGAAAATAAAAGGAAATGGGAGGGAAGGGCTAGGTGTAATCAAGTCACCTAGCCCAGATTCCGCCTAAATACGACTAAATTCTACCAAAAGAAAATAAAAATAAAGAAAAGTGAAAAGACTTTGTTAATTTGGATTTTCAATGGATTCTCGATGTAGTCACGTCATCGAGAATCGGGAGCAATAAACACCAAGGGCCCCGAGGGCCACCAAGACACCAAATACATGAAGGGAAGGGGAACAAACGAAGATAGACTAGCAATAAAAGACGGAAAAGAAAGGAGAGTCGCCTACCAAACGGTTAACAACTTATTTATCTTCATCGCCTCAATGATCATATTCGGCACGTTGCTTGTCTTCATCATCGTTATTCCTCTTCTTTCTCAATGTAGTCGCATGGTTGAAGCACCGGGCTTGGAATGGTGTAAATGAGGTTGGCATTTGAGGGGAAACTCGGTGTATAGTGAAGAGAAGATAAGATGAAGGTATATAATTGAGGTTCAAGGGTGAAATGATAGTGGCAAGGGTGAGTAAGGAGGTGGGGAGGGGGTATAAAGCGGTGGGGTGGGGTTTAAATGAAGGAACAAAGGCGAAAGGGGGAGCTGGAACTCATCCCGGTCGTGACAGACCTCGTCCCGGTTGGGATCACTCCCTCCCGGTCGGGATGACCATGTTCCCGGGCGTGATCACTCGTCAGAAGTCCTGTTTCCATGCTCACTTCATCCCGGTCGTGATGACACCCATCACGGTCGGGATGGCACCTTTCCCGAGCCTTAAAGCCTTCATTCAATACTAGTTCCACCCACAAGACAAATACTACCTCGGGATCCAACATCCCGTCCCCAAAAGCTTACGAAAAGCTCAAAAACCGACTTCCTTGGCCAAGCTCCAAGCTTCTATCATCAACAACTCCTCTCAAAACTTCATCTTCACTATCAACCTATCAAGTGAACTCAATAAACAACATCAAATATCCCTCCCTCACATCGCTCATCAAAAATTCCAAATTATAAGAATTCCACAAAACTCACAAATCCTAGAAACAAAATCAAACAAACACACAAATATAAACACAAAAACTCAAAAGAAGAGGGAAAGGAGAATATACAACATGACGGTTCTTGAGGAACTCCGTCAAACCTAGGATGGTGGACTCTTCATTCTTAACCATAGCCCTCAAGGGCTCATAGGATCAAGTCAAATACTCGAGCCACATCATAATGAGGGCCCATTGAGTACCCGAGCCAAGCTTTCCTCCAAAGCCTCCAAGTCGGAAGCAAGAAGTAGTCACCTAAAGACCCAACGTCATCTTTCATGTTGTCTCCGGGGTCTTTCCATCCTACAAGCTTTAACGACCTCTTCCTCCCTAAGCACCGTCTCCAACCACAAGCAAGCTTCAAATATCTAGCACAAGAGTCAAAAGGGAGTTGAAGCCTCTTCTTTTCATCAACCAATCCTAAGTCATCAACAAGTTCCGGCCCAACATCTTCAAATCTCAAAACATCGTTCTTCCCCACATCATCAATAAGAAGAGATTTAAAACTCATACAAGTGGTTTCAACCTCCTCTAAACCAAGATCCAAATTACACACAAGGGGTTCACAATATTTTATTGGATTATCACATATGGGCGACTTGATTTCATCATTTATATCCCATGACTTCACAACTCCTATCACCTCACTCAACTCACCCCAAAGTTCTACATCCTCAACAATAGGCTCATTAGAAGCGGCATGAAGCTCAAGACGAGGGCAAGCGAAGGAGATTGAAGGTTCAACAAGTATGGAGGGGGTAGACTCTTGAATTTCCTCTATTTTATCGGTGTTTTCATCAATGAAACTCTTCAAATTAACCTCATTCAATTCTTCACCAACAATGCCTTCATCAAGGGTTATTTCCTCATTCGTCTCATCTTGGGTAGACAATCGAGGTTCTTCATAGCAAGCCTCGCTTCTCAAAGAGAATTCATTAGCGGCTTCATCATTGGGTTGTTCCCCTTTCCCAAATGAACATCCTTCATCAAGTTGTGAAGTTCAAGTTAAAAACATTAAGGTTTGAGCCGCTATAGCATTTAATCTAGCCTTACATGCCTCGTTTTCCCTTTGGATTTGGGCCAAGATTTCATAGTCTTTTTGCAATTGGATGGTCATTTCTTGTTGGCTCTTTTGCGTTTGAAGAATCGATTGATTTAACTCCAAGTTGGGCATTTGGTGGTCATTGGGATTTTGGAGTGCTCCTTGAAAATCTTGATGATGCCCAAGGGGTGGGGCATCATATTGTTGGTAGTGAGGTTGAGATGATTGGTAGTATTGTGGATTTTGGGGCTCATAGTGTGGTTGAGGTGAAGGGTAATATGGTGGGTTTTGGAGAAATTGGCTTCTATGTGAAGAAACATGATGAAACATGGTGAGTTCACAATAATAGCTTGAGTAATAATCACCATGATCATAGGATTGATAAGCATTCACTTGTTGGTAGCCGTTTCCATGTCCTTGAAGCTCATACCCACGGGTGTCTTGATTACCCCATGAAGCTTGATAGTAGTAGGGAGACATCATGTCATATTCTTGATTCATAGAGGGAGAGGAGTAATTCATGGTGGCTTCTATGGGTGGGAAGTTTAGATCAATCCTCACGTTTTGCTCAAAAATCGTGGCTCATACCCGGTTGAGGACCTCTCAATCTTGCAACCGTCCTTTGACGAAGGCTTCGAAAAAAAAACATTTCCGGCTCTGAGTTGTAAAGAGGAGGATGGTCACCACCTCTAGGCACAAACTGTAGACTAGGAACAAACGTGAGAAGTGTAGTGATTTTTGGGCACTAGACAAGAAGAAAATAAACTTCACACACACAAGAAGCAAAGGAAAACAAAGAAAAACACAAACACAAAGACAAAGTCAAGTAAATAAGCAAACAAAGTCTAAACAAACACCGTCCCCGGCAATGGCGCCAAATTGATGACAGGGATTTGTCGTGGATCCCACCGATCAAATAATAACCAACTAACCTAACTGGGTAGATAGGAAAAGTCGGGTCGAGTCCACGGGGACGGTAAAGAGGGTTTCGACTAGGTTTCGCCTAAGGACTTTACTAGGTCAACAAGCTAAACTAAGGTAAAACTAAGAAGGGGGAGAAGACTATGACTAAGAGCAAACTAAGTATGACAACTAAAGCTAAAGGATTCAACTAACTAGAGAAACAATGACTAAAAGGATGGAGAATACAATAGAAAAAGGGACTAGGATTAGGTTGGGTTCAAGGGTGATGAAATGATCAAAGGGAAGCAAGAATGAAGGGGTAGTCAAGCTATCTAGGCATAGTCCGGGCTCTCGCTACTTAAACCGACCTAGAGGTTCCTCGCTCTCACGCAAGAACCCATCCTAGCGACATACAAGGTCACAAGAAGGAAGGCAAGAAAACATGCATTTGCAACTACAAGTCATTCAAGCATTTCATCAAACATGATCCATGCATACAACCAAGAAGTAACCAAAAACTTCCACCAACAATCTAAATAAACCCTTAATCACCCATTAAGACACCCAATCCCCCTACTAACCCTAGCAAGAGGACTACTCACACATATCTAAACTAAAACTAACACAAACAAGAGAAACAAACACAAGAACAAAAACATTCATAATGGAGAACAACAAGGATGAACAATGACTAATAGAAAAGATGAAAACTTTACTAACTATGAAATATTAAAAGAAAATAGAAGAGAAAGATGATACCAACTAGAAGATGAATGGAAAAGGGAGAACTTTGATTAAATCCAACCCAAAGAAATGGAATTCAATGTTGTCAATAGAGAAATCCCCCAATAGGTTTTCAATAATACAAAGATTCAACAAGAATTAAACTAAGATTAAGGAGTAATTAAGGCTAATGTACACTAATCTAAGCTAATCTAACCTAAAGTAGTCTAGGGTTTAGTGGGTAATGTAGGATAATGAATGGTGCTTAAAACAATACAAGAGGGGGGTATATATAGGGTTACAAGAATAAGGGAGGCGGAAAAATGAAACACGGGCTGTACTGGGCCCTTCCCGGCCGGGAAGGAGGTGATCCCGGTTGGGAAGAGGGTGGTCCCGGTCGGGATGATGGTGGTCCTGGCCGGGATGGCATTCTAGTAGCGCTGCTTTGCTTTGCACTTCATCCCGGTCGTGATGGATGTGTTCCCGACCAGGATGGGTCTTGTAGGCTTCAAATATGATCTCATAGGTCCCTACTTGCTCTTCCTAGGCTTCTTATCGATTCTCGGTGCTCGGGAATGGGCCCCAAGGTCTCGGGATCGAGTCTAAGCTACCGAGTGATCGTCGCTTCTCTTCGTTGGCTCCAAATGTGTCGGAAACGAGTAGGAATCGTTCCATTTCTCCAAGATTGGTCTTAGGAACCTAAAACAAAATAGAAGAAGCGTAAGTAGCCTCGAAACCGCTCCAAAGACCGATTCCACAAGAGAAACCAGGACCAAACACAAGGAATAAGCACTACAAAACACACTTATCACCAGGCGAGTCGCGCGCTCCGGCGAGTCGCGCCACACCCATGCGAGTCGCCCGGTTACCTGAAACTTCCCACGCGTTCCGTCTTATTTTGTGATATTTGGCTACGTTTTTAAGACTTGGGTTTCAATTAGGAAACTTTATTATTACTAGGATATTTTTTGTCATTATTTTATTATCAGTAAATTATTATTAGGTTAAGCTTAGTTTTGATTATCATGATTCACATCATCTCATCTAGAGTTTAACGTAAGATTGGAAGAAAAGGGAAGACCTTTGAAGAACCTAATTTTCCATCGCAATGTAAGTACGTGTAACTAATCTTCTCTACTTAAATTGTAACACCCGCAAATTTTCTAGCTCTGCTATCTGTTCCGTTACGATTATATCGTAACTCTGTAATATTTTGTCAATTACATTTTTCTCATTTCAAGGTCTCTTTCATTATCGAGCCTAAAATTATTTATTTTCGTAAAAGGATTTTAATTATTCTATATTTATTCGAAAACCCATTTAATTATTTTCATCGCAAGTATTCTTAATTATTTTTGAGAAATCATATTTTTTCTGTGAACAATAGTTTTAAAATCGAGTTTGATCTATTTATTTTCTAAAAATGCTCGATTACATTTATAATGAATTTCTAGCTCAAAAATATTTTCGGACACATTTTATCAACACTACATATTATTTTTATCCTATCTATTTTAATTCTTATCCTAGTATTTATTTTAATCGGAAACTTATCATGTCGATTTGTTGCTTGTTCTTTCCATCTCAACCATCTCTTCTCCTAGTTGAGTTAAGAGTCCTTGTGACTTGATTATTCTTATCTTTTAGCTTTCTAATTTCTCTTTATATTCTCTTCCATTCTAGTCTATTTTATTCACAACACAAGTCTCCTTCTCTCTTATTTCACGTTAAACTTTCTCTTTTTGTTCATCAATCCGATCCTAATTCGTCTCTGATTCTTTCTGATCTCGAGGGTAATTTAATTACTCTTATTCGTTCTTCATCTCTTTTTCTCCTTTCTATTCACTCAATGTGGTTTTAATACCATATGTTTATTTATTTCGTAGGCTATCGTTCTAGATCCGATGAAGACGATTATTTAATTGATTCAAATTTCGATTAAGGTAACATTGACACGTTACTCGGTATTATGTGATATTATTGTTGTAGTTGCATGTATGGAAATTAGATTTTTGTTAGACAATATATTTATGTCTCGTTTTTAATGACAAAGACTTTAAATCGTAAGTTTTCACATGTTTCGTTATTTTAAATCATTTTTACGAGATTTGCGAATAAGTCTTTCTTTTAATTATTAAAAATTATTATAATGCCGAGACTAAAACATACCCCTAATAATTTTATTTTATAATTTTCGTGATTTTAAAAGTATGAATTATCAAATTGAAAGTTTGATTATTTTTAACAAAGTTACAGCATGTTTCAGAATCTGTTGGTGTTTTTGTGAGGTTTAATAATTTGTTTTAAAGACTTTATTTACGAAATATTTGAAAAGAGACTACTATTTATTTTAAGTCTAATTTATGTCTATTTAATTTCGTAAAAATAATTGCAAGCAGTTTAGTCACAATAAATTGTTTATGAACATGTGTCAAGTTAATCCGCGATTCTGTCAGTTGTGATAAGATCTAAATTGAATCATATGTTAAACTTTTTATTTAATATTGGTAATTTACATATGGAAACTGTGAAGAGTCTAGTTAATGTTTCCAATTGGATTTTATTTAAAATCAATTTTAAAATGTCTTTTATTTAAGAAATACAATCGAGTGTCTAATTCTGACAGTTTTTAAATATACGAATAAAAACCCATGTTTTATTTGGAATTTGGATTTTCTACATAAATAGAAGTTGTAACTAAGTTTCTAAAGTTTTTAACCACACTGAGCTTACTTTGTTTTGATTTTTAATGATTTAATTAAGAATTTTATAGTAAGACAGTGCAAATCTGGAAAATCTGTCAATTTGCTTTTTAAATACTTTTAATCACTTAAACTTCAATCTTTTGATAAACAATTATAATTTTGACTTTAGTTGACTTTTAATCATGAATTAAACATTTATATAATAAACATAATGTTTACGTCTCGAGGCCTAATATTAACTATTTTATATAATTCCTATTTTAATCGATTTCTATTTATAATAATACCTACTTTTGGAAAGTTATTATTTTAAGAAAAGTTCTATATTTATAAAGTTTCCTCTTTTAAGAACAAATATATTCCTATTGGATTTTGATAATGACTTTGTTTTGGAGTTATGGAATAAGAGAAGTGTACGGGTAGAGTAATACAGTCTAGAGTATACGTTTTGCCATCAGCTATAAGGCTAGTGTATCCGAGGGGGATGCATTGGTTGTTGAACTGGGCATGTTCTTGTCCAGGAGTGTATGTTCATTTTGACCTTAAGCTCGTACCTCGCATGTAAGACGCCGTCGGGTTGAACTGGGCACACTTGGTGTTCCAGGAGGGGTGTGCATATTTACTTAAGCTAGGACCTCGCATTGATAAGTCGCCGTCCTATTATGGTTGAGTAGCCTAATTAGAGATCGAGGTTTGATTTGTTTGAACTAAGTTCTCGAAGCTAGTTTTTAGTATTCTCCTAGTGAAAGTCTATTATGTTGCACTGATTCATATCCATAACGCCGTTATTACTATTGGTTGGTATTGACTTGCAGGTTGACAATTGTTTTGAATTATTTTACTATATCGTTTTAAACGTTTTCCATTTTGAACTATTTTGATATAATAGTAATTATACTTTAATGTCATGTAATATGGCTGGGAGAACGTCGTCGTTACTCCCCACTGAATTGTGGCTGTTATGTTTATAACATGACAGATAATTTGCTGCTGGGTTTGGGTGTGAGCTAGCGAGTAGCATGGATCCTACTCTACTTTAGTTACATTAATTTTTGGATTGGTAAACCCATTTGGAGAATTTTTATTTTTAGCTCTTTTGTAAAAAGTGGCCTTTGTATTGACTGACCGTTCTTTCTGTAAAATATAGAACATCAGTGTGTTTTAATCCCAAATCTACAGTGTTTCCGCCTTTGTATTGCGTTAGAATTTATAGGGGATTACATAAATTCAGCCCTTTGAAACGCTCAAGAAACGTTTGTGAGTTTGAATGTTTTGATTATTAACCCTGATTATTATGAATTGCTTAGTTATTAATTTCATGAATGTTGTTGTTGATTGTTAGGTGTACAACTAGTATTTAATTACATCGTTCTGTCGTTAGTATCGTTAATTGAGTAGGATTTACTGATTAACTTTACATTAGTAACAACTAGGAATTAATATTGAACGAGATACGTTGATAATAGTGCTTAGAAGCGTATCATATAAATATTTAAGGCGCGACTGGATTGTACGTGCTATTTATTCTCTATCGAATTCTCAGATCTATATTGCTTTCGTCTAATTGAACCTAGAACTGGATTGTTTAGGTTGTTTTATGGTTAGGGTTAATTAAGAACGGGATACGTTTTAGTTAACTATTCTTAAGAGAATTGGAATTTCATGTTCACGATAGAGTAGTCAAGGTTATTAATTGAAACCATCTTACAATGATCAATCGCTATTGAGTGTGGATTTGTGCTTGTGTCTAAGTTCTTTTTCATCACTTGATATATCGATTTATTAGCTTTTCGATTTAGTTGATTAGAATCTCATACATAAAACCCCTCTGGTTACTACGATCTTTAATCTGATTAGAGATTGATTGCTTTCGTCTACACTTAGTTAGCATAATTTCGTTATTCTGATTCCCTTGGGTTCGACCCTTATTTCTACTGTACTACGTTTTAGTATCTGGATTTAAGTGTTTATAAATTCTAATTTGAGGCGTACGACTTTAGCCTGTCAAATTTTGGCGCCGTTGCCGGGGAGTCGGTATTAATTATTTTTGTGTTTTCTAGTGTAGTTTTAATTTTCTTGTTATCGTAGCTATTTTTTTTTATTTTTTTGTGTAGTTTATCTATAAAAATCGTTCTTCTAACTTGAACCTCGAGACATTGACTCAGAGATTGAAAACACCTTTCACAGGTCACGGAGAATCGAAGAGGGATCAATAGTTATCGGAACACAGGAATTCGAGGATCAAGAGTTTAACAACGATATTCCTATTATTTCCGTGAATACTGAAGCTTCTTCTGAATCCGGAGACGAGTCGTGTATCATGGCCAACACAATTAAGCAGCTGACAGCAACAGACCTTGCACAACAACCCTTGTGCATTAGGTACCCACCATTGGGTGCGAATGCCACTTTTGAATTGAAGTCGAGTTTGATCCATCAATTATCCACATTCCATGGCTTAAGCGATGAGGATCCTAACAAGCACTTGTCAGATTTTCATATTGTTTGCTTGAGTATGAAGCCGGCTTCCGTCATTGATGAGCAACTTAAGCTGAGGGCTTTTCCCTTCTCGTTGAAGGATGCTGCTATGGATTGGTTGTATTACTTGCCACCGGCAAGTATTGATACGTGGGTAAAGATGAAGAAGGCGTTCCTCAAAAAGTATTTTCCGGCGTCTCGAGCCTCCCAATTGAAGAAGCAGATTAGTAATTTAGAGCAATGAGATGGTGAAACGATGTACGAATATTGGGAACGTTTTAAGAAGTTGTGTGCTACATGCCCCTATCATGGCTAAAATCCTCAAAACCTTGTGATGTACTTTTGTAACATCCCTGATTTTATAAATTAAATTAAATTAAAATTTTGTTCGTATTGTTAATTTTACAATTTAACTCGTAATTCTTAAAATTATTAGAAAACGAATTTATCGTTTAATCGTTTCAAACTCCTAAAATTCTATTTGTCTCGAAAACTCTTCTTATATTTAAAACTTATTTTTATTTCCGTTTTGATTCATTTTATACATTTAATTTAATTCTTATCGAAAGTCTATTTCGACGATTTAAATTCTAAATTCTTTTCAATTATTTATATTTAAGCTCGAATTATTGTATGCTCGAAACTCATTTATTCGAAGTTTCGTCAAAATATTTATTCCCTTTCCTCGAGAAATCAATTTAATTCATTTTACCGAAAATTATTATTTATCGGGAAATATTATTTCATCTTTTAATTATTTATTTCTATCAACTTTGTTTTCGTTTCGAGTACTTTATTTACTCATTTTATTCGTCGGCCCGATTATTTATTAATTTTTACTAACTCGTTTTAATTTGATTTGTGGGTCAATCAATAATCGTTTCGGAATTCGTATCGATTCATTTTATTGTGCTAATTCAGCCCCTTTGTTATGTTTCCCCCCACTAAATTACGTACACCCCCTTTACTGACACATCATTCACCTCCCCTTTCATTTTCTTTATGTTCCAGCGTTTCATTTTGTTTCCCCTCTTACATCCCCTTTTCCCTTCTTTCATTCTCATTTTGTGCCTCATTGTCCTCCCTCTGGTTCATTTTTTTGAGCGCTCCCCTTTCCTTTACTCTCTTCACCCATCTCCATCATCAGCCTTGTCCGTCTCCCTCCGCTTTATGCTGTCGAGATTGACTCTGTTTTGGATTCATTTTTGCCGCGTTTTGAGCCTGGGTTTGCTGCTGCTGCTGATGTAATTCGTTGTTGCAGTTTTAGTCGGGGTATGTTCTTTCTCTAACGTTCTTTTTTTTCTTCTTCCTCTGATTCCTTCTTCTAGTCTGTTGCTACTGTTTGGTGTCCGATGTTCTTCTTTATCTTCAGTTTCGTTTTATCGTGTTACTGTCATCATCTCTGTCATTCTGCTGCTGCTTTACGTTGCTTTTACTGCTGCTGTTTGTCGTTTTTACTGCTGCGTGTTATCGCTTGTCTGTCTTCTTTTCGGTTCTTCTTCATCTCCTTCGTTCTCTTCCTGGTGCTGTTGTTATTACTACGCGATTGCTGCTGTTTGCTCAGTTCCGATGTCGGTTTGCGATGTCATCATGTGTTGCGTTGTTGTTGTTCGTTATGTGTGCTGCTGCTACGCTTCTTTGTGCGCTGCTGTCAGCTGTTGTCTATTTACTGCTGCTGCATTTTATTGAGGTTACTGCTGTCCCGTTTGTTGAGCTGCTACCTTCGTTTCCCCTTTCTTCTTCTCTGTTTTCTGTCCTGCTGTTCCTTTGATTTTGTTCGCCCCCAGTTCGTATTCGTATCATCGCCATGTGACTCGATATCAGTTGCTTTGTTTATGTTCTTCTTCGGTTCGCCGTACCTGTTAGCGCTCGCTGCTGCTACCGTGCGTTATTATTGTTGCTTTTCGACGTGTTTGTCGATCGGGTTGTCTTGTTTGTTGTTTCTGTTTGCCCGGTTATTGTTTCCGTTCATGTTATCGTCATGATGTTACTCAATTCTTTGTCTCGGTTCAGAATCTTATCCTTCCTAATCTCAATCTCGATTCCGTTTCCCTCTCTTTTGTTTTGCTTTGTCATTTTCCTTGTTCCCTCCGTTTCTTTCCAATCTTCTTTAATACTGATGTCTTCATTTCTATTTCTTTTTGTCTCAAATTTCTTAGTGGAGCGTACTTGGAAGGCTAGCGATTCACGACAGGAAAGTTAAGGCGTGCTATTGAAGATTTGGAGCTTGGACTATGCAATTAGACAAGTACGAGATCGATTCGAATTTTTGACTCAAGGTAACTTCAAGACGTTACTCGATTTTATATAGTATGTTTGAGTAGTAGTAAGTAGTAAATATTTTAACTTCGGTTTTCAAATTTTAGCTATTTATTATTGCTAATTATATTAATTTTAAATCGTATTTATAAATATTTTTACAACTTTCAATATTGTTTTTATGAATCGTTAGTAATTTAATTATTTACGATCGTTATAATATTTTGTTGGTTATCGTGACACTAGTAACTAAATAATAACAATTTCATATTTTCTTCGGATTCCGTTAATTTATAATTTTAACTCAAAATCGTATTTTTATATCATAGTCGAGGTTTGTATACTTGTTTAATAAATTAATTTTCGTTTTACGAATTATAGTAATAAATAAGAGAATAGTCAATTTTGTTTTAAATATATTTTTAGTTGAGACTATTTTCACTAATAATTTCTTATTTGTTTACAATTGACTATTTTTTGTAAAATTCATATTATTTATTAATAAAAGCTATTCATTGAAAATAATTTGAAGTCCTTGTAAATTCATTTCAATTATAAAACTCATTGACTCAATTAATTTTGATATCGTTTTCGTAAAACATCTCTTTTCTAAAATTTATAGTTTTAACTCGATTTCCTAGTTATTTATAAAATACTATATATTGACTTATAATATTTTAATTATATTTTGAGTAACGAATTTAGAAATATAATAAAGTTACGATAACGGCGATAATAATAAAATGTTAATTTCGTTAGAAATGCTTTTTTTATACATTTCACTTATTTTAATAACTTACGTATTTTCTATTAAAAAATTTCTGTTTTAAGTAAGTTTCTAAAAATAGAAAGTTTCTAATTATAGAAAGTTTCCCTTTTATTATAAAATGTTTATTCTTTTTATGTTCGTATTATTTACAATGATTATCTCATTTGAATATCGATAATGGCTTTGTTTTGGAGTTATGGAATATGGACAAGTGTGAGGTTTAGAGTAATATAATCTGGGGTTTACGGTTTTGCCATCAACTATAAGGCTAGTGTATCAGGAATCGGTACATTAGTTGTTGAACCGGGTGAAAGGTATCCCGGGAGTTGTGTACATTTTGACCTTAAGCTTAGGCCTCGCAGTAAGTCGCCGTCATAAGTTGAACTAGGTGACAGGTAATCCCAGGAGGGGTGTGCATTGTCTTAAACTAGGGCCTCGCATTTATAAGTCGCCGCTCTATTATGATTGAGTAGCCTAGTTAGAGACCGAAGTTTGATTTGTTTGAACTAAGTTCTCGAAGCTAGTTTTTAGTATTCTCCTAGTGAAAGTCTAGCCGTCTACACTAATCCTATCCATAATGCCATTTTGAATATTTTTATTACTATCGATACATTTTGATTTGCAGGTTGGCAAATATTTGAAGTTTTCTTGTCAAAACTTGTTCTGGTTTTATTGTTCCAATACTTTAAGTGTTCTCCGAAAACTTATTTTTATTATATCATTTAATGTTTTCCATTTTAAGTATTTTGATATAATAATACTATTATTTTCCATATGATATAATATGGCTTGGAGAACGTCCGAGTTACTTCCCACTGACGTGGCTGTTGTGTTTATAACATGACAATTATTTACTGCTGGGTTTTGGGTGTGAGCTAGCGAGTAGCGTGGATCCTACTCTTTCTTCATCCTTGTAATATATGGATTTGTATAAACCCGTTTAGAGATTTTACTTTTAGCCCTTTTGTAAAAAGAGGCCTTTGTAATGACTCACCATTTCTTTTAATAAGATATAGTTTATCAGTGTGTTTTAATCCCAACTCTACAGTGTTTCCGCCACTGTATTGCGTTAGAATCCAGATGGAGCGACCCAAGACTTGTGTGCTTGTTCTCCTACAAGAAGATGAAGTAATCCTTGTGGTTCCCTCGTGAACCTTAGAGATCTAAACTTTCTCTTCTCGTTTTAGGTCTTTATCATCTAGAATCATTGATTCTTTCCTTCCTACTTCTGCCTTTTTCCAATTCTTCTCTCATATTTTCTCACCTTCATTCGCTTGGTGAATCCTTGTTCTATTCTTCTATTCTACCATCATTCTCTTGAGATTCTTTGGTTAGACCAGATTCTGTCTTAGTGAACCCCATGTTATAGATGTTTGAGGTTTGGTAAACCCTTGTTACCGGGTTTGAGGATTGTGAGTCTACCCTATCTGCAAGTAAGAAATTCTTGAGGATTAATTTGAATGGCAAATTATCGATTAATGGAATTAGGTTGGTACTTTAGATTTTGAACGTTGGGTTATCGGTTATTTTGATTATTTGGAGTACTTAAAGTTAAATAATCTTTTGGAGTAGTAAGAGTATATCATAATTGATGAATACCTAGTGTCTAACCTAGAACCGAACTAAGTGTAACTGATAATTGATAAGTGTAGTTTGTAGTGCCTAATTTGTTGTGTTTTGTTCCCATTTTCCTTGTGGAATCGCTCCTTGGGAGCGGTTCATGGGTTACTTATGCTCCCTTTAGTTCGTTTTAGGTTCCCGAGACCAATCATGAAGAGTTGGAGCGATTCCGACTCAATACATACACTTTTCAGAGCCAACGAAACGAAGGAACGATCACTCGATGCCTTGGATTCGAGCCCGAGACCTTGGGACCCGATCCCGAGCCTCTTAGACTCGATCCCGAGACCCGAGAGTCGATGAGAAGCCCATGTGAAGCAAGGGGGAACCTTAAAGATCATATTGGAGGCCTACAAGACTCATCCCCGACGGGAAGGACCTCATCCCATCCGGGATGAGGTGTACTAAAAGCACTGCTCCTGTTTTGGGTCCGTCCCGGGCGGGACCAACCCGTCCCGGTCGGGAACACTCCGTCCCGGGCGGAACCATCTCGTCCCGGGCGGGATGGCCCAGTTACAGGCCCGCGTCACTTGTTTCCTTTCCTCCACTCTTGTAATCCTATAAATACCCACCTCCTGTATTGTTACACTACCTTAGCTTATGTTCTTCATTACCTATTAAACCCTAGACTACTTTAGCATAGATTAGCATAGATTAGAGTAGATTAGTCGGTAATTAGTCCTTAATCTAGTTAGCAAATCTTGTATTAAGGAATTCTTGAAGATCTCCACCAAGATTGACAACCTTGGAAGATTGTTTTGGGTTTTCTCTTTTATACAAGTTTTCATTCTTGCTTTCATCTTCTAGTATGGTATAATCTCTTTTCCTTTCTCTTAATCTTTGTTTTATCATTCAAGTTTTCATCTTTATATCTTGTTTATTGTTTTGTTCATCATCTTTGTTAGTTTTGCATATGTATGTTCTTGTTCTTGTTTGGGTTTCTCTTGTTAGTGTTAGTTTTCCTTTAGATATGTTTGAGTAGGTTCTTGCTAGGGTTATTAGGGTGATTGGTTGTGATTGTGGATGATTAGGGTGAGATGGGTGGTACTAGATGTTGTTTTTGTTGTTTCCCATTATCCTTGCACTCCACATGTTCGATGTAATGCTTGTGAGACTCGAGACGATCAATCCTTGTTTTTCTTGCCTCTTCTCTTGTATGTGTGTGTTTGGTTGTAGGTTTGGTAACCTCATTAGTAGCGAGAGCATGGTGAGGGTGACCCCTAGGCCGTTTAAGTAGCGAGAGCCCGATCGGAATCTAGGCTACGAAAGCACGCTAGTAACCCCGTCTTTCCCCTTCTTATGCCCTTGACATCCATGAACCCGACCTAACCCTAGTTTCTTCTTATCGTTTTATTAGCTTCCGCTACTCATTAGATGCTTGTTTAGCCTTTTTATTTGTTGTTTTAGACTATAGTTTAGTCCTTAGCCATCGCTTAGATTAGCTTGTCTCGAACCGAGTCTTTGACCGTAGTCCGACACCCCGTCCCTGTGGATTCGAACCGACTTGCCCTAGCTACCCAGTTAGGAATTAGTTGGTTATTATTTGACGGCGGGATCCACGGCAAATCCCACCCATCAATAATATTACTTTGGGATTCTTACCTGATGCTTATTGGATGGATGTATCGCGAATATTTGGGATCATAGAGTATTGTTTAAAGTGTTAGCCTGAGTGTTGTGGTGCCAATAAAGGTTTTCATTAATGTCGTTAGAAATTTTGGTTGACATAGATTACCTGTATTTCTTAAGGATTAGATCGTTGATCGTCGTTTAAGGTGGTAACCTATGAACTTTGGAATTGAGTGATCTAACATGGATAAATTGTTGTTAACCTTGAAGAAGAGGAACATATTGCACAATTAAAGGTTGGATTTATCGCGTTGTTTTGAGGAATATTTAATGAGAATAATCTTGATGGATTTATAGTTCAGAACCCTTAGACCAACGAGATTGTGGCTTCGTTGACTTATTAAATACTTTGTGGTTGCCTTGTTGTAATGAGGTATTTAATGGAATTTTCGGAAACCTTAGTTGAATGACGTGTTTGAAGATGTGAGTGTTTGCGCCATTACCTATAGATTTGAGCGTGTTTGAGGAT
Source organism: Agrostemma githago (assembly GCA_958450325.1). Classification (NCBI taxonomy): domain Eukaryota; kingdom Viridiplantae; phylum Streptophyta; class Magnoliopsida; order Caryophyllales; family Caryophyllaceae; genus Agrostemma; species Agrostemma githago. The sequence continues at coordinate 21,599,805 of OY288240.1, read as the reverse complement.
TTATTGTACTTTTCCCAGCTTCTGTACTTGTGGTATTATAATTATGTTGGTGATCATTTTTGAGAATTTTGTGCCCGAACATTGTCAAATTGGTGGATCTTGTTATTTTCTTTACTCGAGAAATTTGGGGTGCACCTCGAGTTCAAGCTTTATGAGCTTTGGATTTAGGAACCTTATCGCTTGCGAGTTTGGGTGTGTCTAATGACCGTTGGAATTTTAATTGATGAGATTAGATTTTCAAGCATTTATGGATTAGTATCGTGTCGTTTGGACGATTGCATAGTGACGTAGGACATTTTTGAGATTATAACCGAGTAGTGCCACCTAATGCCTAATGTTGGACTTAACGTTATTTGATGAAAATTAGGAACCCGTTGTGGGAGTCGTGCTGGGAATCTCGAGATGGTTAATTTATTCCCTGATCCTGAAGAGCTCTTTTGACTCTCAATTTCGTCCTTCCCTTAGCTTCTTTTAAATCCTGCTACTTCTTCTTCGGCCTTTTCCTTCGACTTCTTTATCGGGTTTGAAAACTTTCGTTTCGATTTGTCGTTGACCATGACTCTATTTATCCATTTATCTTTTCCCCGAACTTATGTTACGAAAAGTTTGACTAATTTAAAATTTTTAATTTTCATGAAATTTTAACATTTTGAGTTATAAATTTCGAAACTTTGTTTTCGTATTCGTTTTTGGTTGATAACACATATTTAGTCCTGTTTCAAAATGTAACAACCCGGTTCTTCTAATGACATTAATTAACAAGGCGAAAAATAATTAAGTCGTAAAAAGGGGTAAAAATTAAAAACCGTCGACTCAAGTGAGTCTTTTACCGATAAATGAACCGTTTTTTAAAATACAACAACTGAAACCCGAATTACAAATTTCTAAATACAATAGTCCGACTAAATTTGTGTTACAAGATTTATAGTTTGACACTCTTATCTGCCACATTGTATCTCTTGCACTCAAGCATGCCCCCATGTCCAGTCTTGAGGGTTCGTCAACCTGAATGCATATTTAAATATACATGTCCCACTTAGTGGGAGTAACCTAACCATCTTTCTAACACGTCCCCGAATAATCAATGTAGTATAAAGTTTAGGTTATCTAATTAACAGATAAGCAGGCATGTCACATTACAAATCGACATGTATACAATGTGAGATACACATGAAGTGATTTCAGTTAACATGCGAATCAACTTACATATATAAGGCACGTAGGTTATATAGAATAAAGTATTACATACATCATATGAGTATCATGTGAATAGAATACAGTAAAGCATGGATCATGGATTCATAGAAGTGTCATGTGAAAATAGAGTAAGACATACATAATACAAATCATATGAAACATAATATCATTCATAATCAATGTTCAGGCAAGACATATAACAAAACATCACTTCCCATTATAAAGCATTTCAATCACATCATTAGTCACAAGAGTATAGAACAGTAATGAAGCATAATGTGATTTAGAAAACTGTAGTCATTTACTTTTAATAACAATGGTTTCCTGTCACATAATGCACGGGACGTGACTACTAATGTCTCATGCACACTTAAGGCTTGCATCTCACCATAAGTGCGGATGGGAACATCAATCCCGCCAATCATATCGATACTAGGAGGTTTACATCTCACCCCTAGTGCTCAATAGGATCGAACACGGTTTAGTCGACTGGCATACGGAGAAGAAGGACTGTAAGTGCATGGACTCAGAGGCCCCGCTAAACCGAACATGTCCCATACACTGCTAAGGCAAAGGTCAGAAGGTATTCCGCCCCCGAAGATATCTGATATAGAGAGTGAGAGCTGATCAGTGCCCTTGTCTATGTATGCGCAAACACCCAATCCATACTCTTGGTCTCAGGAAAGAGAACCTTTACACAACCGAGCACCTCAATGGCAACTGGACGACTACTACTCTACCGACAAACTCACAAAGAGCTGGCTGCCCAATTACTTCTTAGCATTTTCTCGCACCGGCAGGATGCATCATGGCCTCCCATGAGCAGTGACTCCGAGTGTCGTAGTCTACTTTCGAAGCTGTTTTCTATCGCACCGCCTTCTAAACTTTACCAAGATAGCGCCCAGCACGAAACGTAGGCTGAATTTGGGTGTCTTATAAAGACAGAGTCTCTGGAATATCGAGCTCAGCGGTCATCGTGGGGCAGATGTCTGATGACCAGAGGGATGAAACAATACTGGGTTTCATAAGGATGACCGGTCTGTGGGCTGTTTATTGACTCGGAACAAGTCAATACAGCATGGAATGGTGAAGACGACTCAGAGGGTACTGCAAGGACACATGTTCATTTTCACCATGATTGGTGTCGATAACATCGTTCGTGAAAACGTGTGATGGGAGGGATTTGCCGTGGGTACCCACCAACAAATAGAGTCCAACTAATCCTAACTGGTAGCTAGGGTAAGTCGGGTCGAGTTCACGGGGACGGTAGAGGTTGTCTAGACTAGGGTCACTCACAAACAAGACTAAATTACCTACACAACGCAAAGGGAGACTAACTAACAAGAATCAGTTAACTACGATGATTGGAGATGATGAAAGTGGACTAACAATGGACTAGATATAACAAGAACTAAATGGAATAACTAAAACTTGATGCAACTATCAAACTAGAGAAATTATGACTAAAAGGGTGGAGAAATCAAATATGGGAAGGAGTAGGGTTAGGTTGGGTTCACAAGTGTAGTAGGATGATTGTGAGGTCAAGGGTGTAGGTTTCACCTAGTTACTAAGGTCGGTCCGCGCTCTCGCGTCAAGGCCAAAGTCCGCACTCTCATGTCTAAGACTAAACCCGAATACTCATGCAAGAAGTTACCCAATACACAAGGATTCAACCACAAATCAATCACACAATGAGAAGATGAAAACAAGCATGAGAAGCATGACCACTGCAACTCAAACAAGCAATTCAACAAACACATAGAGTGCTCAATATGTGACTAGTAACAAAGGATTCACCTTTACCCTCAATCAAACCCTAATCACCCATAATCCACACTTAATCCCCCTACTAACCCCACAATAAGTCTACTCACTCATAACAAAGCTACTACTAACAATGATAAGAGGAAACAACACAAATATCCAAACATTCATAATGAAACTAACAAGAACAAGAACAATAAGAAAAGATTGCAACTTGAAGAGTTAAACAAGGATTAAGAGTAAAGAGAGTAAGAAGATTATACCTACTAACAAGAAGATGAAAAGATAAGAACTTGCATTAATAAGAAAAACCCAAAACAATCTTCCAAGGTTGTCAATCTTGGATGAATCTTGAAGGATTCCCTTAATACAAGACTAATTACTAAGATTATACTAAGATTAACAAAAGATTAATGAAAGATTAAGCTAGGGATGAAGAGAGTCTAATTAGGGTTAAGAATAATGCAGAGTAGTCTAAAAGTACTTAAACAATACAAAGGAAGGGTTTATATAAGGTTACAAGAGTGAAGGAGAAGAAAAGAAGTCACGCGGGCTACAGCACCCCCTTCACGGTCGGGGTGGATGGTCCCGGTCGGGATGATACATCCTTCCCGTTCGGGAAGCTTCCTTCCCGGTCGAGATGACCCATAAGAAGACACTCTAAGTTTGCACTCCTTCCCGACCGGGAAGGCTACTCTTCCCGCCCGGGAAGGGTCTTGTAGGCCTCCAATATGATCATAAAGGTCCCTATTTGCTCTGGACAGGCTTCTCATCGATTCTCGGTGCTCGGGATCGAGTCTAAATGGCTCGGGATTGGGTCCCAAGGTCTCGGGATCGAATCTAAGGCACCGAGTGATCGTTCCTTCTCTTCGTTGGCTCCAAATGTGTAGGAAACGAGTCGGAATCGTTCCAATTCTCCACGAATGGTCTTGGGAACCTAAAACGAACTAGAAGAAGCATAAGTAGCCCAGAAACCGCTCCAAAGAGCGATTTCACAAGAGAAATCGGGACCAAACACAACAAATATGCACTAGAAACTACACTTATCAACTCCCCCACACTTAACCCTTACTCTCCCTCGGGTAAGTACCTACTAACTAAAAACTAAATGACACTAGACTACTAATCCGATCGGGTATTAGCGCACCCTACGCCCTTTCAACTCACGGGAGTACACCTAGAGGAAAAGTGCACTCCGCAAGGCAAATGAGGTCTTGCGACAAAACTGTGGATGCAACCGGACACAAAAACACAAAAACAAACAAACACACAACCAAACAAACACCAAACGATTGCATCCAAGACAAAACAAATACCACTTCCCTCAACAAAGCGGTGAAATAGACACCGGTTAAGGACTCAAGGCAAGTGACAACGTTCCCAAGCTAGCAATACAAACCGAAATGGACAAAACCCTAATAGTATGATGACAAAGCAACAAAAACGTTGGTAACTTACCTAGGTTCCTCCTAACTTTCTAAGAACGTACCACGGGACTATAGGCGGGATGGAAAAAGGATGAACCAATGAGTTAGTCGACACTGTAGGTAAGTGAAGCCCCGCCCTCTTTAGCGTTAAGCCAAGAGGGTCGTCTCATGTCCAAAATTGCCCAACTAGTCCAAGTAAAAAGGTGGTGAAGGTTGCAAAATGAGGGAAGTCCGACTATTTACCGCCATCATCCTTCCTAGGGACTCGGTCCTTTGGTAGGCTCTTCACGGCAATAGCCGGAAAAAGGCTTATTTTGAGAGGGTTGAAATCTTTTTGTGAGATGGTTTTCCTTTGGCATTTTTCTTTTGCATTCGGCTTTTGAGTTGCTATGCCACTTCTTTTTCTTCTTTTGTATTTTATTTTTCCTTTGTTGTGCCTTTTCTTTTTTCTTCTTTCTTTTCTTTTCTTCCTTTTCTCTTTTCATTTTTCTTTCTTTTTGTTTCTTTTCTCGGCTTGCCCTTTTGGCTTGATTTTGTAGGCATTTCTTGCAACCAAGTAACAACTTATGAAATTTGCAACTTATTTGTGGAAATGTGTATGAGGTAGGGGAAATGGGTGAGTTGGGCGCGCTTTCCCTTCAAACACACAAAAAGGTGGAGAACTTGGACTAATCCAGCAATTTCGGACATGGTCACCTAAGAGACGAAACCCGGCAACCAAGGCCTTTTCACTCCGTGGGTGGTCATAATGGTCAAAATGCAAATCCTGTAGTAAATCCCTAGTAGACTAGGTGGACTCAAGGTAAGAAACCGACGAAATCATTGATTTAAAGTCATTCTACTAGACTAAAGTCCAAGACTCGACTCATACTACTAGAAAGGGAAAGTAAACACTTGTTCACTAGCCTCAAAACCGGGTTTTAGAAAACCTCTTTCCTACACTAGACACAAACCACACAACACAAAACAAGGGCAAAAGAAAATGAAACGAAACGAGACAAAACAGAACAGAATGAAAGAAAGGAAAGAAGACACACAAGGAAAACAAACACCACCCTGAAACATCCACATAATCAACCAAATCAACCACAAACTCCACAAAGCTCCACCCGAGCACACGTCATCACACAATCTCCTCCAAGCTCCACATGAGACACAGGGGAAAAAAGGGATAAAAAGATGTTACCGGATGTCTTGAAAGCCCTCCAAAGTTAGCGGTGATTAGGCTACCTATAAGGAAAAGAGAGGCAAAACACACACACTACAGCAAATATACGACACAACGGCACAAAAGGAAAAGACATAAAAGAAAATCTTTTTGATTTTTATGAAAATTTTCTAATTTTTAGGGGTTTTAAAGATTTTTCGGAAAGAAACTACGAAAATAAAACTAACTTAGGCTAGGATATCGCTCCCCCACACTTAAACCGAGCAATGTTCTCATGCTCGATCAATAGTGTGCGGAGACACTAAAAAAAGAAAAGAAACTACGAAAATAAAGCTAAAAATGAAAAAGAAAAGCGGAGAAAAGGTAGAATGTGTCCGGCCGGGATGTAATCAAGTCACCATGGGCCGAGACGAGAAAAAATATGGATGGGGGAAAAATGAAAAGAAAATAAAAGGAAATGGGAGGGGAGGACTAGGTGTAATCAAGTCACCTAGCCCGGATTCCGCCCGAATCCGATTAAATCCTAACAAAAGAAAGAGAAATAAAAGAAAAAGTGAAAATACTTGCAAATTTGGATTTTGAAATGACCCTCGATGTAGTCACATCATTGAGAGTCGGGAGCAAAGACTACCAAGGCCCCGAGGGCCACCATGACACAAATATGATAATGGGAAGGGGAACAAACGAGTAAAGACTAGCAATAAAAGACGGAAAAGAATGAAAGTCGCCTACCAACCGGTTAGCAACTCACGAACTCCATCGTCTCAATGATCAATAAGGGCACAATGCTTATCTTCATAATCGATATTCCTCTTCATGCTCAATGTAATCGCGCGGTAGAAGCTCTAGGCTTGCAATGGTAAAATGAGGTGGGATTTGGTGTGAAACCCGGTGTATAGTGAAGAGAAGATGAGATGAATGTATGTATATGAAGTGTAGGGGTCACATGATAGGTGCAAGGGTAGGTAGGGAGGTTGGGAGGGGGTATAAAGTGGTTGGGTGGGCTCAAATGTCGAAGAAGAGGCAAAAAGAGGAGCTGGGGACCATCCCGGTCGGGATGACTTCTTCCCGGTCGGGACGAACTTGGTCCCGGTCGGGATCGCACTCCAGTGAACCCACTTTCAGCACACTCATCCCGATCGGGATGACATCCTTCCCGGTCGGGATGGTTCCTTCTTCCCGGCCAGGACTATTCTTTCCCGGTTGGGATGAACTTCTAACCCTTCATATCCTTGATAGCTTCACCCACAAGGCCACCAATACATCGAGATATAAAATCTCGTCCCCAAAAGCTTGTCAAAAGCTTCAAAAAAACCGACTCCCATGCCCAAGTCCAAGCTTCTATCATCAACTACTCACTCAAGATTTCATCTTCACTATAACCTATCAAACATGCTCAATAAACATCATCAAAATCCCTCCCTCACATCGCTCATCAAAAACCAAATTGCAAGAATTTCACAAAACTCAAGAGAATAAGAAAGAGATATATACAATAAGACGGTTCTTTTGGAACTCCGTCAAACCAAGGATGGTGCATTCTTCATTCTTTTTTCAACAACACTATAGATAACTCCATCGCCATCAAGAGCACGGAGTAACAAATCAAAGGCTCTCGAGAAATCTTCGATCAAGCGTGTGGAATACCAACCTCCACTCCAAGAGTCATCGCTACCTTGCCTTGACGTTCCCGGGGCATCCCGATCTACTAAGTTCAACGACTTGAACTTGTACTTTCGATCCTTTGGTATATACCCAATCGTCCACTCATCTTCACAAGGCCTCAAGGGAGGCTCAACTTTCTTCTTTCCAACCGGCTTATCTTTATTCACATCATAAGGGCAATCATCCGCCCCAAGCTCGCAATCACTATCTTCAATTCCCCACAAGTTGTCATCTTTCAAGCTTTCACTCGACTCATCCCCTAGATCGATGTCCTTCATGGCGTGGATCATATTACACGATTCTGCATTCGTAGGCTAGGTGTTGCCTTGGAGGTCAAACACGAGCTTCTCGTCGCCTAGCTCAAAGGTGATCCTACCATTCTTCACATCGATCATTGCACCAGCGGTATGTAGAAATGGGCGGCCTAGGATAATGGGAGTGATGGCATCCTCCGCCATATCAAGTACGAGGAAGTCAACCGGGATGAAGAATTTTCCTATTCTTAAAGGCACGTCCTCTAGCATTCCTAATGGTCGATTTAGGGAACGATCGGCCATTTGGAGTGTGATAGAGGTACACTTAAGCTCTCTCATCCCAAGTCTCTCACAAATAGAATAAGGAAGAATGCTCACACTTGCTCCCAAATCACATAATGCCCTATCAATCTTCAAGCTCCTTATGGTGCACGGGATTGAGAAACTACCCGGATCCTTCAACTTAGGAAGTGTAGAGCCTTGAATGAGCTCGCTCACCTCTCTTGTGAACGCTATGGTCTCTTCCTTGTCGACGGATCTCTTCCTAGCCAAGATTTCTCTCAAAAACTTTCCATAGGCCGGGACTTGGGTAATTAACTCGGTGAAAGGGATGCTCACATCCAACTTCTTCACAATATCAAGGAACTTGTCATATTGAACATCCACCTTGGTCTTCATTTGCCTTGTTGGAAAAGGCAACTTGATATGCATCTTGTCTTGTTAATTAGGTTTGGACTTTTCAAATGACATTTTCTTTTTTCCTTTGTCTTTCTCTTGGGGTGAGAGGAGTTTGTCTTCAATAGGTTTTTCAACCTCCCATAAGACTTGCTCTTCCATGAGGTTTCCCCAATTTTCATCGTCTTGAGGTGGAGATTGCATTTCCTTCATAGCTTGTTGCTCACTAGGAAACAAGGGAGAATCATAGGATGCACCGCTCCTTAAGGTGATGGCATTCACATGTTCAAACTTCGTTGGTACACCTTGAGGAGTTAGTTGCCCTTTTTGTCTTGAAGAACTACCCGAAGCTACTTGAGCTAGTTGGGTTTCAAGCATTTTCACATGCGTATCTCTTGCCTTGTTTTCCATTTGAAGGTTAGTAAAGAATTCATGTTGAGCTTTTTGCAACTCCAATTGGCTTCTTTGTATCTCCAAGATTGTCTTTTGTATCTCCGGTTCTCTAGGTGGAGATTGTTGATTGTGTGGGGTACTGGTAATGGCTAGAGGAATGCCATAGTCATTAGTTGGAGACCGGCTCTTTTGCTTGTTCTCTTGTTGTTGATTTTGGGACCCTTGTTGTTGTTGAAAGTTCCCTTGGAACCCTTGAGTATTGCCTTGATTGTGATTGTGGTAACTTTGGTTGTTGCTTTGGTATCCTTGAGAATGTTGGTTTCCTTGGAAACCACCTTGATGATTGAAGTTCCCTTGATGGAACCCTTGATTGTTGTTAAAGGCACCTTGGTTATGTTGTTGGAAATTGTTAAAAGGCCTTTGATTGCCTTGATAACCTTGAAAGCCTTGGTTTTTGTCCCTTAAGGGAGGAGGAACATAGGTGGGACGGTGTTGTTGTTGGGCTTGTTGGTGAGAAGCTTGATGGGAAGCTTGGAACATATGTTGATTTGGCTCATTTTGAGGCTTAGAATATGGAACACCTTGCTTGTATGCTTGAAAAGCATTCACTTGCTCAATACTACCTCGACAATGTAGAGGCTCACGTCCATATATCCCACAAAGCTCACATATCCCATAATAAGATGTAGGAGGAACCACTCCCATAGCATTAACTTCTTGAATTGAATGTTGGTGGGAAGAACTTGTGCCTTGAACTTGATTGAGGTGACTTTGGAGCTTCTTATCAATAGTATCCATGTGGGTCTTCAATTGTGCTCCAAGATCGGCACTAAGTTGTGTTATGGCATCGATCTCGTGCCTTCCCCCTTGATTCGCCTTCCTAGGTCTACTATATTGGGAATTGTGGACCTCCATTTCTTCAATTCTAGCCCATGTTTGATCGCCATCGACCTCGGTAAACCTTCCAATGGAACCCATGTTGAGTATAGCCCTAGAATCTTCATATAAACCGTTCCAAAATTGTTGTACAAGGAACCATTGGGCCAACCCATGATGGGGACAAGAACGGATCAAGGCCTTAAACCTTTCCCACAATTCGTAAAGACTTTCTTCGTCACATTGTTGAAACCCCGTGATTGAAGCTCTCAATAGATTGGTCTTCTCCGGTGGATAAAATTGTTGGTAGAATGCTAAGGCTAGCTTCTTCCAAGTGTCTATACCGAGAGCCATCTTGTCTAAACCTTTGAGCCATTGCTTTCCCTTGCCAATTAAAGAGAAGGGAAATAATACCCATCGGATTTGGTCTTGGGTTACTCCCGGTTGTGAGATGGCATCGCAATAATCCGAGAAGGTTTCCATGTGTTGATGAGGATCTTCGGTTGGTAACCCACTAAATTGACTTCTTTCAACCAATTGAATAAATTGTATTTTTGCCACAAAATTTCCGGCGTAAGCGGCCGGTAAAGCGGTGGGACCGGGCAAAACGTCTTCCGTGAAGGTTGAATGAGAAGAGATCTTAGGCATTATTGGATAAGCGGGAGATGATGGTGTAGATGGTGTTGATGTAGATGTTGAAGGAGAACTTGGTTGAGAAGAATGACTAGAAGAAGTACCGAAGGGATTGATGAAGGTCCCTTCGGTATTGCCTTGAGGTGGTTCGTTCATGTCAAATCCTTGAGCTTGCTCTTCAATAGTATTGCTAGTACCTGGTTGAGAATTGCTAACCCGATCAATCGTCCGTTGGCGAAAGGCTCTAAAGAGTCTCTCCGGCTCTGGATTGAAGAGAAAGAAGTCGTCTCTCCTCCTAGGCATGCACTACACACTTGGAACAAACGTGAGAATACCTAGTGCTTTATGGGCACTAGGTAGAGACAATAAACCAACACAACCCAAGATAAGGAGAGGAGAAAGCTACAAAAACTAAGAAAAAGACTACAAAATATGCACATGGGAAAGAAAAAGAACACAAGAGGGGTAACTAAGTCAAGCCAATAAGCAAACTAAGTCTAAACATGAACCGTCCCCGGCAACGGCGCCAAATTGATGGGAGGGATTTGCCGTGGGTCCCCACCAACAAATAGAGTCCAACTAATCCTAACGAGTAGCTAGGGTAAGTCGGGTCGAGTCCACGGGGACGGTAGAGGTTGTCTAGACTAGGGTCACTAAAAAAAAGACTAAATTACCTACACAAAGCAAAGGGAGACTAACTAACAAGAATCGGTTAACTACGATGATTGGAGATGATGAAAGTGGACTAACAATGGACTAGATATAACAAGAACTAAATGGAATAACTAAAACTTGATGCAACTATCAAACTAGAGAAATTATGACTAAAAGGATGGAGAAATCAAATATGGGAAGGAGTAGGATTAGGTTGGGTTCACAAGTGTAGTAGGATGATTGTGAGGTCAAGGGTGTAGGTTTCACCTAGTTACTAAGGTCGGTCCGCTCTCTCGCGTCAAGGCCAAAGTCCGCACTCTCGTGTCTAAGACTAAACCCGAATACTCATGCAAGAAGTTACCCAATACCCAAGGATTCAACCACAAATCAATCACACAATGAGAAGATGAAAACAAGCATGAGAAGCATGACCACTGCAACTCAAACAAGCAATTCAACAAACACATAGAGTGCTCAATATGTGACTAGTAACAAAGGATTCACCTTTACCCTCAATCAAACCCTAATCACCCATAATCCACACTTAATCCCCCTACTAACCCCACAATAAGTCTACTCACTCATAACAAAGCTACTACTAACAATGATAAGAGGAAACAACACAAATATCCAAACATTCATAATGAAACTAATAAGAACAAGAACAATAAGAAAAGATTGCAACTTGAAGAGTTAAACAAGGATTAAGAGTAAAGAGAGTAAGAAGATTATACCTACTAACAAGAAGATGAAAAGATAAGAACTTGCATTAATAAGAAAAACCCAAAACAATCTTCCAAGGTTGTCAATCTTGGATGAATCTTGAAGGATTCCCTTAATAAAAGACTAATTACTATGATTAAACTTAGATTAACAAAAGATTAATGAAAGATTAAGCTAGGGATGAAGAGAGTCTAATTAGGGTTTAGAAAAATGTAGAGTAGTCTAAAAGTACTTAAACAATACAAAGGAAGAGTTTATATAAGGTTACAAGAGTGAAGGAGAAGAAAAGAAGTTACGCGGGCTACAGCACCCCCTTCCCGGTCGGGATGGATGGTCCCGGTCGGGATGATACATCCTTCCCGGTCGGGAAGCTTCCTTCCCGGTCGAGATGACCCATTAGAAGACACTCTAAGTTTGCACTCCTTCCCGACCGGGAAGGCTACTCTTCCCGCCCGGGAAGGGTCGTGTAGGCCTCCAATAATATGATCATAAAGGTCCCTATTTTCTCTTGATAGGCTTCTCATCGATTCTGGGTGCTCGGGATCGAGTCTAAAGGGCTCGGGAATGGGTCCCAAGGTCTCGGGATCGAATCTAAGGCACCGAGTGATCGTTCCTTCTCTTCGTTGGATCCAAATGTGTAGGAAACGAGTCGGAATCGTTCCAATTCTCCATGAATGGTCTTGGGAACCTAAAATGAACTAGAAGAAGCATAAGTAGCCCAAAAACCGCTCCAAAGAGCGATTTCACAAGAGAAACCGGGATCAAAAACAACAAATAGGCACTACAAACTACACTTATCAACGTGTCTGATCAACGGCTTAGGTAACACATCGACTAGAAGTATGGTTGTTCCTATGGAATTTAAGTATGTCGATTTTAAGATTAACAAACATTATCAATCGTTGTAAAATTTATCTTAACTGATAGTTTTAGTATACTGATGTAAGAGATTTGGAACATTTTATTTGAGATATATTATTTGAAGCGTTCATTAGTTGAGATTTGATTAAAGATTCAATTATTTCTAAGTACATTATTTAAGACGGGTTTCTTTATCTTGACTTGGTCTACGTTGACTTAAAAAGCCAAAGTTTGATCAAGATGGACTAGTCAACCCTTAGTTTTGACTTAGTCACTAATTAGTCCTTAAGTGCTTATTATAAAGTTTAAGTGTTGTTTTGCACATTTAAGCATTGTTTAATTTAGTACTTTTAGGTTTTTCGTCTTTTAGTACTCTATACTTTTTGGGCACAAGTATTTAGTACATTTATTGTTGAAGTGTACGTATTTAGTATTTTTATACGGTTTCGTATTTGTACAAGTATACTTATCTTTTAAAGCCCATTTATACTTGATACTAAATGAGTCATTTTTCAAATGTTATTTTTAACTTTCGATTTTCATACTCAACATAATTTTATGAGTTAGGTTTTCAGATATAAATTCATTTTTCAAAAATAATAAGTTTTATTAATTTTAACAAATTAAAAACAAAAACAGTACGGTTTTCAATACTTTCTTTTAAATCGTTTAAAATACTTAATCATCAGAAAAGTGAACCAAATTTTTATTTTTGATACCTATACTTCTACGTAATTTATCACCAGAAATTTAGATTAAAACACATTATAAATGTTCTTAAATAAAATTTTCCTTCCAGATTTGACCCGTTTTAGTACAAATTTTATAAATGAAATCATATATGATGGATTTATATGAAATTTGACGTACACATAATAAACATCATCATGAACATAATATAAATTTTACAAGTCCAAAAAAAACGTTTAATATCAGAAAACATATTATTTTCTCAGACAGTACATAAAATCATACAATATCATTTAACGAAATAAATCACTAGTAAATATAAATTTTCATAAAAACTTACTTTTCATATTTTTATCATACTCTAAACATTCAGATCTACAACTTTCATGAAGGAACCTAAGGCTAATTCGAAATATATTTTACACAGAAAAATCGAGAACATACATCATACATCACAGAATCCATTTTACAGCATGTATTGTTAAGTGATAAATCAACAAATAGTTAACTTTAAACTTGGTGATCTAATGATTTAGTCCTAAACATGATGTTATATTTTAGTTAGAGTCTAAAAAATATACTACAAGATTTGAGGGCGAAGAAAAGTTAGGTTACCTCAAGCAAAAATAATCGATTCTAGAACATATAAGAAAACGAAGATCGATGCTCTTTTTCTCTTGCTCCTCTTCATAAATTAGTTAGAATGACACAAAAACAAACTAAGTTAGTAGTTATACTATAAACTTGAAAATAAGTAGTATAAGATGAGAGAAAAAGGGATTAGAGCTCTTCAAAAATGGTGGTTGAAACACCTTAAGAACTTGTGAAAACTTGTGTTGCTTTCTTTGGTTTTTTGAAGGGAGTTGAAGGAGAGTAAAAGATGGATGAATAAGTAAGCTAAATGGGCATATTAGGCTGTTTATATGGGGTCTTTGGGCATCCAAATGATGGGGAAGCAAAGGGTGGACAAAAATTTGACAATTACTCAAAGTAGCTAATCATACTTTAAGAGGTACATTACCCTATTTGGTGTTTTTGATTAGAAAAGCATATTTTGAGGCTTGGACATCAAATTGAAGGTATGGCATGCCTTAGGGTGATATTTTTGAGTTTATTTGGTCACACAATGGTTAGGAAAGAAGTATGGAAATCGAATGTCGAGAAACGATTCGTCGGGTGACGATTTTCGTAGTAAAGGAACTGTCCAGTACAATATTTTTATGAGGCACTTATAAATTGTAATTTTGAATATTTCCATTGTGTAGATCTTGGAAAATTAATAAAGTTAGGCTTTTGAAACGCCTCAATCGGAGTTCGTATGAGAAAATAGGAACCGTTTTACGAAATCGCGCAGAATTGCGATAACGATAGAAATTTCAGTTTTGCAAACACTGAAGTGAAATAGAAAGGTTCCAAAGGCACAAGAATTGAATATTATTATATAAAATAGTTTGTCGAGACTCGATTTATTAATATTAATCGTTATTATAAATAACTAAAATGGTCAAAAGCACGGGGTGTTACACAAAATGCCTTAATAATTTATTTTAAAGTATTTCAAAATTGTTTCAATTTTCAATTTTCAAGCGTATTTAAATTTTACGAAACTTTCATAATTGATAATATTTTGATTTCTAAAAAATTATTATGTAAAACGATTTAATATTTTCGTAAAACTTCGTATGTCTAAATTTTTGTTTTGATTGTCGTTAGACTTTAAATCTGTTACCGAAAATGTTTGTCGACTGATTCTATTCTTATTTACTAACTACAAAATTCGATTTCACAAATTTTTATTTGGTCGTAAAACAGAATATTGTCGAATTTCTTAATCAAAACGTTTTACTGTTACTTTGAAAATATTTGGGTACTCTTCCCCCTCGAGTTCGTTTACAAATATTATTTATCGTCATTATTTTATCGAATAATTTTTAACTTATGATTTTATTAATTTAAATGATTTTAAACTTCGGGTAAATGAGCCCAACTTATCTTGAAATAATTTTGTCTTCGATTTGTTCAAATGATATAACCTTTTTTTCCATTTTATTATTATGTTTTTGTTAGTTTCGAGGACGAAACTTCTTTTTAGTGGAGAAGATTGTAACACCCCTGATTTTATAAATTAAACTAAATTAAAATTTTGTTCATATTGTTAATTTTACGATTTAACTCGTAATTCTTAAAATTATTATATAACGAATTTATCGTTTAATCGTTTCAAACTCCTACAATTCTATTTGTCTCGAAAACTGTTCTTATATTCAAAACTTATTTTTATTTCTGTTTCGATTCATTTTATACATTTAATTTAATTCTTATCGAAAGTCTATTTCGACTAGGGGTGTAAACGAGCCGAGTTGAGCGCAAGCCTTGGATTGCTCGGCTCGAGCTCGAAAAGCAAAATGGGAATCTCGGCTCGAACTCGAGCTCATCGAGCTTAAGAAATAATGGCTCGAGCTCGAGCTCGATAATGAAACCATGGCTCGAGCTCCACTTGTGGCTTGGGAAAAGGCTCAACTCCGGGCTCGAGTTGAGCTCAACTCGCGGGCTCGAATTGAGCTCGACTCGCTTGGTGGGTTGGGCTCGAGCTTAAGTGCTTAACTTATTTGGATTTTTGACTAATGAAACGAAAATTAAATGAATACATTATTGATTTATGGGTGTCTTAAACTATTACGAGGAAAAGAGAAATAAAAGTACAAATTGTAATGATGAAAGATAAGAATCGATGTCTTGAATATTGCAATTTACAATATTATAGTAATAAAATAAAATCCGTCTTAATAAGAGGCGTATATGATATACCAAATATTCCGAAACTAAATTAACTGCAAAAGACAAAACAATATATTGAAACTAAATCGATTTAGTTTATAGCTACTCCTTTTTGCATATTCACTCCAAAATCGTAGATGTGGCATTATATTGAAATTTAGATGTTAATTTGATTTATCAAAGGTAATAAGACTAAACAATATATCGACTAAAAATTCTTCTCCGAAAAATTTAAGGTGATATGACTAAATCATGATTTACTTTCTTTTTTATGATTAATAGGTAGATTTGATTTAGGTAACGGAAAGAAAAGTGTAGCTTTAAAATAGTATCGAGTCGCTCGCGAGCTATTCGTGCCGAGCCAGGTCTTGCTCGGCTCGACTCATAAATGATCCGAGCCGAGCTCGAGCCCGAGTCGAGCTCACACGAGTCGAGCTTTTACCGAGCCGATCTCGAGCTGCTCGCGAGCTGTCTCTGCTCATTTACACCCCTAATTTCGACGATTAAAATTCTAAACTCTTTTCATTTATTTATATTTAAGCTCGAATTTCTATTTTATGCTCGAAACTCATTTATTCGAAGTTTCATCAAAATATTTATTCCCTTTCCTCGAGAAATCAATTTAATTCATTTTATCGAAAATTGTTATTTATCGGAAAATATTATTTCATCGTTTAATTATTTATTTCTATCAACTTCGGTTTCGTCTCGAGTACTTTATTTACTCATTTTATTCGTCGGCCCGATTATTTATTAATTTTTACTAACTCGTTTTAATTTGATTTGTGGGTCAATCAATTATCGTTTCGGAATTCGTAACGATTCATTTTATTGTGCTAATTCAGCCCCTTTGTTTTCTTTTCCCCCACGAAATTACGTACACCCCCTTTACTGACACATCATTCACCTCCCCTTTCATTTTCTTCATGTTCCACCGTTTCATTTTGTTTCCCCTCTTACATCCCCTTTTCTCTTCTTTCATTCTCATTTTGTGCCTCGTTGTCCTCGCTCTGGTTCTTTTTTTTTATCGCTCCCCTTTTCTTTACTCTCTTCACCCATCTCCATCATCAGCCTTGTCCGTCTCCCTCCGCTTTATGCTGTCGAGATTGACTCTGTTTTGGATTCATTTTTGCCGCGTTTTTAGCCTGGGTTTGCTGCTGCTGCTGATGATGTAATTAGTTGTTGCAGTTTTAGTCGGGGTATGTTCTTTCTCTAACGTTCATTTTTTTTTCTTCTTCCTCTTATTCCTTCTTCTAGTCTGTTGCTGCTGTTTGGTGTCCGATGTTCTTCTTTATCTTCAGTTTCGTTTTATCGTGTTACTGTCATCATCTCTGTCATTCTGCTGCTGCTTTACGTTGCTTTTACTGCTGCTGTTTGTCGTTTTTACTGCTGCGTGTTATCGCTTGTCTGTCTTCTTTTCGGTTCTTCTTCATCTCCTTCGTTCTCTTCCTGGTGCTGCTGTTATTACTACGCGATTGCTGCTGTTTGCTC
The DNA here is from genome assembly GCA_958450325.1 of Agrostemma githago. NCBI lineage: Eukaryota > Viridiplantae > Streptophyta > Magnoliopsida > Caryophyllales > Caryophyllaceae > Agrostemma > Agrostemma githago. The sequence goes on along the minus strand of OY288240.1, from coordinate 21,582,556 downwards.
AGTTCCGATGTCGGTTTGCGATGTCATCATGTGTTGAGTTGTTGTTGTTCGTTATGTGTGCTGCTGCTACGCTTCTTTGTGCGCTGCTGTCAGCTGTTGTCTATTTACTGCTGCTGCATTTTATTGAGGTTACTGCTGTCCCGTTTGTTGAGCTGCTACCTTCGTTTCCCCTTTCTTCTTCTCTGTTTTCTGTCCTGCTGTTCCTTTGATTTTGTTCGCCCCCAGTTCGTATTCGTATCATCGCCATGTGACTCGATATCAGTTGCTTTGTTTCTGTTCTTCTTCGGTTCGCCGTACCTGTTAGCGCTCGCTGCTGCTACCGTGCGTTATTATTGTTGCTTTTCGACGTGTTTGTCGATCGGGTTGTCTTGTTTGTTGTTTCTGTTTGCCCGGTTATTGTTTCCGTTCATGTTATCGTCATGATGTTACTCAATTCTTTGTCTCGGTTCAGAATCTTATCCTTCCTAATCTCAATCTCGATTCCGTTTCCCTCTCTTTTGTTTTGCTTTGTCATTTTCCTTGTTCCCTCCGTTTCTTTCCAATCTTCTTTAATTCTGATGTCTTCATTTCTATTTCTTTTTGTCTCAAATTTCTTAGTGGAGCGTACTTGGAAGGCTAGCGATTCACGACAGGAAAGTTAAGGCGTGCTATTGAAGATTTGGAGCTTGGACTATGCAATTAGACAAGTACGAGATCGATTCGAATTTTTGACTCAAGGTAACTTCAAGACGTTACTCGATTTTATATAGTATGTTTGAGTAGTAGTAAGTAGTAAATATTTTAACTTCGGTTTTCAAATTTTAGCTATTTATTATTGCTAAGTATATTAATTTTAAATCGTATTTATAAATATTTTTACAACTTTCAATATCGTTTTTATGAATCGTTAGTAATTTAATTATTTACGATCGTTATAATATTTTGTTGGTTATCGTGACACTTGTAACTAAATAATAACAATTTCATATTTTCTTCGGATTCCGTTAATTTATAATTTTAACTCAAAATCGTATTTTTATATCATAGTCGAGGTTTGTATACTTGTTTAATAAATTAATTTTCGTTTTACGAATTATAGTAATAAATAAGAAAATAGTCAATTTTGTTTTAAATATATTTTTAGTTGAGACTATTTTCACTAATAATTTCTTATTTGTTTACAAATGACTATTTTTAGTAAAATTCGTATTATTTATTAATAAAAGCTATTCATTGAAAATAATTTGAAGTCCTTGTAAATTCATTTCAATTATAAAACTCATTGACTCAATTAATTTTGATATCGTTTTCGTAAAACATCTCTTTTCTAAAATTTATAGTTTTAACTCGATTTCCTAGTTATTTATAAAATACTATATATTGACTTATTATATTTTAATTATATTTTGAGTAACGAATTTAGAAATATAATAAAGTTACGATAACGACGATAATAATAAAATGTTAATTTCGTTAGAAATGCTATTTTTATAAATTTCACTTATTTTAATAACTTACGTATTTTCTATAACAAAATTTCTATTTTAATTAAGTTTCTAAAAATAGAGAGTTTCTAATTATAGAAAGTTTCCCTTTTATTATAAAATGTTTATTCTTTTTATGTTCGTATTATTTACAATGATTATCTCATTTGAATATCGATAATGGCTTTGTTTTGGAGTTATGGAATATGGACAAATGTGAGGTTTATAGTGATATAATCTGGGGTTTACGTTTTTGCCATCAACTATAAGGCTAGTGTATCAGGAATCGGTACATTAGTTGTTGAACCGGGTGACAGGTATCCCGGGAGTTGTGTACATTTTGACCTTAAGCTTAGGCCTCGCAGTAAGTCGCCGTCATAAGTTGAACTGGGTGATAGGTAATCCCAGGAGGGGTGTGCATTGTCTTAAACTAGGGCCACGCATTTAGAAATCGCCGCTCTATTATGGTTGAGTAGCCTAGTTAAAGACCGAAGTTTGATTTGTTTGAACTAAGTTCTCGAAGCTAGTTTTTAATATTCTCCTAGTGAAAGTCTAGCCGTCTACACTAATCCTATCCATAACGCCATTTTGAATATTTGTATCACTATCGATACATTTTGATTTGCAGGTTGGCAAATATTTGAAGTTTTCTTGTGAAAACTCGTTCCGATTTTATTGTTCCAATACTTTAAGTGTTCTCCGAAAACTTATTTTTATTATATCATTTAATGTTTTCCATTTTAAGTATTTTGATATAATAATACTATTATTTTCCATATGATATAATATGGCTGGGAGAACGTCCGAGTTACTCTCCACTGACGTGGTTGTTGTGTTTATAACATGACAGGTATTTGCTGCTGGGTTTTGGGTGTGAGCTTGCGAGTAACGTGGATCCTACTCTTTCTTCATCCTTGTAATATATGGATTTGTATAAACCCATTTGGAGATTTTACTTTTAACTCTTTTGTAAAAAGAGGCCTTTGTATTGACTTACCATTTCTTTTAATAAGATATAGTTTGTCAGTGTGTTTTAATCCCAACTCTACAGTGTTTCCGCCACTGTATTGCGTTAGAATTTCTAGGTGATTACAACTTTTGTGGAGGTCTTTGTGAGGAAGATGCCCGCACGGTGAATGTAGCATGTGGGGGATCGATCGTGACCAAGAGTCCAGATGCAGCTATAGAGGTTATCAAGGAGCTAGCTGAAAGCTCTCGAGATTTTTCTCGAAAATATTCCAAACGGGGAGTGCATGCCGTAGGTAATTCATCATCCTTGAGCCTTGGACATAAATTCGATAGCTTAACGGCTCTTGTCCAAAATATGGTGTCGGGAAAAACAAATCAAGTTATGATGTGCGGCATCTGTTCTACAGAGGGACATCCGAGGGGGCATTGTCCTCACATGTATGAAGAGGATCAAGAGGAGGTGAATGGAATATGGGAAACTGGGGAAAAGAAGAAGTGGGACCCCTACTCTACTACCTTTAATCCCGGATGGAGAGATCATCCCAACATGAGGTGGAGAACTCGTCAAGGGGATCAACAATTTAATCAAGGGAATCAAATTAATCAAGCGAAGCAACAATTCTTTGCTAAACAACAAGTTCCTAACACGGTTCCTATTCCACCCCCACCTAGTGGTCAAATATCCACCGAGGACAAGATACGTGCTTTGGTTGCTAGTCAAGCTACGGTAACCACCCAAATGTCCAATCTTCAAGCTACGGTTCTTCAACATCAAACGGAGAACAAAGCTAGTATCCAAAACATGGAAACTCTACGGGACTCCCATCCCAAACGGTGGTGCCTTCTAAGAACGTGAGTGTCGTTTCATTGAGGAACGGAAGGCAATTAGAGGAGGTCGAAAAGGTGAAGAAGGTAGCAAAGGAACCGATCATTCGAGAGGAAGAAGAAGAGATAGTGATCGAGGAGGAGGAGCAAACCCCTATTGTCAAAGCAAAGGAGCTCATTACTACTACACCAGTTGTGGAACCGGAGGTACCCTTCCCCGATGCACTCAAGAGAACTCGCCAGTTTGAGCACGATAAAGACATTTATGAGGTATTTGAAAAGTGCGAGGTAAATATTCCCCTTCTTAATCTTTTGAAAAGTATTCCTAAATATGCAAAAATTTTAAAAGAATTGTGCACTATTAAAGGAATAACAAGCTAAAAGGGGTAATGAAATTTAAGGTAAGTGAAAATGTGTCCGCCGTTTTTCAACGGAAACAACCATCTAAATGTAGTGATCCGGGTATGTTCACAATTCCTTGCACCATTGGTAACAGTAAGTTTCATAAGGCCATGCTAGATTTAGGAGCTTTTATAAATGTGATGCCTTATTCTGTGTATAAATCTATGCAACTTGGTCCTTTGAGTAATACTAGTGTTGTGATTTAGTTGGCGGATAGATCGAATGTCTACCCGAAAGTTGTTATCGAGGACGGAGTGAAAACCCGAAAGAGCGCTCCGGGTAAAAAGAAAAATCGAGTTGCGTGCCACGAGAGTAGTGTCAGGAAAAAATGAAAGCTAGAGTGAAAATCCGCAAGGACGGACGCTCTAGGCAAAATGAGGGAATTAGGAAAAAAATCACTACTATTTTCTCCATTTTTGGTGTTGGCGTCATAAGAAGGGTGAAAAAGAAGGTCGGAAGGGTAGGTTAGTTGGCTAAGGTGAGAAGAATCGCGGTGTGGTGTAGTCGTAGCACTATATTCTATGCGATTGGTAATATTTTGTTTGGTATATTGAACTATTAGAAGCGTTTAGGATTGATCGCATGTGTGGGTTGTGGAATATGTTTTGTACCACCAGTGACATTTGTAGCACATGTGATCCATTCTAGGATTGGAGAAATAAGGGGCGTTAGATGTGGATTTTTGCTTATAATTATTTGCTAGTGTTCCTTGTTTTGATAAATTGGGTCGATGATAATAGTTTGATATTGGGCGTGTTAATTCAATTGAGCATTTGAGTTGAGTTTCATGAGAATGATGGATTAGCAGGTGCATTATCTCATAACGAGGGAGATTGGTGGAAGACAAGTGAGGGCCGGTGTGTGTAATGTTATTCTCACGTATTTTGGACTAGTGACGGTTGTGTTTATGGTGTTCTTCGAGTTTTACTCGAGGACGAGTAAAGGTTCAAGCGTGGGGATATTTGATGGGCCGTATTTAGTCGTATTTATTACGACGGTTTTGGTGTATTTTGTGAGCTAAATCGGTTAGTCTTGTATTGCATTTATGTCAGTTTGGTATGAATGTAATATAGGCTATTTTGAGGATGCTAATCATTGGACCGTCGATTTGGGCTAAGAGCGAATGAAACATGAAGGAAAAGAAAGCCCACTTGAAGACCCGAAACAACAAAATCGAAGGATCGCACGAAACTGCAGCAGCTGCCCAGGCGAGTCGCACCACAACCAAGTGAGTCGCGCCACACCCATGCGAGTCGCCCGGTTGCATGAAACTTCCCACGCGTTTCGTCTTATTTTGTGATATTTGGCTACGTTTTTAAGACTTGGGTTTCAATTAGGAAACTTTATTATTACTAGGATATTTATTATCATTATTTTATTATCAATAAACTATTATTAGGTTAAGCTTAGTTTTGATTTTCATGATTCACATCATCTCATCTAGAGTTTAACGTAAGATTGGAAGAAAAGGGAAGACCTTTGAAGAACCTAATTTTCCATCGCAATGCAAGTATGTGTAACTAATCTTCTCTACTTAGATTCAGGCCTTTGAAACGCTCAAGAAACGTTTGTGAGTTTGAATGTTTTGATTATTAACCTTGATGATTATGAATTGCTTAGTTATTAATTTCATGAATGTTGTTGTTGATTGCTAGGTGTACAACTAGTATTCAATTACATCGTTCTATCGTTAGTATCGTTAATTGAGTAGGATTTACTGATTAACTTTACATTAGTAACAACTAGGAATTAATTTTGAACGAGATACTTTGATATTAGTACTTAGAAGCGAATCATATAAATATCTAAGGCGCGACTGAATTGTACGTGCTATTTATACTCTATCGAATTCTCAGATCTATATTAGTTCCGTCTAATTGAACCTAGAACTGGATTGTTTAGGTTGTTTTACGGTTAGGGTTAATTAAGAACGGGATACGTTTTAGTTAAGTATTCCTAAGAGAATTGGAATTTCATGTTCACGATAGAGTAGTCAAGGTTAATAGATGAAACCGTCTTACGATGATCAATCGCTATTGAGTGTGGATTTGTGCTTGTGTCTAAGTTCTTTTTCATCACTTGATATATCAATTTATTAGCTTTTCGCTTTAGTTTATGAGAACCTCATACATAAAACCCCTCTGGATACTATGATCTTTAATCTGATTAGAGATTGATTGATTTCGTCTATACTTAGTTAGCATAATTTCGTTATTCTGATTCCCTTGGGTTCGACCCTTATTTCTACTATACTACGTTTTAGTTTCTGGATTTAAGTGTTTATAAATTCTAATTTGAGGTGTTATCATGTCAAATTTTGGCGTCGTTGCCGGGGAGTCGATATTAATTATTTTTGTGTTTTCTAGTGTAGTTCATATTTTCAGGTTATCGTAGCTAATTTTTTTTAATTTTTTTTGTGTAGTTTATTTATAGTACACGTTCTTCTAACTTGAACTTCGAGACATTGACTCAGAGATTGAGAACACCTTTCACAAGTCACGGAGAATCGGAGAGGGAGCAATAGTTATCGGAACACAGGAATTCGAGGATCTAGAGTTTAACAACGATATTCCTATTATTTCCGTGAATAATGAAGTTTCTTCTGAATTCGGAGACGAGTCGTGTATCATTGCCGGCCAACACAATTAAGCAGCTGACAGCACCCGACCTTGCACAACAACCCTTGTGCATTACGTACCCACCATTGGGTGCGAATACCACTTTTGAATTGAAGTCGAGTTTGATCCATCAATTACAGACATTCCATGGCTTAAGCGACGAGGACCTTAACAAGAACTTGTCGGATTTTCATATTGTTTGCTTGAGTATGAAGCCGGTTTCCGTCACTGATGAACAACTTAAGCTGAAGGCTTTTCCCTTCTCGTTGAAGGATGCTGCTAGGAATTGGTTGTATTACTTGCCACCGGCAAGTATTGATACGTGGGTAAAGATGAAGAAGGCGTTTCTCGAAAAGTATTTTCCGGCGTCTCGAGCCTCCCAATTGAAGAAGCAGATTAGTAATGCAGAGCAACGAGATGGTGAAACGATGTACGAATATTGGGAACGTTTTAAGAAGCTGTGTGCTACATGCCCCTTTCAAGGCTACAATCCTCAAGACCTTGGGATGTATTTTTGTGGAGGTCTCTGTTTTGAAGATGCCCGCACGGTGAATGCGGCATGTGGGGGATCGATCGTGACCAAGAGTCCAGATGCTGCTATAGAGGTTATCCAAGAGCTAGCTGAAAGCTCTCGAGATTTTTCTCGAAAATATTCCAAACGGGGAGTGCATGCCGTAGGTAATTCATCATCCTCGAGCCTTGAACATAAAGTCGATAGCTTAACGGCTCTTGTCCAAAATATGATGTCGGGAAAAATAAATCAAGTTATGATGTGCGGTATCTGTTCTACCGAGGGACATCTGAGTGGGCATTGTCCTCACATGTATGAAGAGGATCAAGAAGAGGTGAATGGAATATGGGAAACCGGGGAAAAGAAGAAGTGGGACCCCTACTCTACTACCTTTAATCCCGGATGGAGAGATCATCCCAACATGAGGTGGAGAACTCGTCAACGGGATCAACAATTTAATCAAGGGAATCAAATTGGTCAAGCGAAGCAACAATTCTTTGCTAAACAACAAGTTCCTAACACGGTTCCTATTCCACCCCCACCTAGTGATCAAATATCCACCGAGGACATGATACGTGCTTTGGTTTCTAGTCAAGCTACGGTAACCACCCAAATGTCCAATCTTCACGCTACGGTTCTTCAACATCAAACGGAGTACAAAGCTAGTATCCAAAACATGGAAACTCAATTGAGACAAATGGTGACTTCTATTAGTCATTTGGAAGATCGAGACTCTACGGAACTCCCATCCCAAACGGTGGTGCCTTCTAAGAACGTGAGTGCCGTTTCATTGAGGAACGGAAGGCAATTAGAGGAGGTCGAAAAGGTGAAGAAGGTAGCAAAGCAATCGATCATTCGAGAGGAAGAAGAAGAGATAGTGATCGAGGAGGAGAAGCAAACCCCTATTGTCAAAGCAAAGAAGCTCATTACTACTACACCAGTTGTGGAACCGGAGGTACCCTTCCCTGATGCACTCAAGAGAACTCGCCAGATTGAGCACGATAAAGACATTTATGAGGTATTTGAAAAGTGCGAGGTAAATATTCCCCTTCTTAATCTTTTGAAAAGTATTCCTAAATATGCAAAAATTTTAAAATAATTGTGCACTATTAAAGGAATAACAAGCTAAAAGGGGTAAAGAAAGTTAAGGTAAGTGAAAATGTGTCCGCCGTTTTTCAACGGAAACAACCATCTAAATGTAGTGATTCGGTTATGTTCACAATTCCTTTCACCATTGGTAACAGTAAGTTTCATAAGGCCATGCTAGATTTAGGAGCTTTTATAAATGTGATGCCTTATTCTGTGTATAAATCTATGCAACTTGGTCCTTTGAGTAATACTAGTGTTGTGATTTAGTTGGCGGATAGATCGAATGTCTACCTGAAAGTTGTTATCGAGGACGGAGTGAAAACCCGAAAGGGCGCTTCGGGTAAAAAGCAAAATCGAGTTGCGTGCCACGAGAGTAGTGTCAGGAAAAAATGAAAGCTAGAGTGAAAATCCGCAAGGGCGGACGCTCTAGGCAAAATGAGGGAATTAGGAAAAAAATCACTACTACTTTCTCCATTTTTGGTGTTGGCGTCATAAGAAGGGTGAAGAAGAAGGTCGGAAGGGTAGGATAGTTGGCTAAGGTGAGAAGAATCGCGGTGTGGTGTAGTCGTAGCACTATATTCTATGCGATTGGTAATGTTTTGTTTGGTATATTGAACTATTAGACGTGTTTAGGATTGATCGCATGTGTGGGTTGTGGAATATTGTGGTATATGTTTTGAACCACCAGTGACATTTGTAGCACATGTGATCCATTCTAGGATAGGAGAAATAAGGGGCGTTAGATGTGGATTTTTGCTTATAATTATTTGCCAATGTTCCTTGTTTTGATAAATTGGGTCGATGATAATAGTTTGATATTGGGCGTGTTAATTCAATTGAGCATTTGAGTTGAGTTTCATGAGAATGTTGGATTAGCAGGTGCATTATCTGATAACAAGAAATTGGTGGAAGACGAGTGAGGGCCGGTGTGTGTAATGTTATTCTCACGTATTTTGGACTAGTGACGGTTGTGTTTATGGTATTTTTCGAGTTTTACTCGAGGACGAGTAAAGGTTCAAGCGTGGGGATATTTGATGGGCCGTATTTAGTCGTATTTATTACGACGGTTTTGGTGTATTTTGTGAGCTAAATCGGTTGTCTTGTATTGCATTTATGTTAGTTTGGTATGAATGTAATATAGGCTATTTTGAGGATGCTAATCATTGGACTGTCGATTTGGGCTAAGAGTGAATGAAACATGAAGGAAAAGAAAGCCCACTTGAAGACCCGAAACAACAGAATCGAAGGATCGCACGAAACTGCAGCAGCTGCCCAGGCGAGTCGCACCACAACCAGGCGAGTCGCCGCCACACCCATGCGAGTCGCCCGGTTTCCTGAAACTTCCCACGCATTCCGTCTTATTTTGTGATATTTGGCTACATTTTTAAGACATGGGTTTATTATTACTAGGATATTTTTTATCATTATTTTATTATCAGTAAACTATTATTAGGTTAAGCTTAGTTTTGAGTATCTTCATCTCATCTCATCTCATCTAGAGTTTAACGTATGATTGGAAGAAAAGGGAAGACCTTTCAAGAACCTAATTTTCCATCGCAATGCAAGTATGTGTAACTAATCTTCTCTACTTAGATTCAGGCCTTTGAAACGCTCAAGAAACGTTTGTGAGTTTGAATGTTTTGATTATTAACCTTGATTATTATGAATTGCTTAGTTATTAATTTCATGAATGTTGTTGCTGATTGCTAGGTGTACAACTAGTATTTAATTACATCGTTCTATCGTTAATTGAGTAGGATTTACTGATTAACTTTACATTAGTAACAACTAGGAATTTATATTGAACGAGATACGTTGATATTAGTACTTAGAAGAGAATCATATAAATATCTAAGGCGCGACTGGATTGTACGTGCTATTTATTCTCTATCGAATTCTCAGATCTATATTGCTTCCGTCTAATTGAACCTAGAACAGGACTGTTTAGGTTGTTTTACGGTTAGGGTTAATTAAGAACGGAATTCGTTTTAGTTAACTATTGTTAAGAGAGTTGGAATTTCATGGTCACGATAGAGTAGTCAAGGTTATTTATTGAAACCGTCTTACGATGATCAATCAATATTGAGTGTGGATTTGTGCTTGTGTCTAAGTTCTTTTTCATCACTTGATATATCGATTTATTAGCTTTTTGCTCTAGTTTATTAGAAGCTCATACATAAAACCCCATCTGGTTACTACGATCTTTAATCTGATTAGAGATTGATTGATTTTGTCTACACTTAGTTAGCATAATTTCGTTATTCTGATTCCCTTGAGTTCGACCTTTATTTCTACTATACTACGTTTTAGTATATGGATTTAAGTGTTTATAAATTCTAATTTGAGCCATACGACTTTAGCCTGTCATTTCAAATATTTACATTTAATACTTCATAATTAATAAATGTTTTATTTTTATTTTGTTAAACCTTCAACCAATAAGATAAAGGTGACATGACATCTCTAAATCTCTTGAAAATGAACTAGTGAAATATGACGCTTTGTTTGACATTTAATATTGTATATAGATATAGATGATTATCTTAAAACTTTAAACAAACGTACAATTAGATGCCATTGTTAAGTTGAGTGGGAAAAAAAATTACCTGGTATATAATGTACTTCCAAAATTTTATCCCATCTAGCATCCCTCATCGTAGTCACCTCAATCCCGTCTCTTTGAAAAAAAACCTCACAATGCACGTACCCACAGAATACAAGACTTCCTCTTAGAATTCGTCAAAACGATCTTTGTGTACACCATTGCGGCGTACTGCCCCGCTCTAGGGGAAGGTGGGTTTTTTTCGGAGCGGACCAGATGTTTTTCCTGTGAAGCCTCTTTTGCGTATGCTGTTGCTGGTCTATAACGCTTTCAAACCTCATCAAAAATTCAACCAACGTACCTGATACGAAAATGAATAATAGCGGAAAAAGGATTTGATAATGGCGACTACTATTCAGGACGTATTAAACACTATTCATCCTTAATGTAGCTACTAATGACTACTTATTATATTACAAACCATAAACACAGCTAATTATTGTAAACATTAGGTAGGTAGTCAAGCAATTAATTATCATTGCTGATTATTGAACACAGCTTGGACTGCTACAACAATTAATCCAATTGTTTTGGTAATCATACGATACTCGCATTAATTTTGGATTCGCCCAAGAATAAACACTGGATGCACTTTGAACTTCGTTCGTGCAATAGTCGTCGTGTATTACGAGTATTTCTAAGTTAATTCGGGTCTCGTTAATGAGTAGTAGTATATCTAATTGGTTGACCCATTTACCCGCGCGTGAATCCGCGGTGGCCACCCACAACCCCCCACCCCGGCTCGACTGGGGGCCGGTCCAATCCCACGTTCGGGCGATGTGTCGGACCTCTTTAGTTTATGATTTGTGGGTTGTACTAGATAGACATATGGGTGCATATATGTTTCCGTTGAAATCGATTGAGATGTGGTTGTAAATGTTTAAAGGTCGAATCATTTGGTCTGGCGACTGTTTAGTGATCCCAAACTTGCGATGTGATGTTGGAGTAGCCACCAAACAATTACGGGGTGCTCGGACATCCTTCAAGTCAACTTTAATCCTTAGTTGGCTCAAAGTTGAGTGACATGGAGACCTAAAGATAAAGGCTTGTATCCTTAAGCACTTCATTACTAGAATGAATCTCGTTACCAATGGTTTCGGACATCTAGAAAATCGTAGATTCTGAGTAAGGGGTGAGGTAAGGATGACAACGTATCTTGGATCCGATTCAGATCCGCATGGATCAGATATTGATCCTAAAATGTCATACCTGTTGTATATCGATCGGATCCGGATCCGCTTTCTTCAAACAGATTTGGATCTGGATCTTGTTAAATAGATTCGGATCCGATCCGCATATCCATTTAAAAAAAGAACAGAAAAAAGAATACATGTTCTATTGGGTTGTGGTTTAATGAAGTCAAATTCCTAAAACAATCCACTCATACTATCATCTTTAAACTTTAAACCTAGTCTTCTCATTACTCTCATAATCTCAACTTTTCTATCATCTTTTCATCATTCATCGCTATCATTAGTCACTCAACTATATCACACTATCACTAATTCACTACTCACTATATAGTCCATAGTACAACTTCAATAATCAATTTGCATATAGTACGCTCGACTCTTTGCATGTTATGCAGTTATTAGTTTTTATTTTTACTTTTGATATAAAAAAACCGTACAAGAATAGTCGGGACATATATTGAAGAAAACGGATAGCATAAAAAAAGGTAGAGAAAAAAAAACTTTACATTATTTTAGAGTGTTGGTGATCTTGGAAATTATAAATTACTCAAATCCACCAAGTTGGAACCAATTTGAAGCTAAATGAGATTAAATTAGTAAGCTTACATGAGAGGAGAGTATGTATTTCAGTATCGTTATTTTTGTGTAAGGGGGCGATTACTGATCTCAATTACAAAATCAGACCCGAAGATGCTGCTGCGTAATGTGTCGTTGCATTGGTTGTTTTTTCTTAGTTCCTGGGTTGTCCTCAAGTTATAATCTTTCTCTCTATTACTCTTTTTTTCCCGGCCTTCCCGATCTCAAAGATTCTCAACTCTCCTCTTACAAGGTTCCTATTACGATTCACTAATCATGTTGTCTAGTTTTTCTAAGTGCCGATCATCTCTCACATTTTCATGTTTCAATACGAGACTCCGTCCATATGTTTATTCTAATTCGCTACATTTGAAGGATTTTTTTTATTAAGTTGGAAATTGGACCAGCGGATCCGATGCGAATCTGTACTTTTGAGATCTGTTGGATCTGGATCGGATACGGATCCGCTGGTAGGGTCGCGGATCTGGATCCAGATCCACGTGGATACAATCCGGATTCAGTCCATTGCCATCCCTAGGGTGAGGGTACGTATTGGGAAGTCCACAGCGTGTGACTATCGACACCCAATCCCGCCTGCACATAGTGACCTCTACTAGTCAATCGATGCCGGACGTTTCTCGTTCTAAAGTGGTGAAAAATACTGTAACAACCAATTGTTTTCAACCATATGTCTTGGCTATGTCGGTTTCTTTAGGAATAAGTATATTGTTGTCGAAGTAAGTGTTTTTACATTCTTTGCATGAGAGAAATGCGATAACACGTGACAAGCAAGCCATGTTAAGGTCCGCGTTGAAGAGTAGAGAGTACTAGTGTAACACCCCGGGCCAATCCTAGGACCGGAAATGTTAACCGCGGTAGCTCGCCAGGCTTTGTACTGGTCCCACAGACCAACACGAGTCCTTTTGCATGGATGACCAGAAAAGAAAGTGCACTTTGTTGATATGAGTAGTACTTCAAATCCCTTTAAGCAAAGCTCATAAATAGGACATCTTCAATCAATGTAGGGTGTTTCAATCACTCCCACTTGAAGAACGCAACGTCCTCGTTGCGCCTGGCAGCATAACCGCTGACCCAGAATCCACCCCCGCTAGGTGTCAAATGCACGGTCGCAGGGTTGCTCTGATACCATTTGTAACACCCCGGCCCAATCCTAGGACCGGAAATGTTAACCGCGGCAGCTCGCCAGGCTTTGTACTGGTCCCACAGACCAACACGAGTCCTTTCCAGCGCATTTTGTCCTCACTCATGTGCATCCTGGAAACCTTCCCAGGAGATCACCCATCCTAAGATTGCTCCCAGCCAAGCACGCTTAACTGCGGAGTTCTTTTGCATGGATGACCAGAAAAGAAAGTGCACTTTGTTGATATGAGTAGTACTTCAAATCCCTTTAAGCAAAGCTCATAAATAGGACATCTTCAATCAATGTGGGGTGTTTCAACTAGTTATTATACGTATTAGCAAATCAGTTTTAACCAGATAATACGGATATTAGTCGGATCTCGTGGTATACCTTACCCGGTATTTTGCTTAAAGTGTGTCTATACAGCATTAATCGAGACGCAGGAAACCATGCGATTCAGGAATCCGGTGCACGCCGCTGTGCGTTCTGATGCTGAGGCGCGGCAAGTTGAGTGTCCGGATTAATGAAAAACTAAACCACCGCTTATTTTAATTGAACTAATCAAGCACAGAAACACACACAGAAGATAGGCGCAGCAACCCTGGCGTCTCAGTGTTGAGGCGCACGAGGCCGTGCGCCCTAGCTGTAGGTGTTCGATTACTGTTGATTGTTTACGTTTTAGCTTCATATTAGGTGATTTAGCATGAGATTAAGGTCATAAAAGTGATAAATCATGCAAAGAAAGTGGTAAAGATGAGAGAACATAAGTAAATCGTGATGAGAGGATTGCACCCTCAAATTGTACACTAAACAAAATACGATGCGTAGACGATAAAGAACGGATCTAATATGACTAGTTGGATTTAGTTGTTTTAGTAATTTTGGGTTGAAGTTGTAGACGTTACCTATCTTGGACGATTTGGTCTAGTGGGTTAGTCGGACATGCACTGTGTCGGGAACCAAGCAGGAGCGAGGTGTACGTGTCGATTGGGCAGATTATGAATCCCCATCGGGCGACAATAAGATGCATATTTGAGCTAATTGGATTGAGTGAACCCTTTTAGCTCGACCTTGATTTAAAGAAAAGGATAAGGTGCAAGATAGAGAGCTAACCTAGTGGCGATCGACTAGGCGTGAACGAATTCGACGACCGTTAGGAACGCTTGAATTAATTTCGATTAGGAACCAAATTAATTCGACCCGTTTGCCTTGAATATCGTGGTGTGTGATGATTTCGACGAGGCTTTGAGTTATGAACTCGGGGAAGATTTGACTAGAAAGAATATGAATTCTTTGTTGTTCCAAGTCCTTTTCAATCTCATAAGAATTATGAACTCGCGAAAAATTGAAGGAAACGATTTTTGTGTTCTTCTTTCCTCTCGTCGAATTAGGAACTTGGGAGAACTTGTAAGAATGTGTTGTTGTGTCATTCGAGGGAGGAGGGGGGTATATATAGTTTTCTCGAGGTCGGATTTGAGCACATAGGCGCAACTCCTTGTGCGCCCTAATTCTGAGCCGTGGGGGTCCGTGCGACTCGATTCTAAGGCACAGGGCCTCCTACGGTTGACTTTTTGAGATTGAGTTTTGGAAAACATTCCAAAATGGAGAGATACGCAATCTTATGATATTTTCGCCGGGTTTCTTTCTTCTTAAGGGTTCTAGAACCCGTGTGTGGGCTTGCCTTTGGGCTTTCGAAGCTTGACTCGGGTTGGCCTTGCATCTCGGGTTTGACTTTGCATTTTAGGACCAATTTGCGGGGCTCCGGATTCGGGATTGACCCCAATTATACCAAACAACCGTGTAATAGCCAACCTAAAACAACTTATACTTATATTATAATATTATAATATCTAATACCATAATCTAATACTCCCTCTGTCCCGATCAATTGTTTGCTTTTGTTTTTGCCACAAAGACTAAGGCAGAGGGAGATGTCCAATTATTGAATGACATGTGGAGAGAAGAGTATGTGGATGATCAAATTACTCATCAAAAAAATTCCTAAAATAGAAAAGGAAACAAATGACCGAAACACCCAGAAATGGAATAAGAAAATAAATGACTGGAACAGAGGGAGTACCCTAAACCTACGTAACTCTGATTCGTTCGTCATTTAACTCCGCAACCTTCTTTTCTTTCTTGCGTTCTACCGTCACCAAGCCCATGTCCATCACCAACAATTCCACCTTAATCTACCAACATCATCACCGGCACCTTGCCATCATCATCAACCTTGATGTTCCGTCATTCCGGGCCCGGGCCAACATCCCCTACATCCACTAGATGATTCACCCTAACCGTCACACCAATCACCAGTGGGAGGCTGCCACCGCTAGCCCCGACCTTCTCTGTCGGTCAATAACTATCTACTCATGGCAGTCTGTTCCTTATTTTGAATATGCTACGCCTGACACTTTGCCTCCCTTTTGATCCCGCGTGGTGGGCCTTGAACGGAGCCATTGGTGGTTGTCGTCCTAATTGAGGCTAGAAGTGTCATCTTGGTTGTGGTTCAAGCATAGAACATACGTGATGTTTAATTCGGTCGATTGAGGTTAATTGAACGCGTAGTGTTTTGAGTCATTCATGCGACTATTTATGGTTACGTTTGGTTTAGTAGGGGTGGGGCAAACGATCCAACGATGTTGTCGTTATTGCACCGTTAGTTATTTGACTTTGATATCGACAATATGAGTGGTTATTGATGATGACTATAGGACTATGTTAGAGTGGCTACTGCTTATGGTTGTTAGTACGACATGTTATTGTTGTTATATGTGTTGTGTAGGTAGTCTTAAGGGCGAGAACTCGTTACTTATCGGTCCATTGATTGTGTGTGGGTATTTTTCATTATATGCGCATCGTGGGTATCTGGGTCGTGGTTATTTACTTGTGTTAACGCCCTTGGCATGTAAACTGTATCTAGTTAGGTTCATTTTTGTTGTCGTGCATGGTTGATTAATTCGTGGTTGCTACGCTTCGTGAGACGGTCGTGTTACCCGTTCAAACGGTTGCTCCTTATTGCGTCAATGAGGTAAGGTTTAACCTTACAATTGTATTATTGAGTTGAATTACAGAGTACATTGACCATGATTGATATGAATGACATTGTGATAACATGTATTCCCTCCATATCATATTGTTCTTCCTCTTTCTTTAATACATATGAGGGGGCATTTTAATGAAAGGGGAGCTAGGAACACTTTGATATGGAGAGAGTATGCATTATGATGAGATATTATGATGAGACATTGTGATGAATCGTAAATATCGGGATGAGATTCTGATATTGGGTATGATATGAGAGGATACAACCTCGTTGGTGCCTTCAGACTCAACGTGTGGATATTGTCGGTTACCAGAGGAGTAACCTAGGTTCAGTTGATCTCGAACCTCCTGTTTATATCGCCTCCTTTAGGTTTCCCTCTAGAGGGATGTGCACATTAATGGATACGGGGCTTTTATTACTATTGTGGATGATGTTGTGGAACCGAGCCTAGAATTGAGATTTTGGTCATTGAGATTGTGATTATGGTACGGTTATATTATGGTGATTGTATGTTGGTATCAAAATTGTCTATTGCATGCTCAACTATTACTTTAATGAATTGTATGATTATTCCTTACTTAGCGTGGCTGACCTTGTTCTTTTTGTCACCTTGTCACCCAATTTCCTGGGGGCTTATGATGATCCAATTGATATATTCTGTCAGTTGGGAGCAGTCAATAATGCAGATTTTGTATGTGGTGATGTATTTGGATGCTGGGATGCATGGACGGGATTGAGGTGAACGCGATTATGAGGCTGGATGTAGCACGGGTGAATGCGTAGGCATTAAAACACCCCACATTGATTGAAGATGTCTTATTCATGAGCTTAAATGACTAGTGCTTAAAGGGATTGAAAGTACTACTCATATTCTTAGGATTGGTGACCTCCTGGGAAGATTTCCAGGATGCGCATGAGTGAGGACAAAATGCACTGGAAAGGACTCGTGTTGGTCTGTGGGACGAGTACAGAGCCTGGCGAGCTACCGCGACTAACATTTACGGTCCTAGTTTGGGCGGGGGTGTTACAAATGGTATCAGAGAAACCTTTCGACCGTGTATTTGGCACTTATCGGAGGTGGATTCTGGGTCGACGGTTAAGCTATTAGGCGCAACAAGGACGTTGCGTTCTTCAAGTGGGAGTGATTGAAACACCCCACATTGATTGAAGATGAAGACAAAATGTGCAGGAAAGGACTCGGGTTGGTCCGTGGGATCGGTACAGAGTCTTGCGAGCTATTGGGATTAACATTTTCGGTCCTAGTTTGAGCCGGCGTGTTATAGGTATTCCCGTTTTTATAGATTGTGTAACTTACGTTGGTATGGCATTCCATGTTGTACTGTAATGAGCTACTATCTCGGGAAACCGAGATGGTGACACCTTTATTTACTTGGGAATGTCTTGATAAGGCTCATGGGTAGGCTCATGGGTAAATGGGGGTGTTACAAAGTGGTATCTTAAGACAAAAAAGCTCTTAGCTGAATTCATATAAGTACCAGACTTGTGCTGAAACCGTTTAATAAACTGTTCTCAGTCTCCGATCACTGTGTCGTTCACATTATGCCTCCCATCTTCAAATCTCTGTAGTGCACCATGGCCCACTATCCTAATCGAGTAAGTATATGCAAACCATTCGCCATCCCCGCCCTGTGCTCCTCCTTTATTTTTGTCCAATGCGTGTCGAATTCCGCTGCCTCGATCTTGTCATCCCATACTATTGTATTTAATTTCTTCAAAAACTTGTGGTAATCACTCCTCGAAGCACCGTATTCTATTGGAACCTTATTCATTATATGCCACATACAACACCGGTGTCTTGTCGTCTTAAACATCTCTGTGATGGATTTTATAATCCCGGGGTCGTGATCTGTAAAAATGTACTCCGGCTCTTTGATATCCATTGCAGTAAAAAATCGTTCGAACACCCATTTGAAGGATTCAAAATCCTTCTGTGCAATCTGCGCACCACAAAAAGAGACTGATCATTTATGATGATCTACACCAGTGAACAATGTGAAAATCATTGAATATATGTTCGTCAAGTAGGTTGAGTCGAACGAAACAGCATCACCAAATAATGAGTAATTTCTTCTACACTGTCAGCCCAAAAACTTTGCTCAAACTTCTACCGTCATCGACTTCATAGTCAAAAAAAGAATCCTTGTCGTTTTTTGGCCATGTTTTAAAAAACTGTCAATGAATAACTTACTGTATCTTTCATCATGTATGAAGTACTTGATGTCTCTGCTGAATTTCTTGAAGTCAACCAGGCTTGCACCTACATTTTCGAACCCTTCAACCTGGTCCTTGCACATCTTGTACGTCTGTGTAGCACCAATTTCTAATTGATACAAGAAATTAAAAAGAATCAATCATGTATGTCACTCTGTTACTCTAGAATATGTTCAGTGTAACTTTGATGTTGTAAATGTGTTTTAACAACGGGTTGTGTAAGTCTAACCACTACTGGCAGAAGACGTGTATGTGTAACCATAGAGATCTCTGGTATTACTCTTATTTTAAAGTACTGTGACTCTAGTAGCATTTTGTGTAACTCTAACGACTTCCATGCAACTTCTGGCAGGAATAAAGTGTGTCCCATGTAATTATGCTGAAATATGTATTTCAGGAATCTATGTACCAACTCTAATAAGAAATACTCTAACTATAACTAGAAATATTGTAACTCCAAATTTAACGTGGTTATCTGTTGACATGGTTCTTTTCTTCTACTAACTGACCAACGTGTCAGGCCAAAGTTTAGATTATGGACTACGAAGTCTGGGTCGATCCCCAATATCTCCTC